>PVIW01002759.1:0-199909 GCA_004026585.1 Noctilio leporinus | reverse complement strand
TTTTTTTTTTTTTTTTTTTTTTTTTTTTTTTTTTTTTTTTTTTTTTTTTTTTTTTTTTTTTTTTTTTTTGAGGTAGAATGTGTATTTTGGGAAGATCACAAGACTCCTAAACCATCCTTTGTCCCTATATCCATCCACCTCTAACTTTAAGAGACAATATAATTCCTAGTGGAATTTTTAAGATATAATATGATCAAGATAAAAAAGCCTGTTAAAAGTAAAAAGTGGGCCCTGGCTGGTGGCTCAGTGGATAGGTGCTGGCCTGCAAACCCAAAAGTTGCTAGTTCGATTCCCAGCCAGGGCACATAGTCAGGTTGCAAGCCAGGTCTCCAGCCAGGTCCATAGCTGAAGACAGGTGAAAGACAACCATACATTGATGTTTCTCTCCCTCTTTGCTTCTCTCTCTTCCTCTGTCTCTGAAAATAATAGATAAAATCTTTAAAAAAAAAAAAAAAAGTAAAAAGTAATGATTCCATGACCCCATATGCTAGACTGTAAATAATTTTTACTCATCATAAAAAGTATAAGAAAGTAATTATAGAAGACATTGCCCCTGCTCCTGCTCTTGTCCATCAGCATTCTGATTTTATTCAAAATCTACCTTCCTCCATAGCCCGCTGCCCTCCTTCAGGGAAAATTAGCTTCATCTGCAGCCCTGGGAGTGAATCTTGATTACTCTTAAGCCATTCACAAACGTTCACTCACTGGCATTCTGTTCCTCTGGCCAGTGTTTAGAATCAGCATGGACAAAAGACCCAATTCTGGCCAATGAAATGTAAAAAATCTAAGGAAAAGATTTCCTAGCTCTTAAGACAAGTCACAAGAAAAAAGAGGTCCCTTTTTGCTTCTGAGTATTCTGGTGTGGAACAAGTTGTCTGGGAGGAAGTCATCTAACTTGTAGGAAGACAGGGCAAGAGAATGCAGAAAAACAGACCTCACTGTACTTAGACTTCTCTACCTCTGTACTTCATGTGAAATAAACTAAGAAATCCCCTATTGTTTAAGGTGCTTTCACTTGAGTTGGGTATTCTCTTACTTACAAAGGTATCCTATTTGATAACTAAGTAAAGGAGCGAAAATGACTTTTTAAAAATGTAGCATCTGGCCATGGCTGCTATGACTTGGTTGGAGACCTCCCATAACCAAGAGGCTGCGGCCTAACCCTAGGTTGGGGCACACAACTAGGTTGCAGGTTCAACCCCTGAGAAGCAACCAGTCAATATTTCTCTCTCATACCAATGCTTCTCTCCCTCGCCTTTCTCTGAAAGCAATGAAAACAATGTCCTCTAACATGTAATAATTATATAAGCTATTGGTGTATTTAAAATTTTTTGTACTAACTCTCCAAAAATCCAGTATGTACTTTAAATATGTGTAAAAATTATGCATGTGTGTAAATGTATTTGTGCATGTGTTTGGTAATACCGCAATTAATATTACTTTAAAAAGTAATTCTTTAAACAAATGAATTAACATAAGCATTTTAAGTAATGAAAAGAAAACTTCATATTAATATAATTTGAGAGGCTGACAGAAGGCAGTAATTGAATAGTGAATTGTTGGGATGTGAAAGAAAAAAAGAAGTACACATTAATGGTTACAGAATAGACAAGGGGATGTTAAGAAGAATTAAAAAAATGGAGAAGTTAAAGAACTTATATGCATCACACATGGACATTGCCAGGGCGAATGGAGGCACTGGGTAGAGAGGGAAAAGGGGGGAAAATTGGGACAACTATGATAGCAAAATGAATAAAGTATATTAAATAAATAAAGCACTCCAAAAATAAATAAATAAAACATATTTTGCCTCTTCCACCCATAGAAAAGTGAAATAAAATTTGCCAAAAGGAATTTGCCAATTTTCAAAGCAAAAAACAGGCAACCCCGATGTGACTTGCTACAAGTGAACAAAATGAATACTCCTCATGAATCACTCCCAAAGCTTTCCAGTACAAGATCCTGAGTGGCATCCCTATATTTGGATATTCCATATTTTACTATTTATTTATGGCCTGTCTTGCTTTCACAAATAGACCTGAGTTATCTAAAAAAAACTTTAGACACTAAAACAACAAAATACAATAATAATAATAACAACATTCTAATATTGCTTTGGAAGGAAAGCATTATGAAGGATGGAGAGATTAAAGAGATGCAAACCCAACGTGGCCAGAGACCAGCATCTACAGTAACTCTCCTCAGCTCACTGGGAACAGACAGGTGCTCAAAACCAAGAGCCATTTTTGGAACAACAAGCAAAAAAAAAAAAAAAAAAAAAAAAACTCTAAATGAAAGCTGCTTAAACTCAAATGAAAAGAATCAGTAAGGACAAGGTCATCTAAAAACACATTATTTGCTCTAATTGCTTTATAAAACTTTCTATTAAGCCAAAATCTGCCTCCATGTTACCCCATTTTACTTTTCATTTTTGGCAAGTAAGAACACATTAAATTGCAATAAAGTTAAACTGAATAAAATTATTTTAAATAGACATTATTGGTCATTTTTCCAGGTTCAAAATCAAGAATGATAAAACTGGTCTACTTCTTTAGAAAAATATGAGGAAACAATTAATCATCATGAGGGCTTCTAAAATTTTAATTACCACATAAAAATGCTATAATGGCACTTCAAACCCACCAATAACCATTAAGAAATCATAAGAATAGATTAGAAGAATGATGGTGCTCTGTTTCAGTTTGTTATTTTTTTAGACAGTAATAATGTTCAACTTTATGTTCTTAGATAGGCACTAATATGGCAAGTAAAGATAAACCTGTGAGCTTGGTGATTACAATTTCTTACATTACTGGTTCTCCATTGTCTCAATTTTAATGATAAGGTCTCCTCAAAGGATTATATTAACCCTCAATTGGATTTCAAAGTATAAGGAGTGTGAAAAACTTGTTAAGAACAATTGATTTGAAGTATAATATAGGTGTTCTAATTCCTCTCATGTCACATTTGGCAATCCTGTCCATAGAAATTTTAATCTTGTCTTTGCTTATAGCTACACACATTTTATTATTTTAATAACAAGTTCTATTTGTATTATCCAGGTTAAAAAGATAACATGTCGATTGTCTTCGACACAAATCTGTCAAGCTGCTATGTTTCCATTTTTTCCAATCTGATTTACTCAAGATTAATTTGATTTCACACCCAGTGAAAAATAGAAAACTTTCATAAATGATTCTCATTCTTTCATCCCGTAAACCCCAGATTTTTCAGCCTCCCAGAGTATTAAAAATGTAGCTTCATGCATCATTACACTGCATAGTTCCTAGCTGAAACAATGATATCAAGAAGGCAGGTTTGGCTGCAGTGATAATCACAAAGAACGACTGTTGACCTAGAAATATATAGCCACTATTCCTGGATATACCTTTTACAAGTACAGTTAAACAAATATAACACACAGGTAGTTTACAGACAGTTATTAATCAAGCAAAGGCAAACTCTAAGACTAATTTTAAGGAAAACTATAGAAAATGGATCATTCATTTCCCTTGATAAAATACATTCCACCATAGCCAAGAGAATTTAAAATATAATTTATTTCCACAACAAGCCAAAAGTAGATTAAACAATCAAAATATGGCTTTGGGATCAAAAGTCATTAAGTAATTAAGTGTTTTAAATGATGTATTTATTTTAAGAGAAAGGTACTAAATATACATGCAAAAAATAAGATCATAGGCTTCACCTATTACCCTCTCCCACATGCACACACATAAATATGAATTTCAAGGTCATGTTGCACAACCCCTGCTAGAATATGGCAGGAGAAAATGTGAGTAGTAGCAACGCCAAATACTGCTTGAGTGAATCATATAACCATTGTGACTAAGTGAACACATTGGTGTTCAAATAATTATGCCCCTGTTTCTCAGCACTTTTCCTCTAATTAACTACCCTTGACATACTACCAGCCCAGATGAGAAATGTAGAACCTGAGATTGGACTGAAACTTTCCAAAGGTCTGAGCCTACATTCTCAGAGAAAAATACTACCTGATAATTAAAGCTCTAATGTTTTAACCTGTTGTGGGTTCATCAAGTAAGCAAATAACAGTTATTTATTATGCTTCTTTTCCTCTTTCTTCTATTTTGTATTCATTAAGCAACAGTAGAAGATGTAAGTATTTGATTAATCAAATAATGTTAAATAGAATTATGAGAGGCCACTCTCTATCTCTTGAATACTGGTTTCTGATGCTGACTTTTATCTATTATCTTTTTCATCTTTTTGCCAATTCTGTTGGCAAAAATTCACATAAGGACAGTGATATTACATAGCTATGCTATGTAGATAAATATTGAAAATAAGAAAGAGAATATGAACAAGACACTGATGCTATTCATACATGATAGCAATATCCAGTGCTCTGATCAGCATGCCTAAAATATGAACTAGATGATAGAAAGTCTGTTGGCAAGAATATAAATTGTTTCTACTTTCCTATAAAGGAATATGGTTGAACCTACTTTTCTAGCTTTAACCTACTTTTAATACATTACATTTCTATAAATACATCATTGAAAATAATTATTGTACTTTATGACTTACAACATTTCTCAAATGTCTTAAAATATTTCATGCACTTTCACTTATCAATTCCATATCTAGGAATTTATCTTAAAAAAATAGTCATGGGATTACTCAAAATATAGTGACAGCGTTATTTGTTCCAAGGCTTTTAAACAAATATCAAAATATGTAATAAATAACAGTGTAATACCAGGAGAGGAGTTGAATTTTTATAGTACAACCATATATTGTAATACCATGCGTGCAATAAAATATGTTGTAAAAGAATATAGTCCATTATTGATGTATAAAAATGCAACTGATTTCTGGATATTCATTTTATATCCTGCTACTTTACTGAATTAATTTATCAGTTCTAGTAGTTTTTCAGTGGAACCTTTAGTATTCTCTATATACATACAGCATCCTGTCATCCACTCATCTATATGATTAATTTATCTAAATGTTAGAAAATTAAAGCCACAAATCCATTTAAGTCTAAAATAAACTATTAAACTTGTCATTGTGTTACTAATGAAATACACCCTAAGAGAATCTAAAGTTGCACAAAGATACTGAATAAAGAAAGAGGATCAGCGCTGGCTCAGTGGCTTGAGTATGGGACTGTCACTCAAAGGGTTGCTGGTTCGATTTCTAATCAGAGTACATGCCTGGCTTGCAAGCCAGGTTTCCAAGTTGGGATGCATGGGAAGAAATCACACATAGATGTTTCTCTCCCTTCTCCCACCTCTAAAAATAAATAATCCTTTAAAAAAATTAAGAAATAGGATCAACTGTAGCCAAATTTTTTTCAAAGTATGCTTTAGTAAGAGACAACATCCTTTAAAGGTATGTTGTAAAGGTATGTTGTCCAACATAATAGCCACTAGCCACATATTTTGCATTTGAAATGTGTTATAAGTATAAAATGTAGATTAGCTTTCAAAGACTTTGCATGCAAATAGTAACATAACTCATTCATAACTTAAAAATATTGATTAAATGTTGAAATTATAATATTTTGGAAATTATGAATCAAATAAAACATATTAAAATAAATTTTACCTTTAAAAATATGGATACTTAAAATTTAAATGATGTATGTGACTTACATCGATGGCTGACATCATACTTCTATTAAATAGCACTGACCTAGTAGTTAACCTCCTGGTACGTGTAAATGCTTAAAGTGGTTTGATGCGAGGAAAATGCTTTATATTCAGATGGGCAAAAGGAACCCATTACTGCTCAGCTATCTACTAACTTAGAATCTTTAGGGGAATAGCTCACTTTCCTCTTAGCTGCAGTTCCTTCATCTGTAAAAGAGCTTCTTAAATAGGTATATTGATTAAGAGACATGTAATGTCATGTAATAGATACTTATTAAATATCATTAAATATCAATGGCTTCCTCTTCACCCTTTAACTTTTTTTAAAAAATCTGTATTTTTGTTTTACAAAATAGAAAGAACATGTATGCCAAAATTATTTATAACTTTACCACCCAGAGATAACTATTGTTATTGTTTTTTTGGATGGACAAGCCTCCAATCTTTTTTCTGTGGCTATATACGTAGATGTAGATGTAACACTTTCAGAAGGAAGGTGAAAAAGGGAGTCCAGGTTATATAAACTATTCTTTGGCTTGATTTTTAATTGCATAGCAACTTACTGCAACTATCAGTGTCATTAAAGATTCTTTTTTTTTTAAAGATTTTATTTATTTTTGGAAAGGGGGGAAGGGAGAGAGGCAGAGAGGGAGAGAGACATCAATGTATGGTTGCTTTTCACTTGCCTCCAGCCACAGACCTGACTGAAGACCTGGTTTGCAACCTTGTCATGTGCCCTGGCTGGGGAATCGAACCTGTGACTTTTGGGTTCACAGGCCGGCGCCTTATCCACTGTGCTACCAGCCAGGGCCTTAAAAATTCTTTAATATGGGAATATGGTCAATATGGCAGCATAGGCAGACATGGCTCACCTCTTTGCACAACAATATAAAAATTACACTAAAATATAGAGCAACCACCAGTCAGAACCATCAGAAATCTAATTCAATGGAAGTCTTGACAACTATGGAATTAAAGAAACCATATCCATCGAGACCGGTAGGAAGGGGACAGATGGGGGACAAGCTGGTCTCTCACCCATGGGTGGTATATAGAAATTTGGAAAAATATCTCAGGAGTGAGGAGTCCCAGCCCCACACCAGGCTCCCCAGCCCAGGGTTCCAGTGCTAGGAGGATAAGTCCCCACAATTTCTGGTTGCAAAACCAGTGGGGATTGAGTCAGTGGAAGAAACTACTAGAGACCCAAGCAGTTCCTCTTGAACTCACACATAGACTCACCTACTCAGACTGACTTCTTCTGAACTCCAGCACCAGAGTAGCAGTTTGAAAGGAATCAGTGGCATACAGGGAGAAATGGAAGTGTCTGGCATCATGTTGAGCAGAGACTATTGTCTTTTTTTAAAACTTACCTGCACAGAACCAGCAAGCTGGTGCTATATCTGGGACTCCATCAACCTGGCTGTTTATCCTGCCTTGGAGACACCGAGAGACTCTGCCCCACCCAGCTTATAGGCCCACCCCAGCTGCTTTCCCATTTGAATGGCCAGTCTTGGCTCAGGCTGCGCAACTTTCTAAATCCTCTCAAATGAGCTACAGCTGGCTTCAATGAGCTCAAGGCCCAGCACTACCAGCTGCCAGCCTAGATTTACAGCTTGGTTTCTCCTGGGAATCTCCAAGCTCAGCACAAGTAGCAGCATCTCAGATTGTTTTAGAGCTCAGGCAGGGTCCCCCAGGCAAAACACAGGTGGAAGCTGACCTTGGCCTGTACCACTCAGGAAACCCCAGAGCCAGTGCACCCAGTAGACAGCTACAGACCACATCAGAGCACCACCACCCTGCCTCTGCACAGCTGATCCTCTATAGAAAGCAGAGGTTAGTGGTGATTGGTCACAGCCAGTCCTTGCAATTGACTGACCTGAGTAAATCCCTCCCACTGATCTGCCAACAGCAACCAAGGCTCAATTACAAGAATAGGGTGTGCTCAGACCACATGAAGGATGCACCATGAGTACCCAGCTTGGGTGATAGGGAGGCTGTGCCACTGGACCCTACAGAACACCTACTACATTAGGCCACACTACCAAGACACAGAGTCAAAGCAGCTCTACCCAATACACAGGAACAAACACAAGGAATTGAGGAGGCAAAGAAATATGGCCCAAAGGAAAGAAGAGAACAAACCCCTAGAAAAAGAATTATATGAAACAGAGATTGCCAACCTGTCAGATGCAAAGTTCAAAACTGTGGTGATCACCATGCTCAGAGAAATGACTGGGTATGACCACAACATAAAGGAATAAGTGAAGGTTATACAAAAGTGAAATAAAGAATAATATACATTTACCAACAGTCATGGGAAAGAAGCCAGGAGTCAAGCCAACAATTTGGAACAAAAGGAAGAAATAAATATTCACCTGGAACAGAAAGAAGAAACAAGATTTTTTTTTTTTTTTTAATGAGAAGTAGGGACCTCTGGGTCAGCTTTAAATATACCAACATTCAAATCATAGGGGTGTCAGAAGGAGAAGAAGAGCAAGAAATAAAAAACTTACTTGAAAAAATAGTGAAAGAAAATTTCCCTAGTTTGGCAAAGGAAATCCATATACAAGTCCAGGAAGCACAGAGTCCCAAACAAGTTGGACCCAAAGAGGAGCACAGCACGACACATCATAATTAAAAGGCCAAAAATTAAATATAAAGAGATAATCTTAAAAGCAGCAAAAGAAAAGAAGAGAGTTACCTACAAAGGAATTCCCATAAGACAATCAGCTGATTTCTCAAAAGAAAATTTCTAGGCAAAAAAGTATTCAAAGTGATGAAAAGCAAGGACCTATGACCTAGATTACTCTATCCAGCAAAGCTATCATTTAAAGTGGAAGAGCAGATAAAGTGCTTCCCAGACTAGGTAAAGCTAAAGGAGTTCATCACCACCAAGCCCTTATTACATGAAATTTTAAAAGGACTTATTTATGAAAAAGAAAAAGATCAAAACTATAACATTAAAATGACAAAACAAACAAACAAACAAACAAAAACCAAAACTCATGACTATCAACAACTGAATCTAAAAAACAAAAACAAACTAAATAACCAACCAGTACAGGAACAGAATCATAGATATGGGGATCATTTGAAGGGTTATCAGATGGGAGGGGGCAGTAGATAAAATGGGGACATTGTGCGGGAATTAGGAAACATAATTGGTGGGTACAAGATAGATAGGGAGGTGTTAAGAATAGTATAGGAAAGACTGAAGCCTAAGAACGTACACTCACAACCTGCAGACATGAACTAAGAGCGGGGTGGGAATCGCTGGAAGAAAGAAGAGTACTGGGCAGAGGAGGGCACAGAAAAATACTGAGACAACTGTAACAGCATAATCAATGAAATATACTTAAAAAAAAAAAAAGCTTAGGGCAGAAAAGCCTCAGATGTTACCTAGGATTGCCTCTTTGAGTGTGCTGAGATAAGTAGAAACTGTACCTGGGGGCTTTGGGTCCAAAAGCTACTAAAGCACAGAACTCTACTTTGCAGAATTTAAGGTATTCCTTTTGCTACTCATTCTGTAACACTAGTAATTTCACAGAAAGGCATTTCACTTATAGGTAATTCATTAAGAAATGTAGGAAATATTATACAAATATTTGTCATTTATTCTCTTCTATTTAAGAGTAACAGAGTAGGGGTTGGGGCAGCAAAAAAAAATAACAGCCCATAGTAAAAGGACACTATAAATGTATCTCAACAAAGTAATGAAGGGAAACTTCCCTAATTTCCTGAAGGAAATAGACATACAAGTCCAGGAAGCACAGAGAGTCCCAAACAAGTTAGACCCAAAGAGGACCACACCAAGACACATCATAATTGAAATGCCAAAGGTTAAAGATAAAGAGAGTCTTAAAAGCTGCAAGAGAAAAAAGAAAAGAGTCAACTACAAAGGGGTTCCTATAAGACTATCAGCTGATTTCTCAAAAGAAACTTTGCAGCCTAGAATGGACTGGCAAGGAGTATTCAAAGTGATAAAAAGCAAGGATCTATAACCAAGATTCCTCTACCCAGCAAAGCTATCATTCAGAATGAAAGGGCAGATAAAGTGCTTCCCAGACAAGGCAAAGGTAAAGGAGTTCATTATCACCAAGCCATTATTACATGAAATGTTAAATAGACTAATTTAAGAAAAAGATCAAAACTATGAATATTAAAAAGGCAACAAATTCACTACTATCAACAAGTGAAGCTAAAAAAAAAACAAAACAAACTAAGCAAACAACAGAACAGGAACAGAATCATTGATATGGAGATCATTTGGAGGGTTATCAAATGGGAGGAGGCAAAGAATAGGGGAAAAGGTGCAGGGAGTAAGAAGCATAATTGGTAGGTAGAAAATAGACAGGAGGTGTTCAGAACAGTATAGGAAATGGAGAAGCCAAGGAATTATATGCATGACCCATGGAAATGAACTACGGGGGGATTACTGGATATAAATGGGTACCAGCAACTGGGGGTTAAGTGGAAAAATTGAGACCATTGTAATAATATGATCAATAAAATATACTTACAAAACTTTAAAACCCTTATTTTATGGAAATTATTTTGGAGAAAAAATCTTTTCAGTCAATAAATAGTCCATCTAAACATTTATTGGTTAACTATATTCCAATCACAAAGTAACAATGAAAATGGTAAATCAGAAGTAATCTCCCACAAAAATAAAATTAGTGGCAAAAATCTACATAATTCAAGTAGTTTTATCTTATTACCTGTATATGTCTTCTAACTGCAGGTCAAATTTTTGAAGTTTCTTTTGATATTTCTCTGTAAAGTTATAGAAGTCATTAAAAATTGAAGATTTCAAATCAGGGTATGGACATTCCAAAATTTCTAATTCCATGGGCAGTTCACTAAGTAGGTTAGTCCTTTCTTCTGAATAATGATCTAGTATCTGGTAAAAATATTATGTGATTGTTTTATTTAACACAAATGACAAATTGTTAAATAAATTACTATCTGCATCACACTTACTTTAACACTCCAGTCTGAAAGATTATTTTCTAATTTCTGTTGCTCCAGGTTAAGTCTCTCAAGGACAGCTTTTAATTGTTTCTTCATAAAGTCAACCTATAGGAACATTTAGAACAAGTAGTATGCAAATTGTTCTCTCTCTCTCTCTCTCTCTCTATATATATATATTTAAATTCACAGGAATATATCTCAAACGCCAATAAGCTATGAAAAATTAGATAAGAGAGTCCCTTTGAGGACCTGTGGAAGAGGATTCAAGAAATGCCATAGCCAGGCCGTGCTTATCAGAGGGGGTGAGTACCATGGTGTCCTAGCCACTCTGTACCCACATTTTTATTTTGTTTATGGCAAGGCAGAGAGCTTACCGGAATGTCTGTTTCAATCACCCTTTCCTTTTACATCTTTGCCTCTAACCCCCAGCTGGGCATGAGATTTTTAATATTTAAAAAAATTTGTATTATTTATGAAAGCAGTATAACAACACTACAGATAACTGAAGAAAAATCACCTAAAAACCTACATCTAGTGCAACTATAATCATAGAGTTTATGTTCTAGTCAAGGGAAACAGCCAATAAACTAATAAAAAATAGCTAAGAAATAAAATATCAGAAGGAGGTAAGTAACATAAAAACAGGGTGTGGAAGTAATAGTGAGAGACTGACTTCTCTTACATGGGTGAGCATGACAGGCCACTCAGAGGAGATGACATTTAAGCAAAGACCTAAAGAACAAAAAGTGCACAGAGGAAATAGCTGGTGCAAAGGGCTTGAGACAGAAAGGAGACTGGTATGTGTGAGGAGAAACAGAAAGGCCAGGCCTATGACAAAGTCAGGGAGAAAAAGAGGTATCAGGTAGGAGATGAGACTGAAGAAACAGAGAGGAGAATGATGTGGATCAGAAGGAGCCCTGAGGAGATTTAACAGGAGGATGATTCAATCCCTCTGCAGTGAAGGTAGATCTCAGAATGCAATGGGAGGAGGGGCAAGAATAAAAGCAGGGAGACTAGCTATAAGGCCATTGTAACTTACTAAGTGCAAAATGAGCATGCTTGGACAGATTCAAGGATATTTAAGATATTGAATAGACAGAATTTGCTATGCCTTCTATTAAAATACACAAGATACCTACGTTGGTTTCTTATCTCAAACTATTCTAGTTGGGACAAAATCAAAATATTATGTTATTAAAACTAAAGGTGATATACTGACCTCTTTTAGTACTTTCATTGAGTTAAACTCAGTAGGTGAGTGTGAATGCTGTGGAATGTGATACTGTCTATATTTTAGATCCGCTCTCAATTGCTGAATAGGATTTATCACATTTTTAAGATATATGCACCACTGTTCTGATAATTCTTGTTCTGTAGTGAAGCAAAATTAAATCAAGGTTACACATTATCTAAGTATTTTTTAAGAACAGGTTCTTAGAGTGCAGAATTGATTTCAGATTCCTTTAGAAAAAGGGAACAGTTACTATTAAAAGAATATAAAGTGAGTGGCCCATTGACATCTTCAAAACACACCTTTAAATATAGGATAAATCTGGCTGGTGGCACAGTGGATATGGAGCTGGCCTGTGAACCCAAAGGTCGATGGTTCGATTCCCCAGTCAGGGCACCTAACCAGGTTGCAAGCCAGGTCTCCAGCCAGGTCTGTACCTGGAGGCAGGTGAAAGGCAACCATACATTGATGTCTCTCCCTCTCTCCCTTCCCCTCTCTCTAAAAAATAATAAATTTTAAAAAAATTTTAAGTAAAAAATAAATAAAATATCAATCTTTATAAATAAATAAATAATTATAGGATAAAAATATCTCACCAAAATTCCTAAGGTCAGAAAGGCATTCATTTCCAAGGCTCCCTTCATTGAGAAAAGTTTTTATTTCAGATTCCATTTTATACCTGAAATAGACATTAATTCAATGTTTTATAAGCATAAACATATATGGGTTTAAAAAATAATAGTAAACATTTAATCTAATGTGGTTTTATTCACTGATTTATTTACTCAGACTATATACTACATTCCTAACATGGATTGGGTACTTGCCAGACATGATTAGTGGACACCATACCAATGAATGATATTTGGTACTGTCCAAAATATCCATGAGCATATTTGGTCCATGCCAAATGGTCCTTGGCTCTGTCAAAAATATCCATGCTTACCCTAGCCGGGTGGCTCAGTTGGTTGGAGCATTGTCCTGTACACCAAAATATTGTGGGCTCAATCCCTAGTCTGGGTGTATCTTGGAGGAAACCAACCAATGTTTCTCTCTTGCATTGTATTTCAATGATTCTCCGCCTCTCCCCTCCCACTCTCCTCCCTTTGCCTCTTCCCTCCCTTCCCCTCTCTTTCTCCCATCCTCTGTCTCTAAAATCAATAAATACATCCTTGGGAAAGAATCTTTTTTCCAGGTTCATAATTTATTGTACAAATTGATGATCACATTATGAGTTGAAATTAGCTTCTCCCAGCATGGGAAATTAACAGATGAGGTACAATTTAGAATCCTTTTATGTTGTTTTCACAACTGGATTTTTGGGGGGTCCTTAATTTGAAGTATAAAACCAGCAAAGTAATGCTTCCGTATGTGGCCAGTACACAATTCATTCAACCTGTGATAGTGTAAGAGGTGAAATGTTTTTTGATACCAGTGAACTGGAATTGGGCATCAGCTTCTGTTCCTGCCATGATTTCAAGCTTAAAAAAGCACGAATTCTGCAGGCTGTGTCCTTCAACGTACGAAGATACCTCTCGGCCCAGAATTTATTTTTTTTAATGTTCATGCTTAGAAAACGTCCTTGGGTTCAAATAACCCGAAATATTTATTTCTACTTTTGATTTCTAAGCTTAATATGTAAAAAAGCACTATTGTGTTTTATTGGCCCAATAACTGTGTTGTGGCTATATTTTCAGTAATAACCCTTTCTTGCCTCAGTAGCCTACCGGGTAATGGCAAACGAGGTTAGGGAGATAGTTCTAGTTTGGAATTTGGCAGAAGAGCAGAATTTATATTAATCATGCATAGTTTGCACAGGACCAAATATCAAGGCATGGACCAAATGTCTCTGCGGACATTTTAGGCAAGACCAAATGTTTTGCAAGGGCAAGAAACATATGTGAACATTCTGGGCAGAAGTACATAACAGTGAGGCAAAGGCAAGAACGTGACATGTCCAATCATTGCTTCTTAGAGAGAGCTCAGGGCATTGGGAAGCCACTGAGAAATATTAAGCTGACCTCATCTGCTCAGTAGATCCGTGTTTCAGAAAGATTTCCAAGGCAGCAAAATGAAGGACAGGCTAGAAAGAGGAGTGATCAATAAAATGGCAGATGAGCAGGAGAGGATAGGTTAAGTCTAGGCCAATAAGAAAGTTATTTTAAAAGTTAAGAGAAGATGAGTTCCTGAGCTGTTGAAATAAGGGTAAAAAAAGTATATTTTATTTTTATAGAGTAATGAAAGTAATTAATCTCAATGATCTTTTAGTATATTACTTAAAATATGGTCATTTTAAAAGTAAAAACATAACCAGCTCTGAATAGATATTCAAAAATATTGTAGTCACCTTCACTGGTGTGGCCCACCAGTTGGTTGAGCATCTTTCTACAAACTACCCTAAGGTCACTGGTTGGATTCCCAGTCAGGGCACATACCTGGGTTGTGGGCCAGGTCCCTGGATGGGGACACAGGAAAGGCAACTGATAGGTATTTATATTGCACATTGATGTTTCTCTCCCTTTCTTTCTCCCTGCCATCTCCTCCCTCTAAAAATAAATAATAAAATATTTGTAAACGGTTGTAGTCTTTTGTTTATGGCAGATTTAGGGAAATCAAAAATTTTTTATTTATTGTGATTATAAAAATAAAATTAAAAATAAGAAAAATTACAAGTGTCTAGTTGCTATCTACAGAGGTATATATTTTAAATAGTTGTAATTATGACATATTTACCATTTTATATTGAGGATTTTTTGAATAATATTTTAAAGATATTTTAGAATAATTTTCATAGTTATAATTTACTTTAATGGCTGCATAATATTCTTGTTTATATATGTGTCATCATCTTCTAAGCCACTTACATGGGACAGGGTTTTGGGTTTTTTTTATATGTATAAAAAAGGGGTGCCAATATGGATAACACTTCACTCTGTATTTTTTCCAGCATGTAGTTTTGGCCAGAAGTATCTTTTTTTTTTTTTTTTTAAGATGTTATTTATTATTATTTTTAGAGAGAGGGGAAGGGAGAGGGAGAGAGACATCAATGTATGGTTGTCTTTCACCTGCCTCTAGCTGCGGAGCTGGCTGGGGACCTGGCTTGCAACCTGGTTATGTGCCCTGGCTGGGAATCGAACCAGCTACCTTTGAGCTTGCAGGCCGGCGCCTTTCCACTGAGCCACCAGCCAGGCAGAAGCATCTTTAAGATTATATTTGAAACTGTTAAATGAAGGATAGGTACATAATAGGGGAGTAAAACCAGAACTTATTCCATAATAAATTTGTTTAAATAAAAACAGCATTTATAAACCACCTAGCTGAGTTCCTTTATACTGTCAGCACCCAGAAAGCCATAGTAGAACATTCAAACCAATAGAGGCAGCTTTGTTCATATAAGAGATCAAGTTGCTACTTTGCATGTAAAACTCCAATAAGCTCCATCCTGGCTTCATAAATTAATAATCCCAACCCATTAGACAAAACTAGCCTATTTTTCTACTTTTTCTGAGTGCCCAATACAATCCAGAAGCATTTTTTAGGCCCTTAAGAACTACAATAATCTCCCTGGCTGGTAGCACAGTGGTTAAGGTGCTGGCCTGCGAACCCAAAGGTCGCAGGTTCGATTCCTCAGCCAGGGCACATAACAAGGTTGCAAACCAGGTCTCCAATCAGGTCTGGAGGCTGGAGGCAGGTGAAAAGCAACCATACATTGATGTCTCTCTCCCTCTCTGCCTCTCTCCCTTCCCCTCTTTCTAAAAATAATGAAATAAAATCTTTAAAAAAAAAAAAAAAAAAAAAAGAACTACAATAATCTGGGACTAGCTTGAGAATGCAGGCTAACATTTCCCAAAGTTGTGGTCTATAGAATAAGAAGGGCACGGGATGCTAGGAAAAATGGAAAATGGTGAACTAAACACAGACAAATTTCTATGTGCAGGATTTTCCAGAAACCTGATTGTGCTAATGTACACTGAGGTTCTCCAAAAAGGGGATGAAACATAAAGTATTTTCCTAATATATAGGATCATGAAATTCATTATTTTCTTGAATAAAAGAATATTTCTGCTTTGTACAATATGATTTAGGAAATATGGCTAAAAATTATAAGGGGCACAAGAATGTGAACAACAGTAACTCTAAAGAAGAGAACCCTGCCCTGTTCATCACTGAAGTGCCAGATTAGGACTCAGGTGTTTACTAGGTTGCAACTTTGTAGGTCACACAGTCTCCCCCACATCTGAAGATGGACAAATATAAGTGTTAGGCAACCATTTATGTTCAAACCTGCCAATTTAAGTGCCTCCTAATGCTATTTGGCCTTTCCCCTGGTACGACTAACTATAACAGTACTCAAGAGGTTTTTTGTGACCATTTGCCTAGATACTATATTAATCTACTTCCTAGATATGCCCACTTGCAATGCAACCACCTACAAGATAAATCAGTCTGGTGAAGGGTGTTTTTGAACTCTTAGGAGTCTATTCTCAGTACAAGTCTTTGCCTTTCCATGATGGAACCAATGTTCTAGATGTAGAATCAGTCTCAGAACATCAAAAAATACCCAGAGCTTCCTGAGTTTCCTAGGGTAACCTCTTAGTTACCAATTTTGGCAGAACAAGTGAAACATGGCGTGCCAAGAGAGGGGTAGAGTCAGAAGCCATTTAAGCAAACAATAAGGAAAAAGCCTTGATTGTGAAAGGTAGAACAAGAGAGGACACTAAAGATCTATCAATGAGACTAACAGAAGGAGATCTGCAGAAAATTTGGGCAGCAGTGCAGGCTGACAGCCAAATCTTTAGCCCTCCAACAACAACAACAAAAGCAGCAATGCAGACCTGAGCTTAGCGCCTTAGATTCAGGTATTTGATCCTCTTCTCATTCTTGAAAGTGTTCCAAGTGAGTGTGCACATGAGGCTGGCTAAGGAGGTCTCACAAATGTTGGCAGGGGAATGATGAGCTCAGGAGCTGGCCTCAGAGAGGGCTCTCGGAAACACTGAGTCACACAGTATGAATAGTGATTGGTCTCAATGTCATCTTTAAAGATGCATTTCCAGACAGCATTTAATTATTAGTAAAACCCTATGATATTCTCTGTATAAAGGTGATACTTTTAATGCTTTAAAAGACAATTAGGTGCTCACTTCGGCAGCACATATACTAAAATTGGAATGATACAGAGAAGATTAGCATGGCCCCTACTCAACGATGACATGCAAATTCATGAAGTGTTCCATATTAAAAAAAAAGAAAAGACAATTAGTGAGCAAGAAACTACATATATTTCTAATGGATATTTGGTTATAAAAACATCCCTTATAGAAAGCTGAATGGTGTGACTCAGTTGGGCATTGTCCCTCAAAGTAAAAGGTCACCAGTTTGATTCCCCATCGGGGTACATGCCTGGGTTGTGGGTTAGGTCCCAGTCGGAGACGTGTGCAAGAGTATGGTTTCTCTCTCACATCCATGTTTCTCTCCCTCTCTCTCCTCTTCCCTTTCTCTAAAATCAATAAGAATGTCCTCAGGTCAGGATAAAAAATAAAGTGTTGTATAAAATACAAAAACCAGTAACATAGTCATTTATTTGATAAATTCTTACTAAAACAAATACAAATTGTAATTCTTTATCACATGGCTAATATAAATAACTTCCTTCTAAACCTCTAAACCAGGGAGCAAAAGACCCCTGGGAAAGTTTATCAAGATCTTCAAGAGGTATAGTTTCAGTAAATATTAACTATTAAATATAATTTTATAAAATTAAATAGAAAATATCGTTACATTTAGAAGTTTTATGCGACAAGTTTTCTTGGTTCAGATTTCAAAGAATTAAAGTTTGGCAAAATCTTTTTTTTCCTAGCAAGGCTAGCCCAGTTAGATGGGGCGTGAGTAGAACCTTGTGGACAAAAAGAAAAAGTTGCTCAACACCACCTACATGGGGCGCAGGAGTTAAAGGCAACTGTTCTAATGCCACCTTCAAATACACTAGTTGGTTTGCCTTCTACAAATAATTTTAATCCTTTGAACTCAAGATCTTCATCTGTAAAATGAGGATTGCATTGATACCTACCTATTCTGCAGGGTTATTGTGAGAAGTAAATGAAAAACTTACATTACTTAACATATTATCCAGCACATAAATCACCACCTAACAAGTTGGATGTCATTGTGGGCCCAAAAGGTAATAAGATTTTCAAATGAAGTCTCTTATGATGTTGCATAAGAACATTTTATTTTTAATTTTTTATTAAAAGAGAATATAGTTTTTTTTGTTTTATTTTTTTTTTAATTTTTATTTTTTGCCTGTGTGCTTTTGTTTTATTTTATTTGTTATTTGTTAATACTTTCCTTTTTTCTTAAAGATTTTATTTCATTGTTTTTAGAAACAGGGGAAAGGAGAGAGGCAGAGAGGGAGAGACATCAATGTATGGTTGCTTTTCACCTACCTCCAGCCACAGACCTGATTGGAGACCTGGTTTGCAACCTTGTTATGTGCCCTGGCTGGGGAATCGAACCTGCGACCCTTGGGTTCGCAGGCCAGCGCCTTATCCTCTGTGAGAATATAGTTTTTAAAGGTTGAGAAGCACCAATAGACCTTAAACTCTTGATTTTCTGGTGGTCCCTAAATTCTCCACAAGTCTAGCCATGCACTAACTTTCCTCCTTTCACTATATATATTTTTAAGATTTTATTTCTTTTTAGAGAGAGGAGAATGGAGGAAAGAGAGAGGGAGAGAAACATTGAAGATGTGCAAGCCCCTGGCTGGGGACCTGGCCCACAACCCAGACATGTTCCCTGACTTGAGAATCGGGCCAGCGACCTTTTGGTTGGCCTGCCATCAATCCACCGAGTTACACCAGCCAGTGCCCTTTTGTGATTACTTTTTTTTTTTTTTTTTTAAAGATTTTATTTCATTATTTTTAGAAAGAGGGGAAGGGAGAGAGGCAGAGAGGGAGTGAGACATCAATGTATGGTTGCGTTTCACCTGCCTCCAGCCACAGACCTGACTGGAGACCTGGTTTGCAACCTGGTTATGTGCCCTGGCTGGGGAATTGAACCTGCGACCTTTGGGTCTGCAGGCCGGCACCTTATCCACTGTGCTACCAGCCAGGGCCTCTTTTGTGATTACTTTTTAATTTCACTGAACACATACTGAAATTAGCCTACTTTCCAGAGTAGCACAATCCAAGAAAACTTTCTTGGATTCCCTTTTGTCCAGTTTTCAGGCCTTAAATTCAAGACATTAAGGTTACTATTACTTGAGTGTTCCTCACTTCCATTATCTCCATGTCATTCAAGTCAAGAAAAAGAATTATTTTCCACAATGACATGTATATGCCTCTTCTCTCTAGCTCAAGAAGAACACATTAAGAAGAATATGAAACAGTTAAGATAAAAGAGCTTTCCCCAGAGTCTTCCCTTACATATAAGCCTCCATGGGTGAGCACCATGATTAAAGCCCCCTAATAGCTTTCCTTTTTATGTTTCATTGCACAGATTTTCAACAAAAAACTTTTTGAGCCCAAACATTCTCTCCACAAAAGGAGATGTTTTGAGGGATAAGTGTTATAAGATAGCAGAAGTATAGTCACAAAGTCTAAAATTATACAATAATGTAAAATCATTTCCAATTGTGAGCCTTTTACTTTATAGGTAGGAATCTCTTACCCAAATTAAATAACAACAATAACAAACAAGTAAACAAATAAAAAACTATTCATAGGAAAAAGTGTCAAAAGTAAAGTTAATGGTATTTGGAAACTGATTTAGACTAAGACCACAAAATTTATCTATTTTGATATAAAATAGACACTTCTTTGCAAATACCACCATCATTAAAACTAGTACATATGCCTCAAATGGAGGGAAAATACACGTGACCTTTCTTTTTGCCTTATCTTTTGAGAAGAAATGTATTTTCCAAAAAATACAATTCAGATCAAGTATAGAATCATTATTTTGTTTCAATTCATCTTGAAATGAATGCTGGAAATTATAACAAAAGTAAAAAATCTGAATTGTAAGTTAGTCATGAGTCAGCTATAATACCTCCAGAAAACACTGTTAAGTCCCTTAGTTCATTTGTTAATTTTTTATTGAAAGCATTTATATATCCACCGCTATGTATCCTACAATAAAAATGAATATGATGGCATGTTTGCCCTGTGTACCACTTTATAGGGAAGGCAAATAGGTAAACAAAATACTATAATACAATAGGCTAAGTGTAATGTAAGTAATTACTGGTGGGAATGTAAAAGAGCAAGTGATTAGCAGGTAAAGATTATCATTTTCTTCCCTAAGGAAAACAAAAGCCATAGTAATATATTCACTGAATTCCAAATTAAACTGAGAAAATAAAATGATTTGAACTTGTCTCACATTCCAACTGTATCTTTCAATTTTGATTATAATAGTTTAATTAACATGGAAAGTTATAGAACATTTAACCAAATAAGTGCAAGGCTTAGAAATTTCTCTGTGTACTCATTCCTGAGACTTCCCTCAGTCCTTACCTGATTTCCCTCAGCCTTTGGTGTTCCTGCCACCACACTTGCCTGTGCTGTTTTATTAGTGTTTGTTCCTTAGATGTCTTTGAAGTCTGCACTGCTTTTCTGATCTAGATTTAATGAAACAAAAGATGAGTCATTTCATTGTTTCTTATAATGTGTTTTCCACAATGGAAATGTTTTATCTGTGTTTTCTATATTAAATACCCTTTTTCAATCCTCAGTGCATCTTCTAACACAAAGTTCACCTTAAAATAAGCACAATGTTAAGCAAAAGTCAGGGAAGTGAAAGAGAAAATGGTTTAGAATACTGATCAATTTAAGAACTATTTTTAAAGAATTTATGAAGAAAAAGGTAAGTGGTTTTATTTTTCCATATGTAGAATAAATCACACCTTAATTCATAAAGTCCCAGAAAAATTTTCCATATGTTTTCTCACCTTTTGCCATATGTCCCTGCCAGATATCATGAGCATCATTCCCAATTTATTTCATTTTTTACTTTTTTTTTCAGTTGAAGACCCTGACGTTCAGAGAAGTTAAAAGATTCAGTCAAGATCATAAAGCTCATAAACATCAGAATCACATAAAAGCTCAGTATATAAATTGGTTTTTATCTAATTATTCAGCATAGGATGGAAAAAGTCATTGGACAAGTAGTTGTTAGGAAGATTGAAATTTTAATCCTTCAACTCCATGACTTTGTAAATATATATTTTTAAAATTTAGACAAATATTTATTTGAAGATACCTAAAGAAATAATTAAAAATCATGCACATTAAGAACCTAACTTTACAAATTGAAATTCTCCCCTAATTTTATGACTTTTAAAAAGTAGCATATAATTAGTGCTTTGGGGTTTCTGTTGGCAAGTTCTGTGGGGCCTGGGTGTGTCTGCCTGACGATCCATTCTTGGCCATCTCCCTGACCGGCTACATATCACAGAGCATCCTGAGTGTCCCAAACACCTCCATCAGCTGGCTTCCCACTGGGTTCAGAGGAAGGGAGGCACTGGCATTGGGAGACTGAAGGGAAGGTGAAAGGAGAAGCCAAAGGGTTGCTCCTCCTGCCCTCTCTACTCCCAGAGGGTCTCTAGGAGCATCTGCATCTTCTCCATTTGCTCTAACTTTTCTTGACAATTTTACTATGGTTCCAACTATCCCTGGGAAACCTCAGCTCATGAGTTGGAGTACAACCTTGCTTTTACTAAATGTCCCTCTGATTTAGGGATGGCATGATTTCCTGCTGCGTTAATTCCTGTGTTTCTTCACAGTCCCATTTGGCTTCCCAAGTCTATCACCTTTGTAACCATTTCCTGAATTAAAGAGCCCTCTACTCATTAAAAACCTCAAGTAGTGTCTATTTCCAGGTTAGTCTCTGACTGATGGTTATATGCTGAACTTACTCCATATTAACTTTTAAACATCTACAAAAGTTCTATTTAAATCAGAAACTTGGTGAAATATGCATATTTAACATTTTCTCTGCTACTAGAATGCTTAGTAGCCTGAAAGCTTTAATAGATCAATACTGAAAATACAAAGAACTTTAGGAGACAAGTCCTAAAAAGACTCTTAATAATGCATGCTATCTCCAGCTGTCATTCACTGATTACTTTAACCTTGAGTTTATCTTGCAGCTCTAATGGTTACTGATTAAAAATTAGACTTAAGAAAACAAAGTAACTCAAACATTACTTAAGAAAACACAAAGTCAAATCTTTTCTTCAGAAGATCTTAAGAATGCTATAATCGTGAAGTTTAGAAGAAAAGTTCATTCAAGTAAGAACAGGACACCACTTTAATACATTCAGAATTTCTATTTTATCTACTGAAAAAATAAAAGTGCAAGTGTTCCTAAAAACTGACACTCTAGTGTTTGCTTTAAGAATCCCTAAAAGTCATTCCAACTATTTGTCATCTACAGCCCCCCAAGTTTGTTACAGCAGGCAAACCTTTTAAAATTAGATTTCTTTGACATATTTGGTCCATGTTGTGCAAAAAACCACATTGGTGAAAGATGTAGACATATTTTTATAGCTTAAAAAATCAATGCTGCTGCCTTTGGGTAAAGAAAAGCCAATTAAGTAGACTATAACAGTCAAAATACAGTTACTATTTTTCACTAGACACTTTCAGTATTTTATAGAACATTCTAATTTTTTTGTAAATTCACTCATTGACTTCACTTCTACCCCCAGGCTAAAAAGAAAGAAAAGGTCTTAAAAATCCAAAAAGTTTTAAAGTTACATCTTTATCAATATAGAGATTTCTAGGTGATTCCAATTCATTTTGCTGGCAATGAGCCATATGGAATCAATATTTAAGGTGGATGATGGTTTATGCAGAGTTGTGATGAATTTAAAATAACAAAAATAATAAACTCATAAAAGAATCAGAAACTAGAATTTCTTATGTGCTTTACTGTGATGATCCAGGCTAATAAAACTTAAATAGTCTCCTTGAAATGCTATAAAAGCCTTTTTAGGCCAGATGGTCCATCTTTAGATAGAAGCAACAATTACTAGTGGACTATTTAAGTATCAGTTACATGTGCATATCTATTTGTCAAAATTTATTAAGATGTACATTTAAGATTTGTTCACTTTACAATATGTGAATTATACCTCAATAGAGAACTATTAAATAAATCAAAAGAGGGGAAAAAACAATTAAATAAACATTAAGTTGAAATTTGTCATCTATCAGGTGGGCAAAAATGCAAACGTTTAACAAAACACTCTCTGAGGCTATGGGAAAATACACTCTCTCTGAAGTTGCTAATTGAAATACAAAATGATACAACCCCTGCCCTAGGAGGGAATTTGGAGATGTATAGCAAAATTTCATGAGTTTACCTGTACTTACAGAAATCTCTCTGAAGACTGTAACAGCAAATGCATAAAAAGATAAATGAACAAAGCTATTCATTGCATTATTATTTGTAATAGAAAAAAACTGGAGCACAAAAATTCCATCAATAAGTATTCTTGCCAAAATAAATTGAAGCTGAATTTGATCAGGTTTCTAGATATAACTATCAATTTACTGGAAATACAAGAGACAGAAAAACATGTTAAGTGACACCACCAGGATGTAATCAGCAAAATTCAGGATGTAAGGAACTATAAAAACAACAATAAAATTTCTTCAAGAAATAAATTACAAGAACACAAAGTGGGGTAGAAAAAAACAGAAATCAATTGCAGTATATGGATCTTATTTAGATATTAATTTAAGTGAACTTTAAGAAAAAATTGGAGAAAATTAGGGAAACATAACTGACTAGATATTTGAAAATTTTAATATTTTCAATAGTAATGCTATTAAAGGTTTTGGTTTTCCCCCTAATTTTTTTTAGAGCTACATGCTAAAATAATTATGGTTAAATATTACAACGTTTGAGATTTGCCTCAAAATAATCTGCCACAAGGGGAAATTGTGGGGTGGGAGTATAGAAGAAACAATGACCAAGGGTTAATCATAGTTGAAGCTGGATAATGTTAATGAAGATTAATGATACTATTCACTCTAATTTTACACATGCTTATAATTTTCCATAATATGTTTAAAAAACATAAATAGTAGATAGATACTTGAGTTGGACAAGAATAAACATTGATTCTTACTAAACAAAGAAATTCCAATAAAAATAATCATGAAGATTTCTTTTATACCTAAAATTAGGATGAACAGTTAACATATACAATATCAAAAACTCATTTCACCCTGGCTGGTGTGGCTCAGTTGGTTGGAGCACTATACCATAAACCAAAAGGTCATGGGTTGATTCTTGATCAGGGCACCTACCTAGGTTGTAGGTTTGATTACTGGTTGGGACCTGTTAGAGAGGTAACCAATAGATATTTCTCTTTTTCTCTGATTCCCTCCTTTCCCCTCTCTCTAAAATCAATAAGCATATCTCCAAGTGAGAATTAAAAAAAAAAAAAAATGTCTCTGTTTTCAGCCAGAAACTACTACTTGGCTTCAGATTCAATCTCAGCCTTTGAGAGACTAGATCTCTTGATGTTTCACATCAATGTGTTATCTGGCATCCTAGAACTTGTGCATGATCACTAACATAGTGGTTATATGGGTGACCATCACATCTAATTAGTAAAAAGACACCAGTAATGCAAATCAGGTAAATCTTATGATTTATTGTTAACAATAAATTTTCTTAATTTAAAAAATATAGTTAAGTATTCTAGGTGTAACTTGCAGTAAAACCTGCTTATGTGCTTTAAATGTTAACATTTAATCATTCAGTTTTAAGTATGTTTATATTTAATATTGCCAAAGTGCTGTAATAATTAATACTGATTTTTAAAAAATATTTTATTCATTTTTTAGAGAGAGGGAGGGGAGACAGAGAGGGAGAGAAACATTGCTGTGTGAGAGATTGGTTGCCTCTTACACGCCCCCAAATGGGGACATGGCCCACAACCTAGGCATGTGCCCTGACTGGGAATCAAACCAGCAACCTTTTGGTTCACAGCCTGGTGCTCAATCTACTGAGCCACACCAGCCAGGGCTAATAATGATTTTAAGGTTACTACTTTCATATGCAGAAATATGAGTACATTTAATTAGTAAAATAAGGAAATAGACCGATAATTAAGGCAAATATTGAGAGAATAGTTATTATATAACTTTCTGAAGAATGAAATATTCTTCTTGAGTCAACATATATTTTATAAAACTTCAAATAATGGAGCTTGCTTCAGGAGCACATATACTATAATTGGAATGATACAGAGAAGATTAGCATGGCCCCTGTGCAAGGATGACATGCAGATTCGTGAAGCATTCCATATTTTTAAATAAATAGTAAGAATGTTAAAAAGTAAATAAATAAAAATTCAAATAATGATGTAAGAAAGAGTACCAGAGATGACATTACATTCATAATTCTAGCTGGTGTCAGCTATTTGGTATATTAGCATTCGTAACATTAAACAAAATAAACTTTAAGAATTTTATTTAATTTCCAGTTTTCTAATTTTATTTAAACCTTGAATCTTCCAAGAAAAAGTCATCATTGGGAATTGTTCACATCTTACAAGAGTAAATTAAAAGCAAAATGTCAACTTGCTGTCTCTAAATTAAGTGAGAAGGGAAGAGTCCACAAAGTACATAGAGCAACATTCCCAATATATCTTCCTTAATCCAGCTATAATAAAAAATGAAAACTGTATAAAGAAATGGGGAAAGTGCTTGAAAAATGATAAAAGAAGTAATCTAGCAGCTGACAATGCTGAGAAATTATTGTTCCTGCACTTGAGGTCAAACTTTAAAAGCCTCATTAACTATTAAGATTTTTAAATATTTTTTCTTTGATATCGATTCTATTATCAAAAATAAATTCACTTTGTTAAAATAGTGATTCTAACACTCAACCAAAATGCTAGTATTTTGGGTGCATGATGGATAGATGGATGGACAGATAAAAAGAGGAACAAAAGGAATACACGGATAATAGGACAATATTAGGAGTATGTATTTTTATATGTGTATATACTCATATACATGAATGTACATGCACATATTTCAATACTGACAAGAGTGTAGAGGAAAATATGTGTGGCGGCATCTTTATTAGAATGATACCTTGGGAAAGAGCAAAAAAATTCATAATTTTTTGTTCAAACATTCCAGTCCTAGGAATTTATTCTATGGGGGTAGATTCTAAAGCATGTAAGTTGTCTGTGCATGAAGACATTTACTGAAGTATAATTTCCAATATGAAATTGGATATAATCCAAATATCCCAAAATTGAGATGTGATAAGGCAATGGTTCCTAACCTTTTTGGCACTAGGGATTGGTTTAATAGAAGACAATTTTTCCACAGATCAGGGTCAAGGATGGTTTTGGGATGACTGAAGCACATTACATTCAAGCTCACCGCCTGCTGTACAACCTGATTCCTAACAGGCCCAGAGGTTGGGGACCACTGTGGTAAGACATGTGCTCATCAATCCTGTCTTTGCTCAATTCATTTTTATTGGCCTTGAAATCCCAATTCCTGTGTTGTTTCCTCAGAAAAGCCTTCCTACTCAATCAGGATCAAGTCCTGTTATTATACACCAGATAGCATGTGTTTATTGAAGTTTACACTAAAAGTAATTTTATTTTGAGGCTTATTTGAGAAACGCTGACTTCCCTCTTCCATTCTCCTACAAACAATACATTCTATGGGGGTAGGAGCTATATTTTATCTGCCATTATATCTTTGAAGCACATAATAAATATTTATTTACTTGAGTAATTAAAAATGTAATAATTAAGTATTTTCAAGATTACATGGCAAAATGTTAAGGGAAAAACCATACAGGATTTCATGTCTATGTTTACCATGGGAAAAAAATCAAATCCGTATGTATGTGTGTGTATGTGCTGTATATATAAAATGGGTCAGAAGTCAGAAAAATGAAAATAATTTTATTAGGATGACAGTTATATGAGTAATTTTCCCATAAAATTTCTTTTAATGGCCTTGAAAACATTAAATTACCTTAAAATTATATCTGAACCAGAGAAATAATGCCCTACTTTTTAAGCAGTCTATTGACTTACAGGGAACATAACTCATGGATATTCTACATATTCTGTAGAATAAGGCATCGGCTATACTTTGGATTCATAACAGCTGCCTTTTAAAAAAGATCTTCACAATAAAAAGCCATACAAAACTAATGTAACACAAAAATATTAAGTACAAATAAAGACTATAAATTACTTAATATGTTGCTTTGCCAAATCAGATTTCTAATTCAACCAGGGAATTCGTAATGTAATGCTATTTATAATGTACTCGATTACTTTACACAAAAGGGAAACATGTTGCATGATAATCCTAAATAACACATGGTCCTAAAATACTGTGCACAATTACTTGTACATAAACTCTTTTCAAATCTAGTTCAGATTCCCCTTTTCCCAAGTCATGGCATACTGAAAAAAAAAAAAAGAGAGAGAATTCAAATACAGAGGCACCTAACCTATTTGAATGGTGTTATTGAAGGAACCTTAAATCAGATGATAACCCATGACTGGCATTTACTCATAATTTTTATTTTTCAGATTAAGTTAGAACTTCTTGAAAGTTAATTAAATAGCAATCTTTCTAAAAATAAAGTTGAATCCAGACTTCATGGGTTGTTATGAACATTAAGTGAGTAATGAATATAAACTACATAATACTGTCTGAGAGCATTCAATAAAGGTTAGCTGCTATTCACTATTATTAATAGATTATTTTAAAAACTATTTAGAATATTTATTTTCATATTTACATTTAAATATCCTTGCAATTCAATTTTATAAATATAGAAAACACAGATACACACTTCTAACCTTTAGCTCTGTAGAGGCAGCAGCTAATTTTTTTGCTTCAGTTAATGCATGCAGTTGTTGATAGTCTACTGGTTTGTACTTAATCCTTCTCATTCCATTTTTCAGTTGGAATAACAGATTATCTATTTTTCCATCAAAAACAGAAAATGACAAATAAGTAATAGCATGTTATTGGAAGTCAAAATATAGTTATAGAAACATGCTGGCTACAGGTCTTATTTTTAACTATTTTAAGGTAAATATAAGAAATAATATATTATGACAACATTCATCATATATTGAACCTATATCTGTAAAAACTTCAAAATATTACCACTTATTACTTTTATAAAATTACTACTAAAAAAGCATAAAAGAAATATTTTCATTTAAGCTAGTATATTAGGAATTAAAATTTTTTTTTTAAAGATTGTATTTATTATTTTTAGGGAGAGGGGAAAGGAGAGAGGCAGAGGAGGAGAGACATATCAATGTTATGGTTGCCCTTCACCTGCCTCCAGCCAAAGACCTGACTGGAGACCTGGCTTGCAACCTGGTTATGTCGTCCTGGCTGGGAATCAAACCAGCGACCTTTGGGTTCTCAGGCCAGTGCCTTATCAACTGTGCCATCAGCCAGAGCTTGAGAATTTTTTAAAAATTGTGATGTCAAGATACAAAGTATGACCATTTCTGTGATTTAAAAAACATTAAGTAGCAGCTGTATTTAAATATCACATTATAACAAAATTAATTAGGTAGATTTTTTAAGTCATAGCTGCATTTCTCAGAAAAACTGAAAAAAATTCAATTAAATTTGAAAAAAGGTTGAAACTGACAGCTAAAAAAATTAATAGGCCAAATAAAACTGAAGTGATATAAAGTGTTTGGGCTGTTATGCAAATACTTAGTTTACTATATTAACTATTTTGGTAAAGTAAAACATAAGTAGAAGATACTTTAAGGTCAAGTAGCATAAAGAATAATAACCTGATTAATTCAAACAAAAGCTGCACTTTGCCTCAATTATATGAATAATGTGCCATTTATTAAATATATCATGGATCACATGACTATAAGAGGCTGTAAATG
Source organism: Noctilio leporinus (assembly GCA_004026585.1). Taxonomy (NCBI): domain Eukaryota; kingdom Metazoa; phylum Chordata; class Mammalia; order Chiroptera; family Noctilionidae; genus Noctilio; species Noctilio leporinus. Next base: position 171,129 of record PVIW01002759.1, on the reverse strand, counting down.
CTTTAGGACAAGCACAGGCAGGAAAGCATGGTTGCCCTAACCACCTATGAAGATGAGTAAAACACCCACTGTAAGGGAACTGGAGAAATGTCAATGTGACCCCTAACAGGAGGTCTTCATGATTAAAATTTTGAAAAATCAACATTCCAATTTTATATCATGCATAATCCACCATAAATCATAAAACACATTTCCAAGTAGAAAAAAATACCTGAGTTACTGTTTTTCTGAATTTTCATAAATGGTTGGTCTCTTTTATTCATGTTTTCCACATCTATCAGGGAAACAAAAGATAACTAAATTTTACAATGTGATTTTTAAAACAAATATAATTTATTTTATATTTAGAGAGAGGAGAATGGAGGGAGACAAACATCAATGTGTGGTTGCCTCTCACATGCCCCCAACTGGGGACCTGGTTTACAACACAGGCATATGCCCTGACTGGGAATAAAACCGGCAACTCCATGGTTTGCAGGTTGGTGCTCAATCCACTGAGCCACACCAGCCAGGGCTACAGTGTGATTTTTAAAACACTTTTTAAAAAAGATTATATTCATTATTTTTTAGAGAGAAGGGCAAGGAGGGAGGAAGAGAAGGAGAGAAACATCAATGTATGGTTGCCTTTCACCTGCCTCCAGCTACGGACCTGGCTAGAGACCTGGCTTGCAACCTGGTTATGTGCCCTGATGGGAATCGAACCAGTGACTTGGGTTTGCAGGTCGGTGCCTATCCACTGAGCCACCAGCTAGGGCTTTTTAAAACACTTTTAAAGATGTGTTAATTGTAGTGTTTTTAAAAATAAGGCCCAGGACTGGGTGCCATAACTTTTTATATTTTATTGAATTTGCTTCTCCTTGCTTCTAGAAACTTCCTTCCATTAGTGTTCACCTCTCTATTCTTTTCCTGCTTTTTAAAGATTTTATTCATTATTTTTAGAGAGAGGAGGGCAGGGAGGGAGGAATAAAGGGGTAAAAACATCAATGTATGTTTGCCTTTCACCTGCCTCTGGCTGGGGACCTAGCTAGAGACCTGGCTTGCAACCTGATTACGTGTCCTGACTGGGAATCGAACCAGCAACCATTAGGTTGGCACAAATCCACTGAGCCACACCAGCCAGGGCTCTTTTTCTGTTTTTGATCTCTCCTTCCAATCTCTAAACTCTTAATTCCCCTGTCTTAGATTATGACCAATAAATATTTTGTGATTAAAACTTATGCATTCCTTCCAAATAGAATATGTTGTAGTTCTGGTAGCTTAAAATAAAGTTGAGTTGTATTATCGAAGGGGGTGGGATCTGACTCAGTAATCAAATTCATTTTTCTATGGGTTTGGCACTGTCTCTAGGACTGTTTTCATGAAAGTGAGTTCTGTAATACACCATTTCTGTGATATATTCCACAAAAATAAAGAGCAAAATAAGTTTTAAAGAAAAATGCTTAATTTAGTATAATATATCTAAAATATTATCATTTAACATGTAATTACATAAGCTATGACATTTGTAATTTTTTATATTAGCTCTTCATAATCCAGTATGTGCTTTATAGTATATTGCAATTTGAACTAGCCACATTTTAAGTGGCTACCATATTGAGTACTGCAGATTTAAAGAACAAAGAAGACTAAATCTTTTGGGCATGAAAAAAAGAAGAACCTATGTATATTTTCCTTGGAGTTCCTGGAAGGAAAGAAACTACATAAATAATAATAAAGCAGTTAACGAGATCACTCACCACTTCTATTAAGCAGTATTGCACTTGTGGTGGATATGGGAATACAATATCCACTTCTAAAAAAGTACTGATGCCCAGCTGTCACCTCCTTCAGGGATGGACTCAGCTGCAGAGAGTCCAAAGACACACCACTGCTGGGGCAGCCTACACCTAATGACTGAGCAAGGCAGGGATGTAACGACCCAGCAGTGAGGGCCCAACATGGGCCACTCTGATGAGCAGTATGAGTTCTAAACTTCCCTGCAGGGTAGAGTTGGACCACACTTGGTTGAACCTGCATTGAAATGGACTTTTCCATCTGTCCAATCCTGCTTCCTTTTTCTTCCTTTCATAGGGACGGATCCCTGGATAAATACTTAGCAACCCGAATTCTGCCTCAGCATCTCCTTCCTGAGAACCTACTGAACTGACTACCTCCAGGCATCAGACTAGTCAAGTGGCTCCTTAAGTAATGCTACCCATTTTTCACAAATTGTTATCCCTATCCACTAAGTTGAACTACCATGTCTACGGGCTTCTGCAGTACCTAAACCTTTTAAATGCAATGAAAATTAGCATAAGTCCCAGACTTCTGGAAACTCAACCAGGTTAAGCAAGAATCATGGTGACTGTTTCTCAACTTTAGGAACACAGGGATAAACTCCAGTAATTTCTAAAGGGCCTCTGGTCAAGGGATTCTTTTCCCATGCCTTTCATAATATCGACAATTCTCCCTATAGTCTTGTTTCTATTCATACCCACACTCTGTGCATTAAGATTCTCCTTCCTTTTGGAGGGTATTACACATCTGCTCTGCCCACTTACACTGCCTTTTGCCACCATCACCTCCAGCTGGGGTAATAGCAGCAGTTTCACTTTGTACTCTTACAGTCCAAGCTCCACACAGCAGCCTAAGTAACCTCATAAAATTCTAATCAGACCTTGCTTAAACTCCTTCAATGGTTTCCCATTACCCCTTAGTATAGTACCCAAACTTCTTTAAATGGCCTATAAGGTCCTTCATGACTTGTCCTTAGTCATCTCTCCATCCCTATTTCATTCACACATTTCAACCACATTAGTGTATTTCTCAAATATACTAAGCTCATTCTGCCACAAAGCCTTCCCACTTGCTGTACCCTTTGCTTTAAAGGCATTTTCTTCCTCTTTTTACATGATTGGCTCCTATTCAGCCTTCAGTGTGGCCAACAGGTCATGACTTCAGAGAGACATAAAGAGACTTCTCCATCTAAATAAGGAAGAATTCCTATTTCTCTTTAATCCTATTCTTTCATTTCCACGATAATTTGTATTAGTCTTCATATTTGCATATTTACTGCTTTGATTATCTCCCTCTGTAGACATGTGGCACATGTTTGTCTTGTTTCTGATTAGACCCAAAGTACCCAGCACACAATAGTATATGCTCAATAAATATCATTTGAGGAAAAGGTAGTTTAGTGGTAATTGGATGTCTTTGTAGTCCCTCAGAAGAACTGCAATAACAATTCCTAAGTTCATACTACCAACAACAACCTTTTAATGTTTAAAAATCTACTTTGATCACACAACCTACTGACAGGAATGGCAAATTTAAATAGCCTTGGGGACCATCAGGTAAGTTAAAAGAGAGAAGTGACAAGGTACACAACCATAGTGAGTAGCAGAAAACATGGAAAATGAAAGAGCATTTCAAAGCTAAAGATTATCAAATACATTTTTCCTTTTTTTAACACAGGTACTAGACAAATAAAGCAAGCCTCCAAAACAAATTTACACCACACTCAGCAGCCAGCTTAGTGAGGTCTGGCCTACTGCACCTCACCTCTGGTTTTCATTTCATTCTCCACCCATAACTTAACCATCCAAGTCTTCATCTCCATTCAGGAGAGACCTCATCAGTTCTGTAACTGATTAGTTTTAGTCTTTCCTCAATGGGGAGCCTAGCCCCTTTAGATTAAAGTCTCATTTTCTTTGGGATTCGGATAGTAAGATTGTGGCTCAAACAAAATGGGGTTTTGCAAACTCCCTTCTGGTTATTGTAGGTCTAATGCTGTTTAATTTCTTCCGCCTGGTTTTCAGAGAACAATTAAGAAGCCCACATAACATTTCTCACATTTCTACATAGTTCAAATTTTAATTATGAACATAGAACCTAATGAGATAGTTTTTATGACAAAACAGCTGCAATCAATAAAAGCTATAGGAACTATCAAGAAGTAAGAACCCCTGCCCCCCATCAGATTTAAGGCTTAAAACTAATTTCACTTAACACATTGTTGACAGGTCATGAAAAGACTTGTATTTTCAAGCCCAAACGTTGTTGACGGATAACAAATTAACCCATGCTTGCACTTCCATTAAAACTTCCAGTCAACAATGTGTTAACAGTAACCTCTACCCTCATTATACACTTGTTGTGGTAATATTAGCATGCTAAATGACACACCCCCATGCCACCAAGCTCAGAAACCAAAAGCCTGGATAAGGACACAAAATGGCCCATCAAGGCCCTCTGAGAAATCTCCACTCCTTTTCTGGGAAGAGCCTTAGTATTCTTCCCCCTTATTAAATACCCTATCCGCCCAATTAAATGAAACAATAAAGAAAAAAATTCTGCTAAAGGGAGGCTGCTCTGTCTGTGGAGTAGCCCATTCCTCTGTCTCACTACTTCACTAATAAACTCACTTTCACTTTAAACTCTTTGCTGGCTCAAGTTTGAATGCTTTTCTGTGGGAAGCTAAGAACTCACAGTAGGTCGTGGATCCCTGGGCTCCCAGATCCCCAGAATGCCTGCATTACTCATACTAGAACACATTCTGGAAATCAAAATTGCAAATAAAAAATAACCTGTTGGGGGGAGGGTGAAAATAAAAACCTAACCTGTCTTCATAAATTTAAAACCTAGTTTGCTTTCAACTACAGAGAAGACCAACTAGAAACATTTCTTGGCCTATATTTCTTAATATTTATATATAAATCAGAAACAACTATTACAACTCAAGAATGTTGAGGGCTGCTAAACTAATCATTAAACTGAGATATAAAACTGACTTAATTATAGTATTTCTTCATCAGGGAATTAACTAAACATTCAGATTTAGAATCTGAGAAGTTCATATGTAATCTAGTCTAACAAATTGCCAGTTATAAAAATAGTCACAGATGTAAAATATAACATAGGGAATATAATAAAAAATATTATAATAATGCCAAACAGGTACTAGATTTATCAGGTGACCACTTGTAAGGTATACAAATGTGTTATCACTATTGTACACCTAAAACCAATGAAATATTTTGTGTCAACTGTAATTGACAAATACTTTAATTAAAAAATATTATTTTCCAAAAAAGGAATAATTTATAACACACAGTCTAACTTTTCATTTTAGCATTTGAGATGATTGAGGCCCCCCAAAATGACCAAGATCACTAGGAATTTAAGCCCAAAATCTCACATTAATAGGATAAAAATCTCTGAAAATGGGTTTATTTCATAATAAAAATGGTGGCCTAATCCAATCTTAACTGAAATCAATTGGTGGCAAACTTGGCCCAAATTGAGGTTTAGCCTATTTAATGTGAACACTTAACACATTTGTGTAGAAGTCATAATGTGTTTAATTAGGAGGTGCTGCCCAGGCACCACCAGTTTTAAATAAAAATCTCCACATCACATTTTTAAACTTCTGAAAAATTCAAAATACATCTGACCCTACAGACTATATCTATGGGGTTTAACACTGTATTAAAACATTCTCTGAGTCCCTAACAATCATGTCATTTAGGCTATTTCACTTTTATGCTTACTAGTGAGAAATTCAAAGTGGCTACTTCAGCCTGTAGTTAAATGTTTTGGGCTGAGTAATGGCTACTTGAACAGAATTTGTTTTTTTTAAGATTCTATTTCATTATTTCTAGAAAAAGGGGAAGGGAGAGAGGCACAGAGGGAGAGAGACATCAATGTATGGTTGCTTTTCACCTGCCTCCAGCCACAGATCTGACTGGAGACCTGGTTTGCAACCTTGTTATGTGCCCTGGCTAGGGAATTAAACCTTTGGGTTCGCAGGCTGGCGCCTTATCCACTGTGCTGCCAGCCAGGGCCTGAACAGAATTTTTTATGTTAAATAATTTAAGGGCACTTACTTTCTGAAATTATTCCATGTTCACATTGTGTGACATTTTAGAAATGCTTGTGAGTGTTATCAAAATGTTAAGCCTTTACTCAATTACTGAAAATATTTTAAAATAATATTTTTATGAGAAATTTCTTATAGTATAGGAAGAACATTTGATATATAATTTAGCTTCACAGTAGTTAGAGGGTTAAAAACATTTGAATATAAAGTTAATTTTTACAAATTTACTAGAAAATCTAAGCTTAAAAAAAAAAATGACCTCAACTAGTCTCCTTGGGGTAGATAAACAACAGGACTTAATTAGGAATGAGAAAAAAAATTGGCAGAGGTCATTTATATAATAGGGTAATCCTTTTACAGTGTTAAAATCTGCACTCTTTCTTAAGAAAATCTCTTTTAATACACTGAGGGAGAAAATATCGGTTGTATTTAGGCCTAAAATTGTGTATCATATGGATAGTTTATTACTTCTAAACTGTTTAACTGTGTAAATACTATAGATTTGCCAATCACCATCTGAGGATATTTTCAAAGTTGATGGGGATTCTGCAAGGCCAAATTGTGTGAGAACAATACAATCTGATGAATAGTTTGGATGTAGCATCAAATTATAACTTTTTTCATATGAAAGATCTCTAAACATTTTTTTTAAATTTTATTTACTATTTTTAAAGAGAGGGGAAGGGAGGGAGGCAGAGAGGGAGAGAAGCATCAATGTATGGTGCCTTTCACCTGTTTCCAGCTACAGACCTGGCTGGAGACCTGGCTGGCTGGAGACCTGGCTTGCAACCTGGTTATTCCCTGACTAGTAATAGAACCAGAGACCTTTGGGTTCACAGTCCAGCACCTTTCCAGTGAGCCACCAGCCAGGGCTTTAGACATTTTAAGTGGTAATCCAAATATTATACAAAATCTAACTTAAGCAGTATTTATCCAACATGCGCAACTCACTTTTAGATTTTAAACAGAATGGAGCACAGTATTTCCATTTTGAAATTTAATGCATTATAGTTAGCACAAACTAAAAGTCCTGGAAAAACTAATGGAACCAAACTGTAGAGAAAACTAGATAAAATTAAAATTTCTAGCCCTATTTAGTTATAATACCCCAGTTGTATTGTAAGTGCACAGAAATGCCATTTCTTTAACAGGAGACTTTCTCCTCATCCACTTCCTTTCTTAATCATTAAGCCCTTAGGACATCAGATTCTAATCATCATCAAACTGTCTTAAGAAAAATGCCTCAGGTCTGTTGACCACAGAAACAGAGTTCTGGTCAAGCTAAACATCAGTTGTGTCCAGCCTCAGGCCCATGAAAGCAAACAGGCCCTATGGACCATATCCCCATGAAGCCAGAACAATATCATGGTCAACAACAGGACCTGCAAAAATGATCAACTCCTGCCCTGGCCCCACCCAATCAGGAGAGCCCAAACTCCAACTCCTTTAGCCACCACAAGTAATAATTTCCCCTCTGATAACCCATCCCCTGAAAGCCATCCATGAGCCATGTCTTTGAGAACCAGTTAACCTATAACTCTGGTCTTGTCACTATTTCCTCAGCAAATAAACCCTTATATTCTTGGCTGCAAACTCCTGTTTGCATTTGATTGGGCTTTGATGTACTGCTTTAGTGTGATAACAAACAGTATTTATCCTGGGTAGCCATTTTCAATGTTTTATTTTATAGTCTTTCAAAGATTTTTCTATACATACACAAGTATAGGGTGTGTGCAATAAAGTGGCAAAATTTTAGTAAATAAACAACATACCACAAAAGTGTTATATTTTGAAATAAATGTATTCTTATATGTAAATACATAAGCATAGTCATTATTTTTTCAACTGTTCAAAAAAGTCTCCATTGCTGCAATAATAGTATCGATTTTACTTTGGAATCTTGAGCATGCTTTTGTTAACTTTGCTTTATCCATGGACATCATCATGTTTTCAATCTTAGCTTTAACAGCCTCTTTATTGGAATGAGGTTGTTTATTAACTTTGCTCCTACAAATGCTGCATACATAATAGTCTAAAGGATTTGCATCTGGTGAACTAGGTGGTCAGATTTCCTTTAACCAGAATTCAGGAACATTGGCATTGAGACATTCTTGTACCTTCCTGGCATCCTGTGCTGGTGCACTGTTGGAAAATGATGTCCATCTGCGACTTACTTCATCCACGGTACAACTACTTCTCTCAAAACCTCAAGGTACATATCAGCAGTCATCTTCAAACCTTGTGGGAAAAAAATGTGGGGTCATGATATCTCCTTCATTGCTGACAACACCTAACACCATTACTGTAGCAGGAAATTTCATTTTCATGACAATTGGGACTTCATTAAGATTCTCACAGAGCCACTTGTTGTTTCTTCTGTTGACTATTTGGTCCTGCTGAAAATTCTTTGCATTGAAGAAGAAAATCAGAGGGTTTTTTCTTTGGGATTTTTCCATTTTGTTAGCAGTTTCCTTGCTTTTTCAAAGCACCCTTCTTTTGTCTGCTGTGTCATAAGCTGGCCTCTTCTAGGAACATATGATCTGCATCTGATATCTTCAGCGACAATCTTGTGAACCGTTGCATCTGACATCTGCAGTTCTCTTGCTATGGAGCACATTGACTTTCCTGGATCTTCATTGATGATCTCCTGGATTCTGTGTACAATATCTGGACTTGTGTGATCCTCGAGTACCTTAGGCATTCTCCTTGTTGGTGTAGCGACATCAGGATCAGCATCAAACACCTTCTTCACGTTGTAAACTGTATACAAAGGGATGTTGAAGTTCACAATTTCCTTAGCAGTTCACCCTGCATGCAGTCCATAAATTATGGTCGCTCTAACATTGTATTCCTTCAACATGATGGTTGCTCTCAGAATTTAATACTTTATATCTGAAACAATGCTGTTAAGTCAAAACATAGTTTTTCAAAATTAATAAGCATGTGAAATAAGGAGATGCAAAGTTATTGCCAGTTGATCATGTGCACTCCGTATATGTGTCTATCCAATTTTTATACAAAATGCAATGTACCATGGACATGGACAACAGGTGGGATTGACTTTGAGGGGAATGGGTGGATGGGGAGAACAGAGGGGAGCAAAAAGGGGATGGATGTAATACAACAACAATAAAATTAAAAAATTAAAAAAATTAAAAATAAATAAATAAATTGGTTTTTAAAAATGACAAAACTAAATAAATTATGAAGTGAAATTTTAAAAATAAATAAAAATGCCAAAAAAAATGCAATGTAAATTTCCATGAGTTGCTTTTCTTTTTTGTTCTAATAAAACTTTTAAAAATTATTTTATTGATTATGCTTTTACAATTGTCCCAATTTCCCCCCATTGCCCCACTCTACCCAGTACCCCACACTCGCACACCATTGTTCATGTCTATGGGTTATGCATATAAGTTCTTTGGCTACTTCATTTCCTATCCTGTACTTTACCTAGGCTATTATGCAACTACATATTTGTACTTCTCAATCCCCTCACCCCTTCACTCATTCCCCCCCATACCCCTCACACCTGGTATCCATGATTCTATCTCTGCTTATTTGTTTAGTTTCTCAGATACAATTGTGATAGTTATGTGCTTATTGCCATTTTATTGTTCATAGTTTTGATTCTTCTTTTTCTTAAATAAGTCCCTTTAACATTTCATATAATAATGATTTGGTGATAACGAACTCCTTTAGTTTTATTCTCATCTGGGAAGCTCTTTATCAGCTCTTCGATTTTAAATGATAGCTTTGTTAGATAGAGCAATCTTGGCTGTAGGTCTCTGCTTTTCATGACTTTAAACATTTCCTGCCAGTCCTTTCTAGCCTGCAAAGTTTCTTTTGAGAAATCAGCTGGTAGTCTTATGGGTATTGCTTTGTAGGTAACTCTCGTGTTTTCTCTTGCTGCTTTCAAGATTCTCTACCTTTAATTTTTGGCATTTTAATTATGATGTGTCTTGGAGTGGGCCTCTGCATCTATGTTAAGACTGTGCTTCCTGGACTTTCATGTCTGTTTCCTTCACCAAATTAGGGAAGTTTTCTTTCATTATTTTTTCAAATAGATTTCCAATTTCTTATTATCTATGATGCGAGTGTTGAAATGTTTGAGATTGTCACAGAGGCTGTATGTAGTATCTTTATTTATTTATTCTTTCTTCCACTTACTGTTCCGATTACTTGTTTTTAGCTTCTTTATGTTCCAAACCAGATTTGATGCTTAGCTTTATTCACTCTGTTTCCCTATAAATTGTTTTTTATTTCAATTAGTGTATCCTTCATTTATGACTGGATTTTTTTACGCTGTTAAGGTCCTCACTGATTTCCTTGAATATCCTTATAACCAATGTTTTGAACTCTGCATCTGATAGATTGTGGTTCTCTCCATTTTGTTTAGTTCCTTTTCTGGAGTTTTGATCTGTTCTTTCATCTGGGCCATGATTATTGTCTCATTTTGGCAGCCCCCCTGTGTTTGTTCCTATGCATTAGGTGGAGGTGCTTTGACTCCAAATTTTGATAGCATGGCCTAACTAGTAGGTGTCCTGTGGGTCCAGTAACACAGCCTCCTCATCACCTAAGCTGGGTACTTACTGTGAGCTCTCCATATGTGCTGAGTAGTTGAGCCTTAATTACTGTTGGCAGGTCAACGAGAGAAACTTACCCAGGCCAGTTAGCTCAAGGACTGGCTATCGCACCAACCTGTGCCCTCCACAGAGGATCAGCTGTGCAGAGGCAGAGTGGTAGTGCTCCAACATGGTCTATAGCTATCCACTGGTTGTATAGGCTCTGGGGTTTCCTGGATGGTGGCAGGCCAAGGTCAGTTCCTAACTGTGTTCTGTTTGGGCCACCCCGCATGAACTATGTAAAGCATCTGAAATGGCTATTACTTGTGCTAAGCTTGGAGGTTCCCAGGAGAAGTCAAGCTGTGAATCCAGGCTGGCTATTGCTAGTGACCGGGCTTGGGGTCATTTGGCAAGACTTAGGGTGCTGGAAGCTCACTGACATCAGCTGTTGCTTGTTTGAGAGGATTTAGGAAGTTATGAAGCATTAGCCAAGATTAGCCACTCATATGGAAAAGACATAATTGACTATTTGGGTGGGCCTGTAAATTAAGTGGGACAGAGTCTCAGGGGATCTCCAGGGCAGGGCAAACAACGTTAGCTAGGTTAATGGAGTCTCAGATATGGCATCCCCTGCCAGGGGCTCTTTGGCTCTGTGGGGGAAGGGCTCAGAAAATGGGCAATGGCTTCTGTTTGCCTGTCTGAGCAAAAACTGTTCTCCAGCTCCTGTCTTGACACCAAACACTTCAGTTCCTCCCTGTGCCTTTCAAGCTGCTACTATGGCACTGGAGCTCAAAGGGAATGAGTCTGAATAGGTGTGTGGGTGCATTAGGGGAAAATGCTTAGGGTTCCAGCAGTTTCTTCCACCAACTCAAATGTACTGGTTTTTGCAATCAGAAGTTATGGGAACTTAATCTTCCTGGCATTGTAACTCAGGTTGGTTTGCGAGGCTTGGTGTGTGGTCTAGACTCCTCGCTCCTGAGATATCCCTCCTGAATTTTGTGGATTTGGGACTAGCTGTTCTGCATTTCCACCTCTCCTACCAGTCTGCATTGATATGATTTATTTAATTTCAAAGTTGCCAGACTTCCACTCAACTCAATTTCTGATAGTAATGAGTGATAGTTTTTCTGTATTTTTGTTGTAATTTTGTTGTGGTTATGCAAGGAGATGAGCTATGTTTACCTGTGCCATCATCTTGACCCACAAGTTACTTTTCATTTAATGACTTGATTATCCAGGCATGGAATCTAGAAGTTTTTCAGGGACTTCAGAGTTTCACAGAATGCAGCCTCTTATGCTCTTACTTCCACTCTGTGTTCAAAGTTATTTTAACTACATTAAAAGCCCAAGAGAAAAAACATATATACTAGTACATAGTGTAAAAAAAGGATGGGGGAATTTCCAGACACTGAGGAAAGGGTGGAATTTTTGCAATCTCCTTTTACCTGTTTTGCTGGCCCCAGCTACCATCATACAAGTGCATGGTTTAATTGTACAACATAATATATTCATAGATTCTGAGATTAGGATGAGGACATCTTTGGGGAGCTATTGTTTTGCCTACCATAGGCATTGTGTATTCTACAAATGGTCTGGGAATCTATACAAATGATTTGGAAGGTATGAATTATATGATACTCCTCAATTGATAAGGAGGCTAGGAGTAAAAGGGGCCACAAGGAAGCAGACAAGGCTCTTACTTTAAGTCTGCATATGTAGAATGAGAGTGGATTTCCAAATTGTCAGAAGAAGTGTGACAAAGTCTTCAATTTAAGCATGCCCAAAGCTTACTTGGCAAGCCAAGTAAGAAGGGCACATGTTCACATATACTCTACATAGGAAAAAAGTCTAAAGGTATACAAATACATAGATCAAAGTGGAAAGACTAGTGCAACTGAAGGTTGGGTTCAAAGGGGAGTTCAGCTTTATGTATATGACATCTTTGCATTTTTATGAAGAGAATGTATATAGGTGTATTTATATAATTAAGAATAATAAGCATTACTCTCAAGTGCCTCAAAAAATCAAATATTTCTGATATGCCAAATGGTTTTGCATTGTTTTCTAAGACAAGGTTCAAAATGAGAATAGATGACAAAGATCTTTTAGATCTACCTCTTGCCTATTTGCTTCCTTCCTTACCCATTATCTCATATGCATGTTACATGCCAGCATTTGAAAAACCGTTTGCAGATCCCTAAATACACAATGCCTATGGTAGGCAGAACAATGCTCTCTGAATATCTCTACATCTTAGTCCCCAGAACATATGACTCCGTTGTATTACATTGCAAAAGAGAAGTAAGGTTGCCTCTAATCAGCTGACTTCATGGAATTACCTGGAATTACCCAGATGAGCCCAATGTAATCACCAGGATGTTTATGAGAGGGAGGCAGGAGAGTCATAGTCAGAGGAGGTAGGATGACAGAGCAGAGGTCAGAAAAGAAAGATCTGAAGATGCTACTCTGCTGGATTTGAAGTTGCAGGAATCAGACCATGATCTAAGAAATCCAGGCAATCAACTGGAAAAGGCAAGGAAATAAATTTTCTCTTAGACACTCCAGAAAATGCAGCCTTGCTGAAACCTTGATTTTAACCCAATGAGAGGTATTTCTGATGTTTGACCTCCAAAAGTACAAAATAATAAATTTACGTTGTTTAAGCCACAGTGTTTGTGCTCGTTGGTTACTGAGTAATAGGAAGCTAACAATGATCTTTCACATCTCTCTGCTTTTACACAAGCTGTTCCCTCCACTTGCATTATCTTTCCCTTTTTGCACCCCTGGCCACTGACTACTTACGTATCATTTCCATCTTATGCATGCTACTGGAGCCTCTTTTAATCTAGGTAGAGATGATTTTTTTCCTCTCTTGTACTTTGTGAATACCCCTATTGATGCGGTTTTTCATTTATTCAAAGGTTATTGAACATTGATCATATACTAGACAAAGGGACAGAGATTAGTTCAGGCTCTGCCAAGGGGCCTGCCCCAGCCTGTCATCTGAAGTAGCCCCTCACCCTCAATCACGCCTTTATCTCCTCAGTCTAATTATTTTTCTTCGTAGTCCTTTTTGCTAAGTGACAATGTACTATATACTGATTAGCTTGTTTATTTGCTTATTGTTTCCTTCTACAAGTAGGATGTATGCTCCATGAAAGCAAGGCCTTAGGTGATCATCTCTATTTCCCCAGAGTGCCTAAAATCATGCCTGACTGATATGAAACACTTAATATATACACATAATCTGCTGAAAAAGCATCGAGTGATTGCATGGCACATCACAGTCACGTCCCTAAGGCTTGGTAAATTAGAGGCAAACACAGAGCTTTTACCTTCTCTTGTCCAATTTTAAAATTGAGGTTTGCCTGTATAAGATAAAAATGATTATCAAGAACAAATTCCAAATTAAAATGAGCAGTGAAGCGATGACGTGTATGTCAAGAAGTAAAGGAGAAACAATCCCACTTGATCTTGGTGCATTTCAGTACTGACTGTAAGTTCATATGCCCCTTGACCAGCTAGCTAGCATTAAGCTGCCAGTCACAGCACACAACCTCCCACATGCAGAAACAAGGGCAATGTCTGTATTTATTAGAAACCTAAAAATAGCTCACTTCTCCAAGCACTTAACGGTAAAAAGAGCATTCTTTGCGTAATATACACATTATCCGATCTTTCCTCCAACATAACACTGAGTGAAAGTAAAAAGGTGATCCATGACATATAGGATACCTTTACATAAGCATCCATAGACATAAAATAATATGTGTATATTACACACATGCTCACTCACTCACACTCTACAAAGGAAAAATTCTAAAGGATATACAGATAGACCAAACCAGAGGGGATATTGCAACTAAAGGGTAGTTTCAAAGGTAGTTTCAAAGTTTAACTTCATCTGTAATGAAATCTTTGCATTTTTACAAAAATGAATATATACAGAGTCATAAACATTAGTCCAAAAGGCCTTCTTTCTAAGTCATTGTATCATCTATTGAAGTATTAATACAATTCCATTCATGATTTTAATTGATTAACCTGTGGGTTTTGCAACTGTGAGTCCCAGAGCCTGCTGGCCCAGTCACACCCATTTCTGACCCTGCCGACCAAGGGCAAATCAGAAGCTCCCTGACCCTACCCAGTAGCAATAACCTTGTGGAGCCTAGTCTAAAATATTCAGTTAACTGTATTTTTAATTTTTAATATAATTAAGTAATTTTTATACAAAATTTGTTGTGCTTTGTATAAGAAATTCCTTCTGACATCTTTACCAAAATGATTTAAAACAGAGTACTTTTATTTCTGATTAATGGTCACAAATGCATCTTCTTTTACCTATGACCATAGTCATGAAAAGAAAACCATTAATGTCAAGGCCACAAGAAAGGCTACAGAGTTCCACAATTAAATTGCGTTTTAAGGTGCTTTTCATTGTTACTGCTGAGGAAATCATAATCATCTAAAGTTTAAAACTGTCAGACGCAGCTAGCTGCTAATATCCATTCTCTCTTGTTTTCTTCCTAACAGAATCCAATTTTGTGCAGGGTTAAAATATTGGCCTTCCTTGATACCTCTAAGGCTCTAGGTGACATGTGACACAGTTTAGGCCCTTGAGATATAAGCAAAGGTCTGCTGGGATTTGGGGACAAGATTCACTTTTTCATATAGGCATGGCCCCATGCTTCCTTTCCTTTCTTTCTTCCTAACTAGAATGTGGAGGTGAAGCTAGGCATAAGTGGGCTGTCTATGATGATGTAGTGAGTATTACAGTGAAAGATATACACTAACTACTGCAAAGAAGAAAGCCAAAGGGAGCCTGGGGCACTGATGATATCAAGAATCTGCTGTATTAGCTGTGGACTTCTCTCTGGACTTGTTATGAGAAAAATAAATCCCAGAGCTTTTGCAATCAGGTTCTGCAACTTCCAGCCAAACAAAATTCCCAGCTGATCCAGACTGAAATTATCTGAAGCACCCAGAAGATCATGATGCTTCTCCATACAGGGCAATATAAAAATTCTTCTAGAAAAGTACCCATCAATACAGGCACAGGATAAAATACTAGAAAATATTTCTGTCATTGCTCTTCAACAGTAGCATGAGAAAATTACATCTAGCAAAACTTATTTTGAACTCCAATGGAGTTTTATTGGCAATTTCAGTATTGTTGAAAGAGAGTAAAGATGTGTGTGTAGGTGGTTCTGGAAGTGGAAACAAAAAACCCTCAGAAATTTAACTTCACTATAAAAGGTAACAAAGGAGAATGTATTTGTGGGTTTTCAATACTCTAGAATAGTCTTTCTACAAAGAATCAATTATGAGAGAAGGAATTTTCTTTTATATTGCTACATAAAAACTTTAAAATTTTTTAACAAATAGCAATCTGCAACTCTTTAACAAAAGATAGTTCAAACCAACCCCTGTTAAATGGCAGTGCTTGAAACATGGTAGCACTAGTACATTTTGAATAAAATAATTATAATAGGTAAGAAATATTAATTTGTTTTTGTGTTACTGCCAGTTAAGGAAAAGGTGTCTTGACTAAGACAAGAAACAAAGGAAAGGTTAAAGGAGTTAAGTTTACAGAAAGGAAGAGAATGAGACATGAGATACCCATGCAACAGGAGGTCCTAAAAAGATATTTCTATAGAAAACTTATTACACAAACAAAACAGGTTCATTTAAAATGTAATTGAAATCAAAACATAACATTCCCAAAGCTGAAGTATGCCTTAACTCTTGACTAGTGTTGGATTTCAGAACAAGGCTACCAAAGACTGAATTCCAACTCTATCAACTCATCAACTGGGACTCCCAGCAAATTACTTAAATGTTGGATGAGACCAAAAATTGTAAAGATGTCAACTCTTCCAAATTGGCTTATATAATTTCAATTAACTCCTAGAAGACTTGTGTATGTGTGTGTGTGTGTGTGGGGGGGGGGTGATGAATATTGGCAAGCTAATTAAAATATATGTATAGAAATGCAAATGACAAAAGACATCCAAGGGAATCTCAGTAGAGAGCAGAGCTAGAGGATATACAATACCATATATCAAAAGCCATTATGAAGGTGTAGTAATTGAGGCAGTGTGTTATTGGTGCAAAGATAGATAAATAGGCCAAAGAACCACAGAGGGAGTCAAGAAACAGACCCATACATATCTGGTCACCTGATTGATGACAGAGCTGAGTACACCCCTGGGCTGTGTGTAATGAACAGTCTTCAATACATGGTCCTGAGTCAGTTGGATGTCCACATGGAAAAAACAAGTCTTAACCCTCCCTACCTTCCAACATTCAAAAATATCAATTCCAGATGTATTAAAGATCTAAATGTGGAAGATAAAAAATAAGGCTTTTGAAAGAAAATACATAAGAGAACATATTCATGACCTTGAAGTTGACAAAAATTTCTTAAACAGTTCACAAAAAATGCTAATGATAAATGGAAAATGTACTAAGTCAGGAAATACTAAAATTAAATACTTCTGTTCATCCAAATATACCATTAAGAAAATATAGATACACCATTAAGGGAGTACAGAATATAGATACTTTAAAAATGCCTACAATTTGATAAGGAAAATGCAGACAACCGAACAGAAAATGGAGCAAAAGATACGAATAGAAACCCCATAAAAAAGGATACCCAAATGGCCAATAAGCATATTAAAAGGGTTCATCTTTATTCATTAGGAAAATCCAACTTAAAACCAAAATGCAACACCTGGACACTAGAGTGACTGACATGAAAAAGAAAATACCAACAAAAGGGGATGGATGTAATATAATAACAATAAAATTAAATTAAAAAAAAAAAAAGAAAGAAAAAGAAAATACCAAATGTCAGTAAGAAGGTGATCAACCAGAACACACACCAATAGCTAGTGGGAGTAGAAATTGATATAATTTCTTTAGAAAACCCATTGACAGTTCAGCTACTATGACCCAGCCAACCTACACCTACATATACCCAACAGAAATGTGCAGATATATTCACCAGAAATATGTATAAGTACGTATGTTCATAGAACCAGTATTTGTAGTAGCCTCAAACTAGAAGCTACCCAAATATCTATCAGCAGTTGAATAAATAAATTGTGGTATATTTACAAAGTTACTCTTTGACTTTTGTTGTTGGGGATGAGGCTGCATGAGGTGGTAAATGTAGTGAAATATCCAGCAACATTAGTGCCTTCTTAGGTCAAGAAAATGATGCTGCTGGTTCTGTCCAAGGGGAAGTGTTTATAAGGGAAAGGCACATAAACATTAGGCATTGTTCTTCTCTGAAGTATGAGTTAACAGTTCCAAGCCATAATTATTAGTTGAGGTTAATTTGACATAGTGATAAAGTTGATGAGAGGCACTCACCTAATTTTAAAAATAAATCTAAATATTTCAAATGACAACATACGGTATTTTACGTACAAAAAAAACTTAACATAAAATTAATATTGAAGAATACCATTTAATGACATGTAGATTATATGTAAATATAAAAGTTGTAAAGTAACATACAAAAAATAATTCTTAATTTTGTGTGTATATATAGAAGTATACACATGAATATTTAATCAATGATTATAAAGCTATATACCACAATGCAACAGTAGTAATGTGAATATAAGTTTTTATTTTCTTATTTTTTCTCTGAATTTTATAAACTTACAGAGGATTTGAAGAGAAAGTTTTTATATTTAAAAAAAGTTTTACTTATTTATTTTTAGAGAGAGAAAGGAAGGGAGAAAGAGAGGCATCAATTTGCTGTTCCACTTACTTATGTGTTCATTGTAGATGCCCTTGTTGAGTGGGAATCAGACCTGCAACCTTGGATTATCGGAACAGACATACTTCAAGAAAAGTTGAAGTACAGCAGAAATTAATTTTTCTGAAGGAAGATTTCATTTCAGAGGAAGTTGCTACCCTAATTCCCCATTATTGCTGAATACTTGACAGTACCTTTCCCACAAACAAGAACACCCTTCTTCATACAAGATAACTATCAACAAAAGATTAATATGGATAACATTACAATCAATTAATCCTCAAGACTTCATTCAAGTTTTGCTAATTATTCCAACAATGTCTTTTATAGCAAAAACTACAGTTCAGAGTGAAGCACTGAATAAAGTTGTCATGTCTCTTTATTTTGCTTCAGTCTAAAAGTACTATTCAGTCTTTGACATTCATAATCTTGATACTTTTGAAAATTACAGACCAGTTATTTTGTGGAATGCCCCTCAACTTAAGTTTATCTGATGTTTCTTTATGATTAGACTCAGGTTAGGTATCTTTGGCAGAAATATCATGGAAGTGATTTGTGTTTTTCTCCTTGTATCATAATTTAATTTCTGCTTGTCACTACTGATGATATGCACTTTAAACAATTAAATCAGCATCTGCTAAGTTTCTCCACTGTAGTTATTATTTTTTCCACTTGTAATTAGTAAGTATTTTGTGGATAGTTACTTTGCAATGCTGAATATATCCCATTTCTAATTAAACATTTAATTTATGTGTTTGCCTATCTGTATATATTCGCCTCATTCAATGGGTTGCACTCTTTTACTATAATCATTTATTTTGATGCTCAAATTTTGCTCAGTTTGGCCAGTGGACCACTTCAAACTATCTTCTGAGCTCTACGTTTAAAAACAAAACAAAACAAAACAAAACCCATTTATTAGAAATTTAGGTTAGAAGTCCAGGAAGGCATGGATGGGTTTTTGCTCAGGCTGTTGAGGCAGGAGAGTGAGAAGTTAGGAAAATCTTTGGCAAGTGGATGGGGAAACAGATAGCTGATTCAAACTGACTCACCTGCCTCCTTCTCCTGTGCATGACCACCCAATTAAGCATTAAGCCCTCAGGACAGTAAGGGTCTGATCAGCAGCAAATAATCTTAGGAAAAAAGCTCCCAGTATGTTGACCACAGAGACAGAGTTTTAGTCAGACTAGAGATAACATCTAGGCCTTACTTTTGTTTCAGCTCCAGATCCAGAAAAGCAGTAAAACCAAGACAAAGCAATGTCTTTAGGACAAGATACAATGACCAATGACTCCCTACCCTAGAGCCAAACAATCAGTGGACACCTCCACCCTGATCACGTAAGCTCATTGTGATTAATCAGCATATTAAAGAACACACCTAGAAAGTCGGTGAAAATATTCTACTGAGGTACTGCTCTAGAGGCCTCCTCTAACATTCCTGCCTTTAGAAAACAGATAAAAACCCTGAAGTCAGCTCCGGCTGGTATTGCTGGATGGATTGAGTGCTAGCCTGTGAACACAAAGGTGGCTTGTCAGATTCCCAGCCTGGGCACACAGCCCTGGTTGGGGCTGATCATGTATCTCTCACACACTGGTGTTTCTCTACCGTTTTTCCTCTCACCCTTCTCTCTAAAAGTAAATAAAACATTAAAAAAAAAAAAAAAAAAAAACCCTTAAGACAAAGGATCCACTGCACCCTCTCTCTTGAGTTCAGTTGTGCCTTCTTTCTTCAGATGTGTATCTTTCCTTTCTTCCTCTGGAGCTGTAAGGATTTCAGCAAGTCTTTCAACCAGGGTAGCAGCAGGCAGCTGCTGCTCTTCTAGGCTAACCCCCTGGAATCTGTGTCCATGGGCCCTTCTTTTGCCTCTTTACCTTGCTTCTTGAGTCCATGGAGTCCAGCTGGCTTGCTTCCGCCTCTATGACTTTCTAAAAGGCCAAGGTAGCTCCCTTAAAAATTTAAATAATAGCCTAGTTTAAGACCTACTGCAGTACATATCATTGCTTCCTTATACATGAAGGAAAATTAGCCATATGCAATGCAATTACAATGCAGATTGATTTTTTTTCTCCTCTAAGGTTTTTTCAGCTCCAGAGTCCAAGACTAACATTCAAATTAACAGATGCACTTTTAACTGGGGGACCCAGATATCACAAGTTCAGGTTGAAACTATTTTGCCCATTGCTCTCTCAACTGAAAGAGAAATACTCCATAATCTTTGAAACTAGCATCTTTCCGTAGACCCAAAACCTAGGATAGTTTCCTCTATCTCTTGCTCTTCTCTGCCACAATTGATTAAAGTCAGTGGGTAGGCCTCTGAAGTTACCAACTGTCCATTTTTTCTTCGGGGACTTTCCCCACTTGCCACATGCTTCTGAGAATCCTCCCCACAGAGCCCACTTTCCCTCATTTTCTCAGAAAATTCAGTCTGCTTTAATCTTCATTCACCTTTAATTTGCATCCATCTCTAACCATCTGCCCCACTCCTGTTCTAGTTTTGGCCAATCTATCTTTGGTAATCAATTCAAACTCATTGTTATAACTGAGCTATTTACTCGTGTCCTTGCACAAAACAAAAAATATATACAAAAGTACATATATGGTTGAGGAGTGCTGTGTCCTTTAGAAAATATTCTTTGAGCACTTAATTGACTTCTAGAATAATACTTTTCAAGTCTCCTTTGGTGCATTATTTGACACAGTCCTGGAATCACTTATTTTTCCAAGGGGCTCTGGGTCCTTGGAGGATAGCATTTTGAAGCCACGATCTAGCCAGTGGATGTGCTCATGGCTATTAGGGTGTGACTATTCCTTACCCTCCCTACGGGCAAAGCTAAACAGATACACATGCTCCTATAGTCACTTCCATCTCCATTTCTTTTTAAAAGATTGGTAGATAAATATGTAGATAGAACACCTGGCATACTGACATTTCCAACAGCCAATACAACAGTATAAAGCTGAATCTAGTTTTCTACTTGTGTGTATTTATAACTCCTTATTTCAACAGTAAGAAACCCTGCTCCCATTATCCTTGATCTCTTTTATTTGATCAACTCCCCATATATAGCCAATTTTCCTTTTCTGGTGCCACCATCCTCTGCCAAATGTCTTCCTCACCTGATCTGAGTTCCAACAACCCATAACAGGTGCATCCGCGCCCCCACCCCCCAATCACATAAACTCCAACACACCATGGCAGGCTATACCCTTCCAAATAGGCTCCTTCCTCACCCTGACTCCTGATTCTGCCCTCTGCTCTGCTGCCATGCATGTGTCTTCCCTTCCAGTTAAGTATCAAAACCTCACGTCAGGCTTCCCCTCCATATACTATATTCAAGCTCTTCTCATCCTGCTTGGACTCTCACACACTGCAGTGGGTATCCTGCACCATTTCACTTGAGTTCTGACATCCATACCACGCTTTGGGCTACTGTGGTTCCTATTCCCTTGCAATGTAGAAACCAGCCCTGTTCTACCTTATTTAAAGGCTTTAGGACTGATTTTTCAGGAAGGAAAGAGAAAGAGGAGGAAATTGGGTAGAGGAAACATTGTCTTCTTAAATAGCTAGTGTACCTCAACAGAAATTCTCTATTTTGCTGCTATTATGATTTGACAGTTTTCTATTGACAACTCTGAAAATATCTGCTATATATAGATTAACTTTTTCTATAAGTAGTCATAATCTTAAAATAGGGACCAGTCAACCTTTATGTTTATATAGCCTTACTGACAATAGTCAAAAACTGGGGATAATCCAAATGTCCCATAAATAGACATTTAATAGTGGTATAGTCAAAAATAGTAAAAAAAGAAAGTTGAGCTATTTATATCATTGATGACTTTCCAAGTAATTATATGACATAAAGGAGACCAAAACAAAAAGAACAAACATTTAATAATTTTAATCTCATAAATTCTAGAAAATACAGAGGTATCTATATTAATGGAAAGTAAATCAATGGTTATTTGGAGGTCTGTGAAGGGCAGAGATTATAAAAGGATGTGAGGCAAGTCTCTTTATTCTAAGAAATTGAAATCCAAATTCTTTAAATTAATGAAAGTAATTAATTTTTAGTGACCATAAATATGGGTAACCAATGACAAATTAAGGGAACAGTACTCATTATGCCTACCAAAAAGGGAAAATATACCAGTTAAGAGTGTAAGTTCTAGATCTAGAACGTTAGATTTAAAATCCAGATCTGACGCCTTAGACAAGTTTCTTAATTTTTTTGTGCCTCAGTTCTCCCAACTGTAAAGTGAGGATAATAGTGGTATTTCCTTAGAATCATGAGAATTCTGTCAGATATTTTAAAATGTCTTAGAAGAGCATCTGGAATAAAGAATATTATTAAAAATATTAGATATTAATATTATTGCATGGGTATTCAAAGCTGCTTGAAACTGTGTCCATAAACTCTATGACTCTTAAACTATGATTTGAGAAACAACATCTTAAAATGTAGACTCTGTCACTTAGGTGATCATTTGACACTAATGTCATTTTAAATCCACGTGCACAAAAATAGTCACCAAAATTGTTTGAATGGATTTAAGGCTATGTATTTTTATAGTTCCTTAAAGATTGTGTTTAGAATAGAAACATAAAATATTTTAATTCTCAGTGAGAACTCAAATCTATATGTTGTTGATCTCCAGTGTGAGAATAACTTATTATAATATTTTTTCATTCTCTCTACAACTTGAGGTAATAGAAAACAAAGACTAAACACTTCTTTAATGGATTCGATTTTAGTTTAAATAGGTGGGTCTTTTATCAATTATTCTAAATAAGAATAATCTAGAACACAAGAGAAAGAAGTTTATGTATTATAGTAGAATTCATGTCAATCAACTTATAACAATAAGTTTATGATAAAGTTAATTGAGTTAATCCTAAATCAACCCCAATTTCCAACCCACATTCGATTAAGGGCTACATCATGACTCCTTCACAAGCAATTATCCATTTCATAAGCTAATTAAAGTATTACTTCATTTTTCCTCAGCTTAAAATGCTTTTGCCATAAAGCTAAGTGGAAAATGCTCTGTAGAACCACTACCTTATCTACAGTATTTAGATCCATTCTTCTAACTTATTAGTAATTACTTTCCCAATATTTAAAGTATATTTTCAGGACAAGTTCGTCACATTTTGTAAATTCAGCACAAAAATTTAAGTGGAATAATGAAGATGAAATGTCTTATCCTAAAAATGGGCTGGCACCTTCTTTGTTCACAGTCAAATATGGCATTGTCAAACCTGACTCAGGTTAGGATCTGCTGTGGCTAGTGAAGAAGGAGCCTTAATTGACTGTCCAGAAAGGGAAAGAAAAGACCGTATTGATCATCTCATGCTTCAATATCTATGTACCTTTTTACTAATCAAGGTCATTTCTTAGCACTTATTTCAGAGAAAATTCTAGTTGTCTGACAATTGATGATGTCCCACTTTTCAAAAGAAGTTATTTTAAGTTCTACCCTATTTATATGCTGCTTGAGACTACAGTAGATATGAAATAACAGCCTTGTGTTTTTAAGTGAAAACCTTTTAAAAGCACCAGAAAAACTTAATACAGCTACAGTTTATATAATCTTGAAACTTGCACTTTATATGACTAAATTCCTCCTAAACAGAAAGCTGGAAGGGGACTCCCTGGTTGGAAAGTCTTCCCTCAAGATAGGAGGATATCAAGAATAAAAATGTCTATCAAGCACAAGAAACAGAAAACCTAAGGGCCAAATAGGCTGGGAGGTGATTGAGAATGAAGGAAGACTAGGACTGGGAGATCCAAGGTCAGAACAAGGTAACTGGGGAAGCAGAAAAGCAGATGAGGATACAACCATGAGGGTAAGAAAAGAGTGGCGGGAGTGCAAATAAATTGCTTAGAGCAAAAATGTTTCCAACCCTTTTCAATAGCCACTTGTTGTAAATGAAATTCCTTCCCCAAGATTTTAAACTTAAGGCCAAAGGAAGCTTCAAGTCAGCCTTTATCCAGTGATTAAAGTTCTAAGATAAAAATAACAGCTGTCAAAAAACATGTTTCCCGCTAAAAGAATGCAGGCCTGCAGTAAGCATGTATGAAGCTGACATGCTGAGGGAGGTAGTGAATTTTTCTGAGGCCTATGCTGAATCCTGCCCTTTCCTTGGCCACCTTTGTTGGTGTTCCTAAGCCAATAATAACTTTTTAAAAAGCTACATTGCCTTGTGACTAAGAATGCTGAAAAATATCCTCAAGCAATGCAAAAGTTAGGCAGAAAGAAATTAATTTTTTCAGAACTCCTCAGCATCTCTGCAGAGCACCACGTTTCCCTAGATCAGAAAGGGGAAGCTACTATCTTGAAGTAAGAGCAGAGATATAATAAGTGGCTGGTCGGTGATGAACTCACACATACTTCATTCATTCACTTGACATATATTTATTGGATCCCAATTATGTGCTAGGCACTTCACTAGGCACAGGGATCACAACAGTGGATGAAAGAGACATTTCTCTGCCTTCCTGGTGTCCAATGTGTATTCATCAGCAGTGAATTACAGAAGGCAAACTCTCCTTGTTATTGATAGTTGAGACTCTTTTGTAATAAAATATTAGTGTCCAAAATGAATATTGCATGTTTACCACAAACATGAAAAGATCCATATAACTTGTGAAATGCCTATATTAGTTCTAAGAATGCTAGGTTACCTTATGACTAACTGTAAAATCTTAAAGAACATTTAATTAAGATGATAGAGATGAATTAAACATATGCTAGCAGAATAATGAGGCTTCATTTTATACTACTTATTGCTAAAAATGTTTTGCTCCTTTAAAATATTGGGAGAATGGTATATTTCTTTACTTTTTTTTATTTTGAAAGAGTTTCTTTATTTTTTTTTTAAATTGTATTCATTATTTTTAGAGAGAGGGGAAAGGAGGGAGGACAAAAGGGAGAGAAATCTCAATGTATAGTTGCCTGTCACCTGCCAGCAACTGGGGACCTGGCTGGAGACCTGAGTATGTGCTCTGACTGGGAATTGAACCAGTGACACTTGGGTTCGTAGGCTGGTGTTCAATCCACTGATCTACACCAGCCAGGTTCTTTCTTTACCTTTAAAAATATAAGTTGTTAGCTCCAATTGTTTTTCTTAACAGTTAAATATAATTATTTATGAATAGATAAGATTAAGGTATCCCTCTCTATGGAACCCAGAACTTCAAGCATAATCCTTAAATAGTAAAACAATTCAGTCCTAAAGTGAGATTTTTGGTGCAGTATCATGACCTTAATTTGAAAGACTTTTACCACTGTATTGAAGGAGGCCTATACTTGCAGGGTTATGCAAGTAAACTTGTAATCATTTTTTATCAGAAAAATACCTTTGGGACTTTGATCACACTAGAGATAAATAAAAATCATTCAGAAGTTTAGGAAAGCATTTCAAGGTTCCACAAAGTTTCCACAGTAACAAAGGCACATGTAGAAGGTATGAGAAGATAAGACCTGGATGAGAATATGAGCAATGAGGTGCAGTTTTAGGGTTAAATCACAAGAAGAATGATCCCAAATTCTTCCATTTAATTGGCAGTCTCTCTTTTCTCAGGAGGCAGGAAGTGGTGACCTCACCACACATATTTACATTGCAGGGTCATAATTTTATTACATGTACTCAGACAAATCCACTTCCTGTATCTGAGTCACCTTGGTTCCTCAACTAGAGCCTAAGGTTGCACCAGGAAGCAACTTAAAATAGGAAAAAATAACATGTTTATCTGCAGACCATTCACATTTCAGCATTGGTTCTTCTGTTGATTTATTCACTCAATATTTCCTGAGCATATACTATGTTGCAGGGATTGCTAGCTACTGGAGTTGCAAAGATGAAGAAGATACAGCTCTAAGCCTATGATGTCTAAACTCAGGGTCATGGTCTTTAAACTTTTTCATTATATACTCCTTATCATTTCTTAGTATGTTTTGTCAACAACGGGTATTTACTATTTATAAATTATTATAATTTTATAGTTTATGCTATTATTCATTCCTGTCATCTAACATCTCAGGGAAAATAAACTCTTAACCACTTCAAATCTGTAAACTGCAATTAGATTGCTATTATGATTTCTTTTTTTATTTTTTAATTTCCAGAGAGAGAGAGGAAGGGAGAGAAGCAAAGAGGGAGAGAAACATCAGTGTATGGTTGCCTTTCACCTGCCTCTGGCCACAGACCTGGCTAGAGACCTGGGAACCCAAAGGTTGCAGGTTTGATTCCCCAGCTGGCACCTTATCCACTGTGCTACCAGCCAGTATGCTATGATGATTTTTTAAACCTGTAATGGTTCTGATGACAGGTCCACTGCATATATTATTACCTACAACCACATGTCATAGCACTGCTGACAAAGTCTTCGTGGGAATCAGCTCTGACTTTTTCTCACCATTAGTTGTGCCTACATTACAAGAATTATCTAGAATCCAGGGATCTTCGTAGAAATATATTTTACAAAGGTTAGTCTGGTTTAATAAAAACAACATAATTTGTAAATCCTCTTAAAACCAGATAAAAGTAATCAAATTTCACAATATGCTGATTATGGGCAAATGAGTGAGATGAAACTTGGTATAATGAGGAACTAGGTGATGGATCCGTGCATGTAAGAATAGAAAAGCTTACTTTATTTCCCTAGATTTGAACTAAATATGAATAGAAGAGCTATCACTAACTTTCTGCACTTTCCTTTATAAGACTGACCTGCTCTGCACCCCACCTGGAAGAACACTGGAATAGAGAGTGAGACGCAGACTCTAGCATTTGAGATATTGCAGCATGAAAGGCAAACAGACTAATTTTGCTTGAGGCAAAAGGATGAGCTGGAAAAGGGTAGGGACAGGTGATGTGAAAGGTGACTCTTAAAGAACAGCAGGGTGGTTTCATCATGCTCAGGGAGAGAGAAGGCCCTAAAAGACACAGCTATTTAATTCAGGGGGGCACAAGAGCAGGGCCTGTTTGGAAGAGTATAAGCAAGCAATTCTGGATGGCTATACATTACGGTGCCAAGTGGACAGCCTTAGCTAAAGATGAAGAAATAATGGATGAAAAGGGGATTGACAGAAATCTGCTGGTGCCAAGAACACTGATGGCTTCAATTTGAACAAGGGCAGCCAAAATTAAATAGATGAGCTGACAAGAGAACAGATCACAGAGGTGGATAGACTTTTAAAGAGAAATCATTGAGGAACATGTCATACTAAATGACACTGCTATGTAGCAGATTTCTTGGGAACTAAATAAATGGTTTTTATCTCCAAGAATATCACAGAGAACAGAGCAGCTACTCGTAAAAGCCTTTCCTAGTACCAGATGTTTGTGGGTTAGACAAATGAAATAATTACATACAAATTTGATGTTAAAGGACATGATTTTAAAGGACCATTTTGCCTTGAGTGACCAAAGTGCTTTCTGAACTCCTAATCCCTGACATTTCTTTTTGTAGCTTTCTTACTCTTCAATAGCTCTAAGAAACCCTGAATCAGTGAGAGGTGCATAGGTACAAGGACCTGAATCTGTGTCATTGAACCTTGTATCACTTACAAATCACTACTGGTTTTGTGTTTGTTTACAAAAAATGCATACTGCTCATATCAAAGAAACACACCATGCACCTTACATATCTTGTAACTTCATTTGTGAGTTATGCCTCAGAAAAGCTGAAACAATACTACTCTTCTGGTACTGAAAGATTCAAACTTTTGCAGAAAGATAATATACTATATTTAAGGTAGAACAACAATTACTATTGATAAAAAATTAGGAAATTGAGTTGAGGATCTCAACCTGCATTTGAACCCCAACAAAAAAATAATTTTTTTTCATGACTGGTATACAAAATGAAAGAAAAACGGGTGAAATTATAACTACTCTGCAAATGCCAAATAGTTGGAAGAGAGAAGATTCATGTTACACGGAAGCATGAGTAAATTCTACAAGGGTTGGCACATTAAACGTTTAGTGGCTGTTTTGGGCGAAGCAGTGAGTACAAAGGCTTAGCAGATGTCAGGGAACTCAGCACTGAGTCACCATGAATTCTTCCAACTTATCTCAATGTCTCCTGAAGAGAGAAAAAATCTGGGGGAACGGCACACTCCTTGGGGCTCAGGAAAGAAAGACGAAGTTGGACTTTGAGGGTCAGCCCCTCCACTGCTCCCTTCACCTATCCTCCACCCTCAGCAGGACCTCTCTCCCTGAGGTAATTCCAGATTTTACCACATTAGCAGTAAAACATGCTCACCCTGTTCTCACCACACCTTCACACCTAAGAAATTTTTCACTTACTCTGCTTCAGTAACAAAATTCTTATTTGTTCTCCTTTTAAAATGAGTCATCTTAATATAATTTTATTTTAATATTTAAAATATCTATCAGAAATCTATCCCTTAGAGACTGCCATTTGGTGATTATTTTTTCAGGATTAAAAAAGAAACATTTTATCTATTTATTTGTAGAGAGAAGGGAAGGGAGGAAGATAGAATGGGAGAGAAACATCGATCAGTTGCCTGTCAAGCACCCTGTTCAGGGACTAAACCTGTAGCCCAGGCCTATAACTTTGTGGGATGACACTCAACCAACTGAACCACACAGGTCAGGGTTCGGCTTTGTTTACTTTTTCTTTATTCATTGAGTCTGTTTCTTAATCTGACAATAAAAAATAAAAATATTAAATAAATAAAAATATTATATTTTAAAAAGATTATATATTTATTTTAGAAGTATAAAATATGTTCAAAATCTTTTCAAAGCAAAAGTGCTGTAGCGTAAATACAACAGGGCCAAAAGCACCAGGCAACAATATAGCTTCATCTGTTTGATGAGACAGCGCTATCATCTATTTGATGAGACAGCAAAAAACACAGTAGCTAACAACTTGGATGTTCATTCTCTTGCTTCTGAAGCAGCCAGAAGCCTGCCTGTGACAAGAGGAGCCTATTCCAAGTTCCACCACCCAGTCCCTCCACCTGAACGAGGACCCATATTTCAGAATGGCCTGTTTCTCTTCCCTGCAGTCCCAGAAAAATTCCCATGATGTCAGGTAGTTGTTTGAAGGATGCAAACTGATTAACTTCATGTTTACACAAGGAAACAAGGAAAGGTTCCTTCAGCAGGGAACTTCCCAGGAGTAGGCTTGTTAAAACAAAAGTATCTCTAAAGGCTAGAATTTCAGACTGAATGCTAAAGTGCAATGGAAGAATTTCCATTAGTGTACAGAGATCAATTTGATTCAAGAGACTATTCTCCACAGAAACCTAAAATCACAACATGCCAATTCTGTCTTGGCTTACTTGCATTCTTGCGTATCTCCCTGTACACTGTAAAGGCAGGAGAGCTGGGTGGCAAGACCAAGGGCTTTGGGGTAATGCACGGGCAGATTCCAACCCATCTTGCCCCTTATTAGAGAAATGCCTTTAGCAAGATGTTGCTACTTAATTTCTGACACCTCTTCCCTTACCTGTTAGCAGGGTTGCTATGGGATTAAAGTGAATAAAATAAAATATTTAAAGTGCTTGGCACACAGTAGGTATTTAAGAATAAGCATTATTGTTATTTATATCATTTCTTTGTCTTCGCACAATATTTAATAAACTGGGATTTGCCCCATTTTCTGTTGAGCAATAGCGAAGGATGGTCCAACTAATTACTGGCCAATGGGGACAATACATCACTCACTGAAATGGTCATAATGTTGCAAAGGTTTTACTTTGAGAGAGGCCACATTTGGTCCCGAAACATAATTACTTTAACCTTCACAGTGTTTAGTTTTGTTGAGTTCATTGTCAGCATTTAATAACCAGGAAATATGACATAAAATCCATATTTTCATCAGCTATTGAAATGCAAGTTTCAATAGCTTAGGCCCTTCTGAGAAGAGCTGATGGGGTAAGTAGCAGCTAGCTTTTGCAGCTAGGGTTTATGCTCCTCCGTGAGCCCCAGCCCTCACTGTCCTCATCATGCCTCACTGTACCCCAACACCAGGGAAGAATATCGGTTGCCATTTATCATCCAGCTTACACTGTTGCCTTGCTATCTGTGGGCTCTCTCTCCAATTGTCACTTATGCTTAGGCCTTTATGGGAATTTGAATCAGTGACCTCTGCGACAGAGCTAATGAACAAATTCCACAATACTACATAGCACCGTTTTCAGGTTCTGAAATCATGCAATCTGGGTTTAATGCTGGTTCTCCAGGTTACTACTTTTGTGATTCCAGGCAAGTTACTTTACCTCTCAGAGTCTCAGTTTCTTCAACTCTACAAGAGAAATAGTAACTGATTCATCTCACAGGGTTGTTATAAGATTTAAGTATTAAAATGCATGTAAAGAATTTTTCATCATACCTGGCTATAAATGTTAACCATTACAACGACAAAGTTGACAAGGACAACGATGATGATGATGATGACTTATGTTGCTGCTACTATCACAATTCCTTTTAGTAGTAGTACCACCATAATTACTACTACTGTTAGTTAAGAAGAATAAAAACACTTATGAGCTTTCTTCATTTTCATTTCTGCTTTCTCAAGCTGGAAACTGAAACTCATTTAGAAAGTGCCAGGTAAGTGAGGCCTTTCTAAAGCAAAGAAGACCAGTTTCTATTCACCATTGTGAATCAGCAAAATGAGAAAGCTTCCAATCTCAGACAGCAGAACCACTAGCAATTTAGCCTCACTCAATCCCTGGTGAAGAAGGCAAGAACCTGTCTCAAAATCCCAGTAACACATATGTTTCGGATAAGCCAACCCACCAAAGAAAAACAGAGTGGGGAGAACATAGAACCTCTGAAGACTTGAAGCTAGACAACTTCAGAGGGACAAGGGTCAGCAAAAGTTGGTGCTGATCTAGGGAAACCAAGACTTTCTCTCTAGGAATGACATATTAGGACAGAACCAGGGAGGAGAAGGCGATGATGTTGGTAAAGGTAGTACAAACTGTGCCACAGGAGACAAGCTCTGACATGAGCCAGAGACAAGACTAGAAGAGAAGGAAGATCATCCTCATGTGTGACTAGACTACAGAGCCTGAAATCACTTCTCTGTAGGGCTCAGCCTCAAGGCAAGCCTTACATCATGAACACAACTAAGGACCATCTTTTACAAAGTACTTTTATGTTTATCATTCGATTCCAGACTAGCTATATGAAGTGGTATTCTCCTATTTTACAGATGAATAGCAAAAGTTACTTAAAGGCACAAAACCAGTAAATGGTGAAGATTGCTAGAGCTTTATTCTTCTGAAACCAATTAGTATGCACTGAATACTGCACTGTCAGAAATTGCATTTTGTTCACCATGTGGTTTTCAGGTTTGTTCTTCCCTTCATAATTGTCTTTATTTGCTTAAGGAAGTTTCATTTCATTGTTTTTTTAATGTAATCTTTACTGTGTTTTTTCCCCATTTCTATTTAGTTCCCTATACCTCCATCCCTCCAGCAACCACCACAATACTGTTCATGTTCATGAGTCCTTTTTCCTTTATTGTTTTTTTTAAAAGATTTTATTTATTTATTTTTAGAGTAGGGAGAGAGGAAGGAGAAAGAGATGGAAAGAAACATCAATGTGTGGTTGCCTCTCATGTGCCCCCAACTAGGGACCTGGTCCACAACCCAGATATATGCCGTGACTAGCATTGAACCTGTGAACCTTTGGTTCTTAGGCCAGCGTTCAATCTTAGGACAGCTGAGCCACACCAGCTGGGGCTCCTTTATTGTTTTTAATGCAGCTATGCCTTGATTGAATACAGAAGAAAAAGGTGAAAGAAAAAAGGAAGGAAGGAAGGGAGTGAGGGAAAAAGGGAGCAAGGGAAGAAAGGAGGAAGGAAGAAAACAAGAAAGGAGGAAAAGAAATATGTTAAAGCCTGGACCAGCATAACCAAAGAGATCAATTTCTCTGCATTGTCAGGCATTGAGTCATTAACAGTCCCAACTACAGATTAAAATAATTCAATTGCACCACCACCATCTCAGTCCCCAAATCACTAGAGTTGGGGATTACATGTGCTAACATTTTGATAAACAAACGATACATAACTTCTTCTAAAATATCTTCATCTCCCCCCCCACACACACACACACACTCCCTGCCAGTGGATAAATGAATCTTGCATTATTCTATTAGGAATGAAGGAATACAGTCAGGAAGACAATGAAAAGTTGTAGAAAAATGTAACTCAAAGGAATTATCTTCCAGGATGTGGAACTTGTGTATTTAGAGAGTATAACTTTGCCAAGAACTTGTCAATTAGTACATGTTTCCAACACTGATTAGAAAGTAAAATGTACTCCCTCAAACTAGAGTAATAACTTTTTAAAATAGGTCATATGATTTTGCTTTAAGAAAGTTTTCCAGAGCTGAGAATAGAACATGTCTCTATGGCTCCCAGTCCAGTGAACTAAACAATGTGGCCTCTTCATTTTTAAATGGCCTGTTTTAAAAGGAACAAATCTTAACACCTCATCAAGCTAAAAAAAGAAACAAACAAACAAAAAGAAATAGTCTCTTAGTCCAAGAAAATGTTGAGATAGGTCTGAAGTTACCTGTAAGGTTGCCAAGTTAAACTGAATCCACTGATTTCATTTTTAAAAAATCAAACAAAACCCACCCCAAATAGTTTTTTCTGACCCAAAGCTTGCGTTTCCAAGTCACACAGGAAAAATGCCTACCAAATCCAATGATCTATAATAGATTCACAGGAAATGTTGACATTTCATAAGATAGAGATTTAAGGATCCAGTGTTTAAATTTGTAAGACTGGGCTTTCAAACAAGATGTGCATATGTACAAACACACACACACACACACACACACACACACACACTCCTAGACCACACATACATATATCTATTTTGCAGAAGGCACAAAGGTCTCATTTCAACCACTGTGGGAAAGTACCTGTAACACATACAAAATATCTATTACAATTAAAGTGTAAGTTTTTAGCACTACTGACCTTTTACATGAACTAAACAATAAAGCTGTTCACAACTCTGACAGAGAGCGGCTTTCCCAAAGGGAAACAGTGCACCACTGTTCTTAATGCACACATCAAACTAAATGATTAAAATGGCAGGTAGTACCAAATTTAAAAAGCCATTGTAACATAACACTGCTAAGATTACTGGTCTTGTCTCAAAAAATAAATAAATAAAATAAAATTCAATTGCAAAGACATTTTTTTTTTTAAAGAGCTAATTGATTTATTTAGCAAGTGAATGGACTGAATAAATTTAAAGCAATCAAAAGACACTCAGTGGTCCTCAGATCCTCAAACTGCTGCCAAGCTAACTTGGACACTGGTGGTCACAGACTGGCTCTAATAGCACAGTCTCAATAACAAACAGTTATTGTGTGCATCAAACAGGGCTGAATTCAAGTTTTAGTTCCTTAGTTACTAGTTGGATGACCTTTGGTGAATTACTTAATCTTTTTCTTATGTCCTTTCTGACATAAGCATCACAAATATCAGTTGCCTAATGGAGGTAGGCTATAGGCAGTTATAAACACAACTATACGTATACGTAAAGAGTTGAACATAGTGCCTGGTTTAGAGCAAATGCCAAATGGCTAGCCACTGTTATTTTTGAGTGACCACATAGTTTTGCATCCAATCCAGGACACTTTTGAGATGAAAAAGAAGCTCCGTTAATAATAATATGGTGGCAGGGAGGGAAGGCCACCCTAATCATTGTCTGTGCAGCACAGCCTGGTAACATGGAATGCTAGGGGCCAGAAGCCAGCTTTCAGTTATGCCCAACATGCAAATAAGGATGCCTAGTCTCCCGTGAATAAATGTAGCAGCAGAGGAGAAGGAAGGGCTCAAGTTAACTGGAAACTTTTGCTTTTGTAATCGGTTGATAACACCAGAAGCACTGTTAGTATCAAAACTTTTTCAGCATCCTAAATTTAAAAAGATCAAACTCAAGCCCTGGCTGGTAGTACAGTGGATAAGGCACCAGCCTTCGAACCCAAAGGTCGCAGGTTCGATTCCCCAGCCAGGGCACATAACCAGGTTGCAAAAAAGGTCTCCAGTCAGGTCTGTGGCTGGAGGCAGGTGAAACGCAACCATACATTGATGTCTTTCTCCCTCTCTGCCTCTCTCCCTTCCTCTCTTTCTAAAAATAATGAAATAAAATCTTAAAAAAAAAAAAAGATCAAACTCTTTAACACCATCACTTTACAAAACATTTTTAAATGAAAAGATTTGTACATTTGCATTTATCACAAAACATCCTTCACCGTTTCTTAGATCTATACACATTTTCCCATGTGGTATCTTTAGCGTAGCTCTTATGCTAGAAATTAGACTAATTTTAAAGTTATGGAAGAAACATCATAGCAGTTATCCAAATCATCAGACCAGGAAGGGAATATCCTGAAGAGTGCACTAGAATACTACAGCAAATTTGCTTCCAGCAAATTAACCAATCCGTTCTGAAACTTGTGTGTGTGCAATCAATGTTTATTTAAAATTATCTTGCTAATTTTGATAACCACAGGGAGATTTGTGAATGTAAAGGTAGATGATTTAATTAAGTCTCTGCAAAGAAGGGTTGGTTACCAAATGACAAATGAGTCAATAGCAAGAATAAAAGAGCTTTATGGGAAGAGTGTAAAATTTTGCCACTTTTTGAAAGAATGGGAGAAAAATAAGAATTCATATTTGTGTTTTCCTGTATTTTCATTAAGAAATATAAAAAAGATTAA
The DNA here is from genome assembly GCA_004026585.1 of Noctilio leporinus. Classification (NCBI taxonomy): domain Eukaryota; kingdom Metazoa; phylum Chordata; class Mammalia; order Chiroptera; family Noctilionidae; genus Noctilio; species Noctilio leporinus. The sequence continues at coordinate 136,192 of PVIW01002759.1, read as the reverse complement.
CAAGAAACTACTAAAAATTGTTATATGTGGGTCTAGGAGGAACAAGGGGGAACAGGGGTAAACAGTGTAAGAGTTCCCCTTGCATACAATCTGGGTCATTTTGATTTTTAAACCATATCAAGTATTAGAGATTCAAAAAAACTTTAAAGAGTTTTTAAATGGCCTATTTTAATAAAGGAAAAAAGTCCTAAAGAAACTGTCTGGGGCATCCTGACTGGTAGCACAGTAGATAGCTGCTGGTCTGTGAACCCAAAGGTTGCTGGTTAGGTACCCAGCCAGGGCACATAACCAGGTTGCAAGCCAGGTCTCCAGCCAGCTCCGTGGCTGGAAGCAGGTGAAAGGCAACCATACATTGATGTTTCTCTCCCTCTCTGCTTCTCTCCCTTCCTCTCTGTCTGGAAATAATAAATAAAATCTTATTAAAAAAGAAGAAAGAAAAGAAACTGCCTGGAACCTACAAATAGATTTAAACTTAGGGGAAGATAAAGTACATCTATGTCTCTTAAAATTAGAAACTTTATTGAGAGATCCAACATGGTACCAGAGAGCAGGTGGAAAGTAGACTCACCTGCTCCCAGGACCAAACTGGAATTACAACTAAATTATAGAATAATCATCCTCAATAACCAACTGAAAACTAGCTGAAGAGATGTCTTATAACCAAGGACTTACAGAAGGAGGCACATCGAGACCAGTGGGAATGGCAAAGATGGGAAATAGCTGAGATTCTGCTGAGGTATCTCAGCTGTGGGCGAGCCTCCCTGAAAAGCTTGGGGTCTCAACTCCAAGCTGGGCTCCCCAGCTCAGAGCACCAGAGCCAGGAAGAGGCACCCACATAACATCTGGCTGTAGTAATCAGTGGAGATTCTCTGTCAAAGAGAGACAAAAGTCCACTAGAGTCATAGACATCCTCTTAAAAGGGCCAACACAGAAAATTTTGTTCACAGCCATTCACCATGGGCTCCAGAAGGAGGATGGAGCAGCCTAGTCATGTGAGGAAAGTCTGGGGTTTGTGGCTCTGGGGAGAGAGCTGGAGGGCCAGCTGTCAGGTTCCTCTCTCTCACCTCAGATTCCATCTTCCCTGGGTGGAGCACCCCCTCCATCAGCCCGGGGAAAGCATGAGCCCCACCTTCTGGACTCCCTCTTGCCTACCCTCTGGAGCTTATGCCCTGCTGAGGAGTCCACTGTATTGGCTGGGTGTAGAGGTCTGGGTGGATTCAAGGGGTGTCAGTGACTGAGTTGTATGGCTTTGGGCCAGGGGCCATTCTCCAACTTTCCTGTAAACCTGACTGGCACTTCCCCTTCATGACAGATCTGCTAGCCTCACCCTCTGGGCTCCTGGTGGCCCCACCAACCCACCTCCTGGTGGCTATGCCCTGCCGACAGCTGAGCAAAATCTGGAATAGACTGAGTTGTGTAGCTCTAGGGTTACACCCCACTTTCCCAGATCATCACCTTCCCCTGATAGGAGGTCCATTAGCCCCATACTCCCAACCCCATGAGGCCCAACTCTGCTGAGTTTGGGCACCTCCTGGCACAATCTGGGGTAGACTGAGTTGTATGACTCAAGACAGGGCCCATTTTTTCTTCACATGCCTGATCAGTGTGGTGCCCACCCTTCACACAGTCAAATCTTGGTCTGTTTAGGCCTGATAAACTCTGCCAGCCTCCCCTTATGACTCCCTAAGACCCTGCCAAACTACAAATGTGTTCGAGCACCCAGAGGGTGGCAGCTAGAGTTGGTACATCTGGGGACATTTGTTGGTACACCTGGGCCTTAGGCCCAGCACTGGCATCAAGTTTAAACCAGTATCAATCTGGTGAACACCATTCACCCCTACCTGCTGACTCACTGAAAACCCACTACATACAACTCTGTACCACAAGAAGCTCTTTCGGTGACTAAGTCTATCAGGCAGCCACTAGGCAGGGACAGGCAGAGGCCAATCTTGAGTGCCTTAGGACATTTGCTGACCTGCCCCAGGCACAGTGCTGGTAAAAGATGGCCTTAGTTCATAACTTAATCCTTCTCCCAGCACACCCAGACCCAGCAAAGGCAGCTATCAACTGTGGGTAGTTTGTAGCTCCAAAAAGGTTGCGTTGGGTCAGTCATAGGCAGCATCTGACACTGATCTGCACCAGGTCACTCACTACCTCTGAACCAGAATCAACACACCCTTTGGTCAGTATCAGATATCACAGCGGGATCCAGTAAGATTCACAAGAGACATAGCCACAGGGAGATCGTGGCAGGCACCAGACACTGCTGAGACAAACTATACGTCATGTGGCAAGCATGTGCACAGCAGCTCGCATGCCTGGTCAAGGTAGAGGCTTGAAGTCAGCCAGCCTGAGGGTCAACGACATGCTCCAATGAGTCAATAACAATAAAAAATTACAACCGGAGGGCTCATATAACTTATGCAAAAGGCATTCCTGGAGCACCCTGCACAGTTGATCAAGAAGACTGTGTCACTGGATGCCACAGGACACATATTAATACTACATAAGGCCATGCTACCAAAACTGGGAGTCATGCTTATCTACCATATACACAGAAATAAGCACAAAATGGCGCCAAAATGAGGAGACAAAGAAACAGGCTCCAAATGAAAGAAGAAGAGGCATCTCCAGATAAAGAGCCAAATGAAATGAAATAAACGTATCAGATATAGACCTTTAAAAAAATGGTTATAAGGATGCTCAAAAAACTTAGAACAACAAGGTACTTAGTGAGAACTACAAAATTATGAAAAAGGACATAGAAACCATAAAAAAGAACCACTCTAGTGAAGAGTACAGTACCTATAATAGAATATTCCTCCACTGACCTGCCAGCAGAAATCAAGGATAAAGAGGAGGGTGAGCTCAGCTCACATGCAGGTCTCACCTCAAGTACCCAGCTTGGGTGATAGGGGAGGCTGTGCCACTGGACGCTCAAGAACACCTACTAGAACAGGCCACAGTACCAAGACACTGAGTCACAGCAGCTCTACCTAATACATAGGAACAAACAACCTGGTGGCTACCAAAATGAGGGGACAAAGATACATGGCCCAAATGAAAGAACAGATCGAAACTCCAAAAAAGGAACTAAACAAAATGGAGGTAAGCAATCTATCAGAAGCAAAGTTTAATACCCTGGTTAAAAGGATGCTCCAAGAACTTAAGTGAGGACCTCAACAGCAAAAAAAGTACCTAGTCAGAAACAAAGGATACACTAATTGAAATAAAGAACAATTTACTGGGAAACAACAGTAGAATAGATGAAGCCAAGATTCAAATCAACAATTTGGAACATAAGGAAGCAAAAAACAAGTCATCAGAACAAGAAGATAAAATAATTTAAAAAATCAAGTATAGTGTAAACAGTCTATGGAACAACTTCAAGTATTCCAACATTAGCATCGTAGGGGTGTCAGAAGAGGTGATAAAGAGTAAGAAGTTGAAATCTATTTTAAAAAATAATCAAATGACATTTTCTTAATTTGGTGAAGAAAATAGACATGCAAGTCTAGGAAGCACAGAGTTCCCAAACAAGAGGAATGCAAAGAAGTCCACGCCAAGATACATCATAATTAAAATGCTGAAAAGAGGGAATCTTAAATGCAGCAAGAAAAAAAGCACTAAGTTATCTGTGAAGGTTTTACCATAGAACTGTTAGCTGATTTCTCAAAAAAAAAAAAAAAGATAAGAAAAGAAAATTTGCAGGCTGAAAGCGACAGACAAGAAGTATTCAAAGTGATGAAAAGCAAGGACCTACAACCTATATTGATTACTTTACCCAGCAAAGCCATTTTTGAGAATTGAAGGGTTAATAAAAGAGCTTCCCAACAAGAAAAAACTGAGTACACCATCACCAAATTATTATTATATGAAATGTTAAAGGGACTTATTTAAGAAAAGTAGATCAAAACTATGAACAATAAAAAGATAACAAAAACATATCTATCAACAATTGAATCTAAAAAAGAAACTAAGCAAATGAGAAGAATAGAGACAGAATCATGGATATGGAGAGCATTTTGATGGATGCCAGATGGGAGGGGTGTGGGGGAGTGGGTGAAGAGGTAAGGGGGTTAAGAAGTACCAACAGGTAGTTATAGAATAGCCATGGGGATATAAAATACAGTATAGGAAATGGAGTAGCCAAAGAACCTATGCATGATCCATAGATAAGAACAATAGTGTGGGAATTGCCTGAGGAAGATGGGTTTGCTAGATGGAGGGGAACAAAGGGGGAAAAGTTGGGACAACTATAACAGCATTATCAATTTTTTAAAAAATCAAGAAAGGCCAATATAAACTGATACAAATAAAGGCACTGATGCATTCAATCAGCAAGATATTACCCAGATTTTCACAGAATTTGCAAAAGGAGATAAAGACAGAGGTCAAAGCTGAAGAAAATATTACAAATACGTGCAAATATTTTCCATTTGTTAGTTACATCAACAAAATATGTTAGATGTTTAGTTAGTTATCATTAAACATTAAAGAACAGTTCAGTAAGATTGAATCATGATTTTCACATTTCTTAACAAGTTAATGACTTCTATATTAATATATTCCATATATTTTTAGAATAGACACACTAGAAATAATTTCCAATAATTGTAATTATTGGATGGCTTCTTGGATATTGAAATACTTTAATGTAAGTCATATAGAAGAAATATAGAAGAATCCTAGGATTCATAAGTATACATACATTTGAAATGTATATGAATGTTATGTGTGTCAGTATGGTGAGTTCAAACTATTTCTATGGTTATTTGTGAAAACACAAAAAATAACTAGTTTTTATATGTGAAAGCAATCTGGCTGAAACATCTGCTTCTTTGCTGATTGCCAGAGTGGTTCTGTGTGGTGGCCCTGCCTCCACCAGCACCTCCTGCCTCCTTGAGCTCTGTCTGTTCTCCCACACACCAGCCTGCTCTGTGACCTTGTTACTCCAATTCACATTTACTTGGGTAGTTTGAATCCTAGAAACAAATCAAAATATTGTAGAAGCTCCGACTTATAAGAGACCTGAAGTGTATTTACAGAGATCCAAAGCTCTCCTTATCCTCTCTACTGCCTGAAGCCTATCAGAAATCCAATGTTTTATAACATAACAGGGCTGACACACAGTGTGGGGCAGGGAGTTCACTGCACAAGCTCATCTAGCAATCAAGAGAAATAGAAGCTGAATTCTCAAATGTGTTCTGGTTTCTAAGCCATGTGCCCTGTTGTGGAGCTGCATCTGACTGTAATTCTTACAAAAGTATCCTTTGGATTAATGCAAGCCCTGGGTCATAATTTGACATAAAAGTGAGAGACCAGCCATTTTTGTATGCTCTGATACTCTCCCCCTGACAGGGAGGCACAAAACACTAAAACAGACACTTTCAGAAAGTCATTTTAAAGTACCACTCTTTTGAGAATATAGCCTGTTAGGTACAGTACATTTCCAGTATAATCAATGAGGCCTGTTCTGTCTACATTAATACAAATATGGCTTCTTTCTTGAATTTCTTTATTTTTCTCGGTCTCTGTCTCTCTCTCTCTCTCTGTCTCTCTCTCTCTCTCTGTCTCTCTCTCTGTCTCTCTCTCTCTCTCTCTCCCTCCCTCTCCCTCTCTCTCTCTCTCTCTCTCTCTCTCTCTCTCCCTCTCTCCCTCTCTCTCTCTCTCTCTCTCTCTCTCCCCCTTTTACATCCCTCTTTTTCCCCACTCAATATCTCTCTCTCCCTCTTCCCTCCCCAACCTCATCCCTAAGACCTTGAAGAAAACAAAATTCTTTTTGGCTGAGTTTTTGGAATAATGCTCAAATTTGGGTTGAAACAGTTCTTTCCGAAGCCATCTGCCACCCAAGCTGTTTGCATCCCTCCCTGAATTCCCATTTCTAAAACTAGGGAGAAATAAAGGGCCTATCTGCCAGTTTTCTCTGAATTCACCCCTTTGCCTCCAGTCTGGTTTTTCATTGCAGGCTTCTGGTCACCTCAGCTCTTTCCCTAGGTATCGTCTTTGTTCTATCACATTTCTATCAGGAGTCACCTGGTCTCAAGGTATCTGTCCCTCTATCCTACCAACAAACCGTCAACTTCTTGCTCTTTCCATAAATAGCATTCCCAAAGCACAGGTGTATATGAGACTTTTTTTTAGAAGACTGAAGCACATATTAAGCAAAAGAAGTACAGTGACAATGTATGTTCTATTTACCTGGAAATGGACTTACATAACATTCAGGAAAATGACATAGATATTAAATTTTTGGTTTTACAGCATCTGAAAGAAAAAATAAGGGTAAATACATTTAGATATAGACCAAAATTAAAAAATAAAGTAGGTCTCAACTGAAGAATAGATCTTGAACTGGTCTACAGTTGGCTTAATTATGTTAGGGTTAGTAAAAATCTTGTAATTATATGCAAAAATTTTTTGTGTTAATTTTCCTGAAGAGAGATTACACATATTTCATCAACTTCTCAGAGGGAATCTGTGACCCAGATAAGCTTAAAATATTAACAGAGGGTCAGTGATGGAAATATCAGGAAAAAAAATCTCACTCCAAGTAATTAATAAAATTAGCAAATATTTAGCCTATTTTAAGTATAAATATTAAATTCTTTGTGTAAATATCAAAATGGTCTCATCATTAATGGGAGTATATGATAGGTCCAGATAGGTTTTTCAAGCCCCACTCAAATCACTTCATACATGATTGAAAAAATATGAAGGTATCTTTAAAGTAGCATTTCCTAAGCTTCCCTGATGATGTGAATCACTTGCTGTGCTTTATAATTAAAAAATAATGAGTTCTGGGCCTTAATCCACAAATACTGAATCAAAATTTAGAGGGCAGAGGCCAAGGAATTTTTCATTGCTTTTTTTTTTAGGATTTAATTTTTTTAGAGCAGTTTTATGTTTAGAGCAAATTAAGCTCATATTTCCCCTTCCCATACACATGCAAACAAATAAGCCTCCCCCTATTATCAACATTCCCTAGCAGAGTAGTCCATACATTCAGGAAAGAGACAGGTACATTCTTTACAATTGATGAACCTGTACTGATACATTATTATCACTCAAAGTCTATGGTTTACATTACAGTTTACTCTTGGTGTTGTACATTCTAAGGATTAGGACAAATATATAATGACATACCTACCATTTTGGTATTGATGAACATTGACCCCCTAAATCTTCTGTGCTCCCCCTAGTCATCTTTTCACCTTGGCATGTTTTTAAAGAAGTATCTCAGATGATTCTTATCAACAGGAGGCATTTTATGGAAAGTTCCCAAGGTTGACAGTAATTGATGCCCTTGTTTACCACACACACAAAAAATGGGACTAACAGAAAGAAAACTAGAAACTCATGGCCTAATTTTTTAAAAAGTATCATCTATTTAAAGTAACATTCCTTTTTTGTTAAATTTTGAACATGAATGATTAATAAATAATAATAGCTAAAAACATTCTGACCTTTGTAGCAACATAACAAGAATTAGTTAATTTCAAAACTCATATATAACCAGATATAAAGGTTTTTCTACCTAATCTCCAAAACAGGTAATAGAATATACTTACTGAAAATATTTGAAGAGCGTCAAACATGTGAGTCAAAGAGTTTGATGAATTATCATGCCTAAAGTATTAAAAATTATTAAAGGAACTTCAGCATAAAAAACACAACATTAAAGGAAGCAGCAGGGGGTCAAGTATTCTCTCTCAAACATATTATTCAATTAAACTAATAGTTTTGTTTTGTTTTTTACAAAAATAACGCTTTTCTAATGTATTAAAACCACCCCAGGGAGATTATTTATAATGGCCAGTCCAATGGGTTAGCCCAGCCAGTTTACTCTAAAGTGCCAACTTTCATTTAAAAAAAAAAAAAAAAAGGGGGGAGGAAATTTCTTTTTAATTTTAAGTATTTAATTTTAAAAATTAATGTAATCAATTCAACTTGACAAATATTTATTTAGTATCCACTGCAAGCCTGGCTCTAGGCTAGCTACTATGGATAAAGCAATGAGTAAGGCACAATTCCTAACCTCAAGGAGCTATCGTGGGTAAGGGGTTGTGCGCCAGTGTCAAACAGAAATGAGTTTGAATCTCAGCATTACCATTTATTTACAATCTGTTTTTGATCAAGTTACTTATTTTCTCCCAAATGTGGCTTATTTCGCTATGAAATTAAAATAAAGGTACCTATCACCTGGGAGTGGAGGGAAGAAGCTATCCTGTAGAAGATATTTAAATTAAAATTTGCGATAAATGAAATTAGGGGTTGGCAAACTTATTCTCTAAGAGGTCAGATGGTAAATCCTTTAGGCTTTGTGGGCTATCTAGTCTCTTTTGTATTTATTCAATTCCACTGCGTAATATTAAAGTAGCTATAGGTAATATGTAACCTAAAAAGCATGGTTCCAATAAAACTTGATTTACACAAACAAGCTGCTGGCCAGATTTGGCCCTTGGGCTGAAGTCTGTCAACCACTGGACTAAATAATTTGTCAATTTAACCTTTCAAATGCTTACTTAACCTTTTGTTATATTTGCCTTACTAAAACTGTTCAGACCAGGAATAGTGAAAAGAGAATACTATCAAGGAGATAGAGAATTAAACGATTATTTTAGAAACAGACTATCAGAAATGAAGGAAAGTTGTTTAAAAAGAAAAGGCAGTGTTGCTTAAAGTGATTCATCAACAAAGATCAAGCTCTATAGAACAAGACTGAAAACTTCTAAGACATTTGTGCAATGATGACAGTAATAATAATATACATGGAATAATACACTCCTATGAAAAATCACCTTTATACCTTAACTTGCTGTAAAGCAGGAATATTAAAGAATTTGGCATAAAATTCAAAATGCATGCATAACCTTAGGTAAAAATACACATAAGCACAAAGAAAAACATCTCCTCAAATACTACCAACCCAGAGACACTTTTTTCAATGAATAATTGTTTTTTTAATTCAATGAATAATTTTTCAATGTATTAGGAGAGCTCACTCGTCAAAGGATTTGAGCTTCATGCAGTCCTTTACTCTGAGTTTACATTTCAGATTCTGAATCTGCCCCAGCAGGGAATGCAGCAGTGCTCACAAGAGTTTGTTACCACAGTTGTGAGGAGGTCTCCTCACTGACATGATTCCTCCTCACTATTTGAAGACGCAAGTACTGTTATCATGTCCATGTTAGAAATGAGGAATCTGAGGCACAATAAGATGAAGTAATTTACCTACATTAAGTAGTTATTCAGTGACAGAATCATGGTATGAACTCAATATTCTGTCTCCATCATCTATGCTCTAAATCTTCAGTGCTTTCCCTAAGGAAAAATAAGTACACATACATCCTATCATGAACCCTGCAGTCAGTCTTCGGACACTACTTACTTTTATTGTAATAAATAAAAATATAAAAAGTACCAATGTCTCTGCCACTTAGGAAGAAATAATAGAAACAATGTTGTAATTTTAAATGGTTAGGTGAGTAACTCCTGTGTATTGACTTTTGGTAATAAATTTGAGTCTATACTTTGGTTTTTGGGGCCACAATTTAACCAGTTAGGTGTCAGACAGTTGGTGGTTTTGAATGTTTTAGAGGATCCAAACACATTGCAAACATGACAAAAGCCACATATAGTTTCCCCAGAGGAATGCACATTAGCACAGCGTGGTGGCTCTGGAAGTACATGACTCATATCTCCTTCCAGAGAACTGTTGCCTCGAGCAGAGTTGATGGACACTCCCCGCTGCCGCCCTCCTGTATCCAAGGCAGTGTTCACAGAAAAACAGCACTTTTTCTAGGGCTACTGGGAGTCAATAACAAAGCATGGCAGGGGTACTAGTGCCAGCACCTTTCTGCCCAACACAAGATGCCTCCAAGGAGCAACGGTTGCTTGGAGACCGGCACTCCACCCCCACCATCTGTGACGGAGACTCTCTCATAACTATACTGCATTTTGAGACTTTCTACCACATGCTTCCTTTCCTATCTCCCTTCACAGATGTCAAACGTACATTGTGATCTCATTTCTAACTACTCCTGCTCCCTCTCCTTTATCCTCCATAGACATTTCCCCATAAATTGAGCTTGTCTAGTCCCGTCCTGATGTCTGTTTCTTGGGGCCCTGAAATAATATTCACAAGCATATAAAATGTTGTGCACCTATCAGAGGGTTAGTAGAACCTCAAAGCCCATTTGTGAATCCCTTAGAGTATAAGAACACGAGGCTAAGAACTTCTGCAGATGGTACAATGAAAGTCAAATGGGAGATAAGCCAATATCAGCGTTATTTTGCTCTTATAGTTAGTTATACGAATTTAGCCAATGATTAAAAAAAAACATATATAATCCAAATGTAATACAATTAACTATAATTACACAGTGATTAAATTATTAAAGCTTTCTATTTAAAAAAAAATTTAATGGACAACAGGAGAGCCACAGAAACAACATGAATAAATTTTTTTTGAATGTTCCTTAAAAACTGGTTTTCTAGAAAGAGTATTGGAACCTGTAACACTGAAGCTTGAAGTTAAAACCTGGCCTTGTTCGGGCTTGTTGGGTAATCTACTATAAGTCACTGAACCTTTCTGGGCTAAAGTTGCCTTATCTCTGAAATGAAAGGGTTGAACTAGGTAACTTCTAAGAAAACTTTCAATGCTTAAAATTTTATATGTTTTTCTGTGTGATATAATGTATAAACAATGCCAGGGAGATAAAGCTAATTCTAAGGCAAATACAAAAATATCAAGTGTTATTTCAGAAGAAAACTGATGGTAACTTTAATTTTATTTAAAATCCTCAAGATGTGGCCTCTGACTCCTTTCCCAGCCTTATAAACTATTTTAGCAGCACCTGTTTTCTGTTCCTTGTCCCTCCAAATGTCACCCCTGCCTCTAGGGCTGTTGCATCCATTTGGAAAGTAGTTCTGGCAGTTTTTCTAATGGCTTGCTCCTTCTTACAGTTCTTGCCTTGGTTCACATGTCACCTCCAACAAAAGATCTTATATGACCATCCTGTCCAAAATAACCCTACTCCTTGCACAACTTTCTCTATCAGAATACCTTTTTCCCATCAGCAATTATCACAATTTCATTGTTTGGTTGTTCATTTCTCCCCACTAGAATAGAATTTCTAGGTGGAAACATTTTGTCTGTCTTGTTGATCATTATTCCCTAGAAAGATGCCTGGAATGTAGGATGCACTCAATAAATATTTGTTACATGAACAAATTAGTGACTAAATAAATAAATATGTAATAAAGAAAACATATATTTAAATATTTAGAATATTTACAAGAGTGAAAAGAATTATAAAAATCATCTCCCATTCAATTTTTATTCAGAGTCATATAGAAACAGAATGTAAACTTGGCTCTATGTTTTGTTTTTCACAATAAGAGAAGATAATAATTCAAATGTGAGCCAGAAATAGTATTAGTATTAGCTTTTATCTGGGGTTTTCTATGGGATGTCAATAGAATTGTATCCTGATCACTATCAATATTATGTTCTAACTAACTGAGCAAAAAGGCTTAAATTACTTAGCTTTTATTTGAAAACAAATAAGTATTAAAATAATTATATGCCTTTTCAAATAATTAAAAATCACAATGCCTAGTATGAAAATGTAATTACTATAGAAGGAGCTATAGAAGTTTAAAGAAACAATTTTTTTAACAAGATTATCCTTTCACTGAATTTGATGTCATAAGAAACAAAAAATTTGAAAACAACTCTCAATTTTCTATGACAGAGTCAACTTTTGGCTCATAAATAAGTAGCAGAAAGGGTAAAGGTTTTGGAGCTTCATAAGTTCTGTCTCTGCCACTTACCGACCATGGCTTTGAGCAATTCACTTAATTTTTCTAGGCCTCCATTTACAGTTTGTAAGTAGGATTAGTAATTCGTGTTTTGCATCATTAGTAATACAAGTTTTGGATATCATGATAGTACTCTAAAGTGCTGAACATGGACTAAACACATATGAGATAATAATGGTAACTAAACTGGGCAATGAAAATGCATTGACAATGGAAGTCCGTGGTGCTCAGCAGTATGCGCCTCCTTTGTGAAAATAAATAATCTGTATGGTTGAAAACTGACTGAAATATTTTGAAGGTAGGCCTTTTCCCCCCTAGGAAGACAAGTGGCAGATAACAACTACAAGATGATTCTTTTAACCATTCATTTTTAAAAATAGAAATTTGCTTTCATAATGAAATTTAATTTCTTGAAATTAAATTCTCCTATGCTATTGTTTTCATTTTTAAAAAACCATAAATGAACAGTCATTTAGAATATATGAAATGATGCACATTAGACAATGATTCATAAGGTGGGTGAACAAATTTCATTTAGAATCTATCATGCTCAAGATTCTATGAAAATAAAAAGGTAATCATTGACTCATTTTGCTTTATTCATTCATTCAAAAAATATTTATGTAGTGCCTAGTGCTAAAGACATGAAGCTTATTTTCACTGGGGACAAAGTGGCAGTGATATCATTAGTTTTATAAAATACACACAAAGTGCATGTTTTAAGGGAAAGGATGATTTTCCTGAAGAGATGACATGAGCTGAAATCCATAGATAAATGAGATTGATTAGCATGGAGAAGGGTGTGATTTTCAGGTGGGAAAGGACATTCCAAACAAAGGTAATTGCATATGTTCAGATCCTATGGCAAGAAGGAAGAAAGTGACATCTTCCAAGAATTAAAAGGAAACCAGTGCAACTGGGAACAAAGGGAGGAGTAATGTGGTAGGAAAAGAAAGAGAGGTAGACAAGAGCCAAAACATTAGAGCCTTTTAGGCCTTTTTAAAGATTAGGATCTTTATCTTAAAATCAGTGAGAATCCTTTTTAGGAGAGATTTAAAGTGATGTTGTTAGATCTCATTTTGGAATACCATGGTTAGAGTAGGTATTGAGAACAGATTTGGGTGGATAATTAGAGGGGATATGTAGAGGCCAGCTAAGAGACTGTTACTAGATCAGATGATATTTATCTTGAGCTAATTCAATGACATTGGTGAGAAAAGAATAGAGTAAAAAAAATTAAAGGTAAAACTGACAGGAGTTGCTGATGGAGAGAATAAACAAAGAGGCACTTTCAAGGATGGAGAAGAAAAAGGAAACAGTTCAGCATCTCTCCCTTGTTTCTGACCAGCACAACTGGTAAGGTAGAGGTGTAAAAACACTAGAAAAGGGCCAGGATTGGAGGGGCAGTGACTAGAGTATATAAGAAGATTCCAATTTCATTAATTTGGTTTGGAGTTGCTATAGAGACACCAAGCAGCATGAGGACCTAGTATGTAAGAGAGATCTAAGTTGGGGCTAGAAAGTTGAGGGTCCTTGGTTATCTTTAATGTTGTTATGGGTGGGATGTCCCAGGGACAGAATAAGAGATTTTTAAAAGGGTAGGGCAGGGGTAATCTATAACAAAGCCTTGAACAATTCCAAGATATTATGTCCAGGAAGAGGATGATGAGCCTGAAACGAATTCTTAAAAGAAATAGCAAGAGAGGAAGCAGAAAAATCAGATTAGTGTATATTCCAAATGCCACCGTGAGCCAATCTTTTAAGAAAGAAGCCAATAATATCTAATGCATAGGTACATATACACAAAATGTACTTATGCATTAGTACATACACACACACAAAAAATTGCAAACTGTTAAAAGGTACTTCTAAGGGATTAAAACAGTAATAACAACAGTGGACAAAACTGGACAAAACATACGAAATCCCTATTTTTCACATTACAGAATAAGAAGACAATGTTCATGGTCACTATGAAAAGAGAAACACACTGAGTGGCACCCATGATTTAAAGGCTCTCCACCATGAGTTATATTCTAGATCATGCAACAAGGATAGGGTTTCTCAAGCATTGGTAGGCTTGAGGAGTCAGAGACTTACAGTCAGAGACACTAAGACATCTAGAAGGTATGAAGCAGAGTTCCCAAAAGGAGGGAGCTATGCAAAAAAAAAAAAAAAATCAGCTTCATAAATCTGTATAGGCTTCTCCTTGGGTCTCTGGAAACTAAAAAATGAGTACACAGGGGAAAACAGTCCAAGTCCAAGCAAATATTGAATGGGAAGATGCAAGATGAGCAGCTACTAGAGTTCACACAGGGATGGGAGATGCTCCGTCTACTTTTGACCTGCCAACATGGAAAGCCCTTGTTAATCACCCTGGACATTCAGTACAGACTCCAGGAGGTTATGCCTAAGTAACAAGGCTAAATTTTTGTTTAAGTCTACTCAGCATTCCTTTACCAAAACTTAAAGCAAGCTTTGACTTGATCCATAAGTCTTCATTGCTTGACAAATAAGACCTAACACTATTTTAAAGACAGGAAAACCAAGACACTCAATAATATAACATTTACAATGTCTAGTACTCACTCAAAAAGCACTAGAAATACCAAGAAGCAGAAAAAAGTTGACTAATAACAGGAAAAACAAAACAATAAATAGGAACAGATTAAAAATGACAAATATGGTAGGATTAGCATTAAAGGAATTTAAAAAGCTCTAATAAATGCTATAAACATGTTCAAGTAAAAGAAAACAAACAAAAGAGAGATAAAGTGTCAAATGGAATTTCTAGAGATGACAAAATACAATATATGCAATGAGAATTTTACTAGATGCCATTAACAACATATTAGACACTGCAGAAGAAAAAAAATCAGCAAATTTTTAGTTATAAAAGTAGAAATTAGTGCCCTGGCTGGTGGCATAGTGGATGAGGCACCAGCCTGCGAACCCAAAGGTCACTGGTTCAATTCCCAGCCAGGGCACATAACCAGGTTGCAAGCCAGGTCCCCAGCCAGGTCCATAGTTGGAGGCAGGTGAAAGGCAACCATACATTGATCTCTCTCTCTCTCTCTCTCTCTCTACCTCTCTTCCTTCCCCTCTCTCTAAAAATAATAAATAAAATCCTTTTAAAAAAGTAGAAATTATCCAGCCCTGGCTGGTGTGGCTTAGTGGACAGAGCGCTGGCCTGAGAACCAAAGGATCACTGGTTTGATTCCCAGTCAGGGCACATGCCTAAGCTGCGGGCCAGGTCCCCAGCTGGGAATGCTGGCAACCACATATTGATGTTTTCCTCTTTCCCCCTCCCTTCCACTCTCTCTAAAAACAATAAATAAAATCTTTTTTTAAAAAAAGTAGAAATTACCCAAAATGAAGCAGAGAGAAAATAGATCAACAGAGCCACAAAGGTCTGTGGGATTCCAAGAAGGCTAATTGACATACAAGTGGGGTCCTAGAACAAAGTGAGACACAGAAAGAAATCTTTCAAGAACTAAGGGTCAAAACGTTTCCATATTTGAAGAAAATGATAAAACAGATTCAAGAATTCCAACAAATCCCAAGGCTACCATGACAAACTTTAATACAACTATAGAAAGCACAATAATTAAATTGCTGAAAACCAGTCATAAAGAGAAAATCTTAGAAGCAGCCTAGGGGGAGAAACATATGGTATACAGAGGAGCACAGATAAGAAAGATCACAGACTAGTCAAAAACTGTACAAGTTAGAAGACAATGACACAAGTTCTATAAAGTGCTGGATGAAAAGAAGGAAAAAACAATCTATAAACCCAGAATTGTACATACTCAGTGAAATTCAAGAATAAAGGTGAAACAAAAATATTTTTAGACAAACAAAAGCTAAAAAAATGTATTGCCAGGTGACCTGTACCATAAGTAATGTTAAAGTTTTCCAGGTGGAAAAAAAATGATACCAGATGGAAAATATATGTAGTGGTATTTATATTTATATTATACGTGGATAAAAATTGATTTAGAACAATGACAAATGATGTTTAGAAGGGAAATTAAAAAATGCTATGGTAAGGGTCATATATAAGGATAAACTGAAAAAAACATAGAAATAAAAATAGAATACTAAGGCGTTGTCCTGGAGGGTTTCCTGAGATGACCACTGGCTCTATGGGATTGGCTATGTGTGAGAGTCCATACATAAGGCTAAGTATATTGTCAACAAAGATTCCTGACGTTCTTGAGAAAAGCCCTAAAAATGTAGCATACAAAAAATACACAAAACAGATTATAAATGAGGAGCTGGATAGTTTTAAAGTGGAACCAGGTGTTAAAAAAAAATTCAAACACCAACTTCAGGGTGGCCAAACAGAAGAGGTGATTCTTTGGGCTGAAAGCGAACTAAGTTTGGTGAGAATAATGATAAAATAGAAACCATGGGAACCTTGGTTTCTATTGACTAATGATACAATAGAAACCTTTAGTGGAAGAGTCTACTGTCAACTAATGGAAATGGACATATAACCATCATCAAGCGATTTGTGTATTGATGGAAAACTGATGTAATTAAATGTTCTGTTATATCAAAAAATTGGAATACTAAAAGCTATTTAATTAATCCAAAGGAGCAGAGAAACACACAAAAAATAAACCAAGCATAGATGGTACAAAATAACAGGAAATGGCAAGATGCTAGGCTTCAACTCTCTTGATAAGTATATTAAGAGTAAATGATCTAAACACTAGAATTAAAAGGCATAGACTGTCAAATTGAAGTTTTAAAACAAGACTACATATATGTTATCCAAACAATACACTTTAAATATGTAGACAAATATAGTTTAAGGTACAAGGTTGCCAAAAGATATACCATGTAAATTTAATGTAAGAAATCTGGAGTAACTATCTTAATATCAAATATGACACTGGAACAAGATATATTACCAGGGATTAAGAGAACTTTTCATAATGATCACAGATAATAACTCTAAAAATATTTGTACCCAATAACAGAGTTTTATAAAGCATAAAACAAAAGCAAGAATAACTGATAGAATAAATAAATAAATCCACAATTATAGCTGGAGAGTTCAAAACTACTTTCCAAGTAATTGATTTAAGGGTAGATAGGAAATCAGTAAGGATATATAAGATTTGAATACTATCAACCACCTTGACCTAAAAGACATTCTTAGAACACTCCAACTAACAGTAGCAGAATGTATATTTACTATAAGTACAAATAAGATATTAACCATGGTAGACCATATTCTGGGGCTTAAAGCAACTCTTAGAAAATGAATAGGGTTTTAAATCATATAAAGCATGTTCTCAGATCAAAATAAAATTCTAAGCAGAATTAAATTAGAAGTCAGTAACAGATATAGAGCTGGGAAATACCCCTGTAGTTCCAAATTAACATATGTAAAAAAAACCCTAGTTTTACTGAGGTATAATTGATATGAAGCATATTTCCCATATTATACAACTTAACTACTTTTGGCATATGTAAATATCCATGAAGCCATCACCATACATAATCAAGACATTAACTATATGCATGGCTCCCAAAACTTTTCTCATGCCCTTTGTCATCATTTCCTTCTGCCCTTTCTGTACTTCTATCTCTAAGACACTATTGATCAACATTCTGTCACTATAGATTAGTTTGCATTTTTCTAGAGATTTATATAAATATAATCACACAGTATGTATATTTTGTGTGTAGCTCTTTAATTCAGGATAATTATAGTTTCATCAATGTTGTGTATCAACAGGTTCTTCCTTGTTTTATTAAGTAGTAGTCTATTACATGTATATAACATTATTTATATAGTTATCTGTTGATGCACATTTGGATTGTTAACATAAACAAGATACTTATTTGAATAACTCATAGATCAAAGTAGAAATCACAATGAAATTTTAAAAATATTTTGAATAAAAATGAAAATACTATGTATTGGAATTTGTGGAATACAATTAAAGTAATGTTCAGAGGAAAGTAATAACCCTTTTTTAATTTCATATTTTTGACATTGTTTATTGATCTTACATTATCATACAATATATGACTTTTTCTTATGTTACTATTTGAAATAAAATTTGCTGCAGATGCTTTATTAAAAGATAAATTCTTTGCTATAGCATCATATGGTTTGGGAATTTTAATCCCTACTTTTGTTGATATACGAGCATTTCTTTTTGAACTTAAACCCAACATTTATAGTCTGAAAAAAGTATATGTACTAATTAACTGTTGGTCAATATTTAGTATTATATTTTCTTTCCATCCTAAAAGAGTATGAGGAAATGTGAAATACTCATTGATTTATCCAGATTCAATACTGTCCATGTTCATCAGGTATGTGCAGTAAAAAAATTTCTCAATGCTATAGAACTTTGGCTTTCTAAAAGTCAAAATATTTTCCTGTGTTTTTACCTTTTTATGTGATGTTTTTGTTATGCTTGCTCTACATACATTAGGTTAATGGTGCTCCTTAATCAAAATGAATAAGTGCTCCCTCTTTTAGAAACTAATGTATTATAGTTAAATATTGAGGTACAAAAGTATGCTTTCCACCCAAATTTGAACCTTGCTTATTAGATTTGGTTGTCTTTTTCTTCCTAAAAGAGATGTTATATTGTAAAAATCTGCTTTGGTAAAGAATTTTAAAAGAGCCCATCATCAAAAACAAACATTTGTTAAAGTTGAATAATTAGCTTTTGTTTATGAATTGTGAATTCTAGTTTTTAGTTTCTTAAGTGTCAAAAACGGATCACTTCCCTTAGATTGTTAGCAAAGAAATGTTTTTAACAATTAACATTCTTTACTAAGAACAGTTTTTTTCCAGTGCTATTAATCAAATAGCGTATTAATTACATAAATAAGCCTGCCCAGAGGACAGTCCCTGAGATTCTTCTTTTAATGTCTCTAAGCATAACAATTATGGTATGCCAGTTCAGAATTATGACAGGAAAAAATCACATTTCAAACAGGTAATTTATTTGGACAAAATGTTGCCATATCTAGTCATTCCTGCAAATTAAATGACAGGCACATCACCCACAAATCATGGCAATCTTCCTCTTCATCACGATTTTGTCCAACATTTACATCACCCCAAAATGGAAGGGAAACAGCAGGGGGTAAGGAATAAAGTGCTGATTCCAAAGACTTTGGAAATCTAAGACATAGCATTCTATTCACTCACAGCTATCACTGGACCTCAGTATTACTCTTTCCTCTTCTACCCTGTGCTGAAGTGATTACCATTTTATAAGGGTCTATATAGAGCAGTGCAATAATTGCTAACATCTATTGAGAAATTACTATGAGCAAAGCACTATCAGCCTAACAATAACCCACAATCTTCTAACCAATTTAGCAAAGTCCTATCATAAGAGCTTAATCTATTGTGATTCATTTAACTCTCACAACAATGTTTGGTAACACTGCTATTCCTATTTTACCAAATATTTAGAAAGCTGAGGTCCAAGATGATGAAGCTACTAAGTGGCAGGGACCAGATGCATACCCAGGCAGTCTTGCTCTACAGCCCATGCAGCTAATTTTTCTACACTACTCCCTCTCAGGGAAGGGTGACCACTTACAGGTGCTGCTCCTCAACATGTGTAGAGGAAGATGGACCTCTGTCATGCTTTATTATTTTTTTATTTTTAATTTTTTTTTTTTTAGTAAATAGTAATCTTGTTAAGGTAATGTCCTAGAGGAAGGGAAAGGAAGGCAAGGCATAAGTGGGAACTAAGGAGACAGGCAGATTTTGAACAAACAAAATGGAAAAAGTGTTTTCAATAAGAGTTTATGGAAAAATGAAAACAAAGAAAGTGATGGCAATAGATTTAAGGGCTACAGCAAAGCGATAAACATTTTTGGTAAATTTCTTTCAAAAGGAAACAAAGCCAAGATTTAGCATGAGATCCTGGGGTATTTCATTTTATAAATGAATTCATCTAAGCCCAGAAAAGGTTTCAGTCTGACTGATGCATCCTATAGATCCAGAGAGATTAAATGCTTTGTCCAAAACTTGAAGAAGTGGGTAGCATGAGTTAGGATAGAACCCAACCAGGTCTCCTGACTTTGAGCTCAATGCTCTTCTTCCACCAACTATCTCAGCTTTTAAAACACAGAAGTAGTAGTCAGTAGGTTTGGACTCAACTCCTAGAATGTAAAAATAACTACAGCGATTACATATTGAAAACTAAATATAAATACCTGAAGTTATCATCCTCTCAATAGTAAAAAAAACATTGTAGAAGAGCAGGTTAGATAAAACAGTTATTTATACATGCAAGGAGGAGAATTCTTGGTATAAACTACACATTTTTTCTTCTGTTGCTTTACCTTTATAAAAAAATTTTAAATGGACATTATTTAGTTTTGGGAAATTCAGTCACACACATATATTCGGCAAACAGTACAATTTCTAAATGATATTAATTTTTTTTTGTTATTACAGAGATTGATAGTCTTAGGGTGGTAGTTATATGGTTAGTATTAATAATGGTTTGTATTCTCTAAAATTTTTACCAGTTCCATAATTCTGTGATTTTATAAGACTGACCATGGAAACAAACATTGAATAAAAATACTAAATTTAGGGGGAGGGGGGAGGCAGAGGCAAGAAAGGGGAGCAGCTTAGACAAGAACCTAGTATAGAGGAACCATGGACATGGACAGCAGGGGGGATTGACTTTGGGGGGAATGGGTGGGTGGGGAGGGGGACAGAGGGGAGAAAAAAGGGGATGGATGTAATACAACAACAATAAAATTAAAAAAAAAAACCCAAAAAAATACTAAATTTAAGTATATACCACCTAACATAAGCCTATGAGAAAACCACTGTATGGTTTTTAACAAAAGATTTACAGGAATAAAATGTTGCTGCTGATGTTATTATATCTATGGTAGTTCAGACTATGTTAGTTAATAAAAAAAATTTTACCCATGTTAACAAATACTCATAGAAGAAAGCAAAAGAACAGTTGATATACAGTAGAAGAGAATCTTTTTCTGAGATAAAATCTTATATCCTGAAGACCCCTTTGTTTCTGGTCAGATACAGGTGAAGTAGCATACTCATACTACAATTTCAGAAGTTTACATCTTTTATAGTTTTAAATTTTAAAACTTAATAAATTAATGTGTGAGATTGAAAAAAGTATACCAAGCCTCATTTCCAGAGATGTGGGGTAGGCAGTGGAAAAATAAGTGAATTTTCTAAGGTCAAATAGTAAATCATTGAAAGTCTAGGATTTTGAAGTCAGATTTCCTACTGAGTGTCAAATTAATTCTGTGTGGGCATTTTTTTTTTTTTTCTTTTCTTAAATTCTCTACATTTCTAGCTATTTCCTTGGCATTCTTTGACTTGTATATTTGTTATTTATGCCTTCCTTTCATGTCATGCAGACGTGTCTTCTCAACACTACTCAATGTTTCACTGATTTTTCTCACATTGGATCACAATGATGATCAGTGTCTGTGATGATGCCAGTGATACAAACGTGATTTATTGGAAATAAATGATCTAAGTAATCTTCAAGGCAAAGAAAAGAACAAAAGAAAAAAGTGTAGAATGCAGTCTTTTAAAGACTTAATCTTACTACCTGGGATATACAGAAAAGAAAAACTTAAAAACAACAACAGTAGCAGTAACAACAAAAAAACCCCAAATAAACCAAAACAAGAGGGAAAGAATGTACATTTAATTAAAATACATTGTAAAACCAAGGTCTCCAAGCATTCTCAGCCACATCCTCTATTACTGAACATCTTTGAGCACACACTTCTAAATGATTTATTATTAAATCTTTAAGTGTAATATTATCTTAACATTATATAAATCATAAAACAAAAATACATAAAAATTCATAAGTAGAAAAAATATATAATTATTGACATACATAGTATTGATCATTTAAATATATTTTAGTTTAAATGATGGAAAATATTGCATTACCTTGAAAATATTAGTTTATATACCTGGTCATAGAAGAACTCACAGGCTAAGTTCAGATTATTCCCATATTTGATTATAAGGGCTAAAACAGCTAATATAAAAATACAGCAAAAGTGTTAAGGAAGTGGTATAAAAGTGACTTCATGTACTCAATTATGATACTCAAATTGCAATTCCATTCACTAATTATCAAAAGGTTGTAATTTCATCTTTTTCTCTAGTAATTTTTTTTACTTTAATTTAATTTTATTGTTGTACTACATTTATCCCATTATCTGGTAAATTTCTGACTTCCAGATAGTTTGATTTTTTGGTAATTTTGGGTATTATTAGTTTGAGACCTGGTCGTAATTCTTTCTATGGTAGCGCAAAGAGGCAAAGTGTGTCTATCTACGCCTCCATCTTGACCAGAAGGCAAATCTAGTGTTTCAAATGACATTCAATGTGGTGATCATTTGATGCTCAAGGTTTGGAATTGAGTCAAGAGTTGCTACACAAATAGAGATTATGGACTTACCAGATCCCCTGCATCTGCCTTGATTTGCTTTGGACTTCACTCAAAGCTGGGTCCCATACAGTAATTAGCATACTTTCAACACAGATCCATTCATGAAGACAGTCACCTTCATTTTTGATACAGTTTTGCTAGATATTGAATTCTTGATTGATAGGTTTTTCTTTCCTTTTAGCTCAGTGACTATTCCTTCATTGCCTTTTAGTTTCCTTTGTTTCTGAAAAGTCAACTGTTGCCCTGGCTGGTGTGGCTCAGTGGATTGCACGCTGGCCTGCAAACCAAAGGGTCAGTGGCTCAATTCCCAGTCAGGGCACATGCCTAGATTGTAGGCTGGGTCCCCAGTTGGAGGTGTGCAACAGGCAACTACCCATTGATGTTTCTCTCTCTCTTTTTCTCTTGCCCTTCTCCTCTCTCTAAAAATAAATAAAATCTTTTAAAAATGTCATTTGTCCACTTTACCATGGTTTCCTTATACATGATGGGTTGTTATTCTTATTGCTTCAAAAAATTTTTCAGTTTTGGTCTTTCAGCAGTCTATAATGTACCTAGTTGTGGGTCTTATATTTATTCTACTTAGGATTACTAAGTTTCATAGATCTGTAAAGTAAAATTTGCATGAAATTTGGCAACTTTTAGGCATTGCTTTTTCAAATATTTTTATATACCCTTAGAACCCTCCTTTCCTTTTTGTTCTCCAAGCTATATCACAAGTTTCAGAGGCTCATGTTTCTTCAATCCATTTTTTTTTTTTTTTTTTTTCATTTCTGTCCTTCAGATTGGATATTTTCTGTTGGTATAATATTTCCACTTGGTACTTTTCTATAGTTTCCATTTCTCTATTGAGAGTCCCTGTTAGTGGGGTCATTTTTCTTTCAATGTATTTAAAGTAGCTGTTTTGAATTAGCTGTCAACTAAATCTAACAAAATCCATTCAACTTGTCTACTCAATTCATATTTTCCTGAATTGGGGTTACACTCTCCTGTATTTTTTTACATCTCATAAATTTTTGTTGAAAAGTGAATACTTTAGATAGATATAACACTATATAGCAATTTTGTGCACAGTCTGCTTTTCCTCCTTAAAGATTTTACTTAAATTGTTGGGACCTAAACTTCATAATCTGTTTTCCCTGGGGCCATTGATATCTGATATCTCTGATAAATTCTATTTTAATTTAATATTTTAGCCTGGTTCCTAAGAAATTAGTATAAATGTACAAAATAAATATAATTATAATATATTCTTCCTATACCAATGGTTTGGCAAAATAATTCTACCCTAAAAAAACAATCATATTGCTAATTTTCTCAAAGGTCTTCTCTTGTTGTTCCTAATTTCAAAGGCAAACTGAGAGTTGAAGAATATAAAGCTTTGAGGTTGTGGACTAGGGCTAACTAAAGCTCTTTTACCCAACTTAAGTTGTCATTATTTGGAACTAGACAGATAATTCACTTTCTAGTCTTTGCTTGTTAGAAATTTTCAGACTGTTGCTCTTCATAGTCTAATAAGATAGCCATTACATATGTATTTTTTTGTTTGTTTTTTGTAAAAAGATTTCATAATACTTCAGTGAAACCTTTTGATTGTAGGGAACAGAGACTCAAGGTAAACCAGGAAACAAAAACAAAAACAAAAACAGTACTTTAGGGATGATTATAAGCAATAGAAATCTTACAGAATGATAAAAAATGAAGTATAATTTGGCTTCATAGATAGAAGAGCAATCCAGAAAATATCAGGACCAAGGCTTTTGCTCTCTCTGGCTGCTTGTTCTTTCAATTCCAAATTCCCAGAAGGAAAATCTGACTGGCAATGTTACAAGTATGGACCAATGGTCAGCCAATGAATGGATTGGCTACATTTGAATCATTCCCTCACCAGGGCCAATGCCATGGCTAGATGCAAGATCATGAAGCATATAGAGACGCCTTGGAAACAAGTCTGTTATCCTTACCAGATGTTTGAAGCCTTTCTGTTTTTATGAAGTTGTTAAATTGTCATGATTCTACTGTCTTTTAAAACACAGAGCAACCTGAATGTTTCAAATGGAAAAAATGTAGGTAACCCTTATTTAACCTGCTTAACAGAGCTGAGTTCCAATTGCTTTTCCTCAAACACAGAATTTTATAGTCTTAGCCCTGAATATAACTTCATGCCAAAGTACATGCAACCAGTCCTAGTCACACAGGTCCTCTCCCTCATACAGGGGTCCAGATAAGTCCTGGAAGAGGTAAGATCTGAGGCCTTTTCTCTCTTATGAGACTACATGGCAAAAACTTCTCTACTCTACCACACATTACTTCACTTTTCCCACATGGAACCTCTAATCCCATCTTTTTCTAATTATCTCTCAATATGACCGATCCAATTTTTCATTGTTGGAAGTCATATTCTTCCAAGGTCGAAAAAAAGAGGATTAATGAATATTACCTTTCTTTAATGTGGAAGCACTTCAATAGTCTAAAGCACTGTGAAGAATATAGTCATGACCATGATATGTATCCTATCCTCTAGGGAGAAGGCAAATACACAAATAAGTATTCCATGGGGTAAAGAGTGTTAAGTGTCAGTAATTTACTAAGGCAGAAATCATCCACTGTAGAGAGGGGTAAGGTCAGAAAATTTTCAGAAAAGTCTTTATTATTGGGTAAGATAACTATTAGGCTGGGCTTCTAAGGACAGGGGAGGATTTACATATTCAGAGAATGGCCTGGAGGTGGGGCACAGTCGATTCTGCAATCCTGAGCATAACCCTTCTCAGGACCAGTTTATCTCAGTTTACTTCCTTCATTTGCAACCTGCCTATGTTTAACATTCCTTTGCACAAAGCACTCTGTCAATGATCAGTGTACATTTTGGAGTTATCTTCACTGCTCCCACCTCCCTCATATACCTCATAGAATGAGAAGGGCCAGTGTTTTTGCTGTCCCCTTTTCCTTGCTGTCTCTAATATAAAAACAAGCATTGCAAAGTTACAAAATTTTCATAGTCATGAAAGGTTCCAGTTGACTTCTTTCTGGGATGGTAACTGAAAAGTTCACTCATATTTGTGCTGTTTACATTTGTTTTTGAGGGTAGAGCTCACCAAATTTCTTCCTTCTTTCCAATATTTCTAACTTGCTGTAGGCCTCAGCCAGCCTGAGCAGAGACCCTTCTTCCTTCTTTCTAATCTTTCTAACTTGCCCTGGGGCCCTCTTCCCACTGCTACTTCCCAGTAGTTAGACCCAGTAGGTGATGTAGCCAGTAGGCCAAAGCTTCCTCCTCTTAAGTAGATCATTTGCATTTCTATGGACCCTGGGGTGGGAGAAAATGGTCTCTAACCTTCCCAGGAAATCTGGAATTTCAGCATTGAAATTTGCAAAGAAGGACAATTTTGTAGGAGAGAACATTACTGGCAAAATGAGTTAGGGTTTTGAGAAGAAAGAGCACCATCTTCACTGTCATTTTGGTTATATGAAAATGTCAGAACACTGGAAGTGAAAAAAATAGAAGCCTTGAGAAATTCCTTAAAATTTCTTTTAGGTGAAAGAAAATGCCAATAGATGGAGATGGAGGAGGTAGGATGAAAGGGAGGTGTTTCTAAAAAGGTCAGATATTTAAAGTGCAGGGAAAAAAAGAAAAAAAGGAGATAGGAAGGAGATAGGACAGGTTTTGGAAAGGGGCCCTGGATAAGCCCTTTCAGATAATCACCCTACTGATGAGAAAAGGAATTTAGAGAATCAATGAAGATTCAGCCAAGGCTAGATAGCTTACATTCTTAGCAAACATGTCTTAACCTTATCTAGCAATATTTGGTAGTACAGGAGCAAGTTAAAAAGAAACTTTTCAAGTGAGTGTAACAAGGAAAAAAATAATGTTGCATGAAAACATTTTAGGAGACATTACTCATGGTGGATTTTAGAACATTTTAAATTATAAATATGAAATACAAACTATCAAAACACTTTTGGAAGATAGGACCAAAAAAGCACAAAAAGAAAAGATTATTGGAGTAAAATAATCAATTAGTTCTTGTTTTCTTCTTTTCATGCTAGCCTAAGGCAATGAAACATCATTTTTTTCTTTCCTTTAGACATATCTTACTTTCATCTAGCACAATAACATCTTTTAAAAATCAAATCATCGTATCTTGTAAGTACATTAAAAGTGAATGTTATAAAAATTTGCATTTTACTTTTTCTGTTCTCCTACAAATAAACATCAAAAAAGCCAGAAATCAAAAGCATAATGATCTAATTTTCATGAAGGCAAAGCAGGTGACAGCACTCCATGGCTCCTGGTGATTCCTCCCCAATTCTGGAAATATTTAGGTGGAACATTCACATATTCTGTTGTTTTTGTCTGCAATCCAACCCTGCATAGAATTGTTAACTAAGTTCAAATTTTACTACAAATTGTGAGAAATAATTTTCCAATCAAGGTACCACATTAATAATTCTTATCTATGTTGATAATCTTCAAGTACAGTAAGGTAAAAAAAAATTTAAAAAGCATATTATCCAACTTAAACTCAGGACAGTAGTTACACATATGTATCTTGCACACACATTAATCTGCTTCTCTCAACAAAATATTTATAATTTACAAAATCCTATCAGTTTTTTCTGACAATATGGTCCCTCCAACCTGAGGAGTAGTAACACAAACATAGTCTTCTTACTAAAGAGATTAGTATAAAAATGGTAAAATCACCATAAGAAGGAACCTAAAAATACCAGTGGCTATATGATAGAGCAACGTAATGCTGGAAAGCCTAATATATTCATGAAGTCCCACTTTAATAAATAGCCAGTAACTAAATATGAAAGTTACTTAAAACCAATTGGTATTGACAAACTTACAAAAAATAACTTTAAATAAAAGCCTATTAAAGCACAAAGTTTTTGTGTATACCGTTTCCATGGCTCAGTGTTCTTTAACAAATTATAGATAAACTGGAAAATACCCAGAAAACAAAGCCCACCAACTGTCACCCATTTTTTTACTCTCCTGTGAAATTATTAGAAGCACGGATTGATTCTGTTATCCGTCCTTCCCTACACTCTAATTCCTTAAGGGAAAGAGCAACACTTGTCAAGCTCACAGTC
Organism: Noctilio leporinus; assembly: GCA_004026585.1. Taxonomy (NCBI): domain Eukaryota; kingdom Metazoa; phylum Chordata; class Mammalia; order Chiroptera; family Noctilionidae; genus Noctilio; species Noctilio leporinus. The sequence continues at coordinate 108,809 of PVIW01002759.1, read as the reverse complement.
CATGATACACACAGAGATGGGTGTGTTTAATAAATATCTTTCAACAGAGAGATTAGACGTTTGCTTTGGGAAGCCGGGAATACATTATCTTAAGTGTTGAGCTGATGACATACACCCATTATACAATACGTCAGCCTGTTTCCTTACCAAAATATCATCCAAAGGAAATCTTTTAGGTAGGGCTGTAAGTTTGAAGACCCCAAAATTTTGCCAAGATCTGCCCCCGGGAAGGGGGAGTGGCTGGGGTGAGCAAGTAGAATTCAGGAGTTCCAGTGACGTCAAGCAGCAGCGATTTAAGAGAAGAGGTGCAAACTCACCTGGAGAAGCAGAAACTGCACACATGTCAAAGGTCAAAAGACAGAGGAGCCTCAGGGGTTCCCCAAACGCGGGAAAAATAAAACTCCCACTCCCAGGCTCTCACCTTCAAGTATTCGCTTAGGGGCTCAAATTGTTCCTGCGTTTGACGCCAGGGGACAAACCGTGCCTTTTGTAGCTGGAAGTGTCAGGAAGGCGAAGCAAAAGCTGCACGACATTACAGAGCCAGCTTCCGGGAATCCCCCAGGATTTCTGCCCACTGCCTCCCGAACCCAAAGCAAGAGACTCGTTCACCCTCACTCCCCACCTCCTGCAGGCCCTCTCAACTCCTAACAGCATCGGTCTCTATGGCGACCTGAAACCGCAGTTCCTATTGGCCCGTTCAATATGCGGGCCGGGCCAATGGGGAGAGCCAGCCTTTTCTCCCTGACCAATGGGGTTAGCAGGGAGCAGGTCCGGAGACGGCGGCGTGCTGACGTTCCCGGGAGTCCGGGGCTGACTGGGCGGCGGGCTGGCTGCTGGGTGGGTGGCGGCGGCGGCGGCCTCTGGGCAGTAGAGGGGGCTCCGGGGCTGAGTCTTGTGTCTGCCGGCTGCGGAGGCAGTACCATGGGCACGGGGTAGGAGGGCAAGTTGGCCACCGCCGCCGCCGCCGCCGGGGGTGGTGGGAAAGTCGCTACGGGGGAGGGGGCGGGTGGGGAGGGAGGGGCGGGCAGCCGCTCGGCCGCGGCACTTTTTTAATTTTTTCGGGTGCCGCAGCGGCGACCCTTCAACGCTGATGTCCCTCATCCCTGGAGCGACGACGGCCACCGCTTAACCTAGAAAGTAAGTGTGCGGGCTCGCGGGAGGGCGCGGAGACTCCTACCACGAGAACCCCGGCCCTCGCCCCATCCCGGACCTGCCTGCGGGGGGTGCGGGCGCCTCCCTCCCGGTGCTCCGGCCTCACCGCCTCGCGGCCGCCGCGGCGTTCGTGCCCCGCCTCGTGTTCCTGCCCGCACTCGCCTGCCTGCTCCCCTCCCCCCCGGCAGGCGCACAAGTTTCACCTTCCATTTGCTTTTCCCGGCGATTACTCTCCCCGGGTCTCCCCTACCCGCCGCTCACGCCCCCTACCCACGTTGGCGTTTTCGGATCCAGAGCCCCCGGCCCGGGACTGGAGCGCCTCGCCGAACCCTCCTGGATGTCTGCCCGGAGGCTTCCCCGCTCCAGCTCGCCTGGCGCGCCGCCGCGCGCCCCTAACACCCCGAGGCGCCCGCCTTCCCTGGCTCGGAGGACGTGAGTTCGTCTCTCTCGCCCCAGATCGTGCGTCCTGGCCCTGTCCCCTTGCTGTCGCGTTCCTGCCGCCTGCGCCGTCTCCCCTTTGCCCCCAGAGTCCCGTGCTCCTGCCAGTCCTGCCCACCCTGCTGTCCAGCGCGCCCCTCTCCCAGCGGCGTGTGTGCTGCTCTAACCCTCGCGTTTCCCTGTCCTCGAGCTTCTCTGGCTGTCCTCCTGCGCCGCCGCTTCCTCCTTTCCGTGCCAGGAGTTGAAACGGACCAAAGGAACCCCGCTCCGCTCCCCACCTCGGCGGCTCGGGTGCTGCTTCCCGGCGCCAGCACTGCGCGACCGACCCTCTTTCCTTGTTCCCCTACCCGGGAAGCAAGGGGGTGAGCGGCGGGGCCGGGATTTGGCTGCGTGTTGGCCGAGTGCGACACACAGCGAGCGCGGGCAGTGGATGCGCCGCGGCGGCTGTGGCCGCTCGGGGCGCAGCAATAGGCAGGTGTCTGTGCGGGGAGGGGGGAGAGCGGGGGGGCAGGGACGCACGCCTCGGGCTCTCCGGCAGGCGACAGATTGTGCAGGAATGCGAAGAATGCACCAGGGGCAAGGTCCACAGGGCCTGCCGCGGCAGCACTAGCGCCTTCCTGGCCAAACACCCGCCGCGCAGCCGGAGGTCACCGGAGCATCTTTGGAGCTGGTGAGGCTCACTCGACTCCGCTCCTCTCCTTGCCTCTCTCCATGCGGCAGAGGCGGCGGAGGGGAAGCGCGGCAGTTCTGTTTGGCTTCAGTCTGCCTTTCGTCTGGGTTTTTGCTGCATTGGTCTCCAGGACGGTGGATTTGGGAACGATGGCAGTGTAGCCAAGGTTATTGATCATTACCGAAGGTTCTTAGAGTAATGAGCTTGCAGCTCTTATCAAAAAATGTCCGTTAATGCTCTTGGACGGGGATGTATTGAAAAAGATCTTGAATGTATCACTTGGCTATCCTAAGAATTGTAATTTTTTTGCTTGTCATACTGGGCTGTGTTTAGCCCTCTTATAATACATAATGGAAACAGAGAGGCAGTGTTTGGTTAGCGATGGGACAGATAGAACTGTCTGGTACAGTTAAATTCGGGGCGTGTCAGTTACCATTGAAAGTAACACGGGGCCAACACAATCATGTATATTTAAAGATGTAATTTATTAGTTGAGGTCGAAGTTCTGTCTTTTTGTTACTGAACTTGAAAAATAATAAATACACCCCGACAACTTTTAAGAAATAGTAATTATGTGTAAAATAAAAAGTGATTAGTATACATTTTGGTTAACTTTATTTTTCTTAATGCAGAAAAGGAAATTTTTGACAGTAGATTCTTTTAAAAGGAAAAGTAGAGGACTGCTTTGCTTCTCTTTTTGAACGCAGTATATTGCTGTAGAAAGATCTCCATTTCTGGTACCTGTGAAAACAGTTATGGCAAATGGCACCATGAAAATGAAAACCACTGGTGTACAAAATAAGTGTTTCCGGATGTTGAAAACCATACTACGTGTATGATACAGTTTGCTTTGGAGGTTGAGTTTACTATAAGCCTCTCTGCACTTGGTTATTTTGTATCAGATTCAGGCATGTAGTAAGTTGATTGCCCAACTGCCTTCCAAGATGTTCTTTGCTTGGATCAAGGGCATTGGAAAGTAGGAGATGAGCACCTTTTCGTTAAGAACCCAATGGAAAAGAGAAATAGGGTGAAAGGAGAGAGGAAAAAGAAAGCACTGACAAAGGTTGTGTCTTTTGGCTGCTACATTGTTTTGTTTTTCAGGTATGTCTTTAATAAGTGTACCTTCTAATTTAGAGGTTTAAACTCTCAATCAGCGATTTTCAACTGATGTGCAGGGCAGCACACTGGTATGCTGCAAGAATTTTTAACACATTCAGTACCCATTTAGTCAAGGGCACTGGTCTCTTTTCCCTTAGATTGTCAAGTAAAGAAATGACAGCAGCCAACACAGTAATAGCTGTTTGGTGTAAATGAATCAAAATTATACCTATTTATTTGTCAGGTCGGTAAAAAATATGTTTTTTGATGTGCCCCGGAATTTCAGTAATTATGTGTGCCATGAGATGAAAAAGGTTGAGAACTGCTGCTATAAATTATAGTTAGCAACACTCTGCAGGATATTGGGAGGTGTTTGTAGATGCCAACAGGAAATTTATTATGTAACAATATATTACAACAGAGTTTAACACTTGCTTATTTTATTTGATGTAAAGATTAGAAAGTAAAAGCACATTTACTTTTTCTGCTATATTGGACATTGAAATAACCCCTTTGAGTATATATACATAATGTATATACAGGATTGGCTGTCCAGTAGTTATACCATTCAAGTAAAAGTAGGCTTTCAGTTGGAAGTTTACTCTATTAGTTAGTTATAGATAGCTGAAGAGACAAAGTTTTAAAACAGATGATTGTTCACAGTCAAAAACAACATAAATTGTATTTGATTAAGTACATTATTTCCCTATCTTTCACTATTATGTATGGAAAAGGTGTGGCATTTCATATTTTCTGTTATATTGAAGATTCTAAATGGGGGAACTGAGTGTCCAGTTATCGTAATTCTTACCTATACTTTTTTTGGAGGTAAATATGGAAGTAGGACTGTGATAGCGTAAGTGAAGGTAGGTAGCAAGTGGGAGCAGCTAGTTAGTATTTGTGGGGGGGCAGTACATTATTGCTGTGTTTACAAGCTAAATAAACCAAATCAAATTCAGTGACTAGCTCTAACATAATTTGAATTTAAAGGAACTACTAACAAATTCAGTTTAATAAAAATTACAGCAATTGTAAGACTTTGAGTATTTGAGTGAAATTAAATTAGGATAGAAATGCAATTTCTTTTTTTCTTTTTTTACTGATTTGAGAGAGATTTTGTTGTGCTCCTTATTTATGCATCCATTGATTGTTTCTTGCATTGAACCAGGAATTGAACCCACAAGTCACACTACTGAATTATCAGAAATACAGTTTTCTTTTTTTACCCTGAGTTATACAACTCAAAAATGCATATTTAATAAAAAACTTTAAATTCATTTAATTTTTTAAAATTGAGTTATTGCCATTCTAAAACTGAATGATTTCCTTGTTGTTAACCAGGGATTGATTTTAAATCATTTATTTATTTATTTTTAGAGAGACTAGAGAAGGGATGGGGGGAGAGAGGGAGAGAAACATTGATCTGTGAGATAAACCCCTTGGCAGCCTCTTGCTCACCCCTAACTCTGGACCTGGCCTGCAACCCAGGAATGTGCCTTGACTGGGAATTAAACTGGTGATGTTTTGGTTCACAGGCTGGCACTCTACACTGAGCTACACAGCCAGGGTGGGATTGATTTAAATAAAGAATTTTCATACACTGGATGATTCCAGTCATTTGATAAGTCCAGTCTCAACTCAGTTCTTTGAAATATCAAGATATTTTGAGAATGCTCTATGTTTTCTTTTTGTATTTTAATCAAAAAGTAAATCCCTAAATTGCTTAATTCGGAAATTGATAACATCCCTTCTTACTTCAATGGAAGATAAAGTAGAGGATATTCTAGGACATAAACATCCACGGAATGGTATGTCACTTTGGGAGTTGCCTTCACACCTTCAGTGTACTGGGAGATAATTACATCTTCAATATGTTAAGATAGCTTTGTAGTGCTTTTCCAGCACTGAATAGGGAAGAAGAATCTGAAACACAGAAAATTGGAAAATTAAGTAACTATTTTATCACCCAAACTGTGACTACAAATATTAATAGAGAGGGAGGGAAGAACTGTATACACATACCTGAATGTAAGATTTCATTTCCTGCCAGTAAGTGATGATAGTAATCAGCAGGTCAGTTCGCTGCTCAGCATTGAGAAATAACAGGCTTCTTTTAGGATAAAGAGATCACGCCTTAAAGTCACAAAGAGCAATGCATAAGCTTGCTGGTTTCAGTTGAGATGTTGTACAGCATTCAAATGTTGCTTACATTGCTGCTTCAATAATTCAGTGAAATTAGGGTAATCTTTTGGGTGCTATATTACCATAACTAAATTGGGGATATTGCATTATGGTGCACTTCTATTAAACTTAGAATGTTGCAGACATTCCATTTGCTATTAGTCTAAGTTGTTTTTCTGTTTTTTATAATTTAGATTTATTTGATATAGTAATAAATGTCTGCTACATTGGTGATCATTTTATTGTTCATAGTCTTTGATATTATAGTTTGTTATAGCTTATAATGATTTATAGCAGATTATAAAATGTCATTAGAGTTTGGATTTAAATTTTTAATACTATAAAATATATAAATTAAAATACAGAAGTATCTGAATTATGTTAAAACATGTCATTGTGAGGCATTTTTCCTGCTGATTGGGTAGATGCCAGTATCAATTTAATGATTTGCAAATATTCAGGGGTGTTTTCCTGATCTTCCCTAATGGATCCTTTCCCTGTCTGGTCCTGCCTTACCCCCCAAAACACGCACCACCACCACCACCACCATCACCAATGCATCTGTTTGCTTGGAGACACAGAAAAAGCCCCCTTTCAGGTGCCATTTTCATAGAATATAGAATTTGGTGCCTGATGTTCCAGGTGGAATTTGGAGTGAATGTGGTTTTTTGTCATAAAATAATATGTGAAAGTTAGGTAAAATGTCTAGTTGAAGTGGGGTTATTAGGATACTGTGCAGGTAAAGGTTTTCATAGACACTCAGAACCTATTTACAAATAGACTTCAAAGACATTGGGTAGATGGTGTCCAAAATTCTGTCCACTATTAGCACTCTCTTAAATTGCACACATGAGAGTGAGATGAAAAGCATCCTAAACCAGAAATCAGGAGACTTGCTGCTAAACTTTATGACTTTGGCAAAGCATTTAACATTGGGTCATAGCACCCTCCTTTTAAAATACTGGGTTTAGATTGCACTCATCTAAGATACCTTTCACCACAAGGTTCCCAAAGTTCTCAGTGTTTTGTTTTGTTTTGTTTTGTTTTCAGTTTTTAAGAAAAAGTTTCCTAAACATTCATGTATATTGTCAGTCTTATTCTCTCTCCTAACCCAAATCATAGCAAAAGAGGAAGTTGGGGTTCTTGTTTGAGAGTTTTGAATCTTTTATTGTTTATGTTCATCTTAAATAGATTTTTTTAAGAGTCATGTTAGGAAGTGAGGGAAAAGGATTTAAAGCACATGTTTCCCAGGTCTTTCTTTCTACCCCCATCCCAGTCCAAGATTAATTGTGGTAGTTAAGGCAGGGAAAGTCCTGGGGGTTTCACCATCACGCTGAGTGAATCACAGAAGTGTCATTTAAGACAGTGAGGTGTCAGGATTAGCAGCCATCCTGTTGAAGTTCAGTCCTGGCACTTCTATTTGCTAAGTGTATAACAATAAATTATATAACCTCCCTAGATTTTAGTTTGCTTGTAAAACAGAATGATAAGAGTATCCATCTCATGGTTGTTACGAAGACTAAATGAACTAATACATGCCATTTGTAGCTTTACATTGTGATACTTAATGATGCTTTCTGTAGCATCTACTATATGCTAGGCAAATTTCTGGCTTGCTTTCTGTGATCTTAGTCAATGTGATTATGAATCTAAGCAAGATATTTCAAGGAAAAAATAAACTATTAAAGAAAATTATAAGCTTCATAGTTTGCAAGAGTGCTATAAGGGAGAGAATCCAACAAAATACTATAAATAGAATAAGGACCTTTATTTGCATTTTTATTGTTGAACTTATTAGGGTGACACTGGTTATTAAGATTATATAAGTTTTAGGTATACAATTCTATAATACAACATCTGTATATTGTATTTTTTTCACCACCTCAAGTAATAAGGACCTATTAGAACAGGAAAGTTATAGCTTCTTTGTGTTGACAATACTTAGAGGCATGTAACTAACGAACCTTCAGGTGTAGGAGATTTGAGTAAAGGCACCTTAAGAAACTGCTAAGTTTAAAAGTGAAGACTGATAGTGTCATATTACAGGACCTAGAAATGGAAACACTTGCAAAATGTAAAATACACCTTTTAAACATGTATACAACCATTACATTTGTAACTCTTAAGTAGCAGTCATTTTATATCCTCTCTTTGCAAGTCAATCCATGAAGGTGTTAGAAAGTGTTAATCATTTATGGACTAAACCCAGCTTGTAAATTAACTCTTTCAGCTGCTTTGTCAAAAAGTATTCACACCTGAAATTGGCAAGAAACTGCCAAAGCAAAAAAATTAAGAGAGAAGTTTGGGAGGTAATTGATGTAAACTAGCAGATTATGGTTTAATAGATATCTAGAGGCTCTAGTTCTATATCTGGCTGTGCATCCTTGAGCAAGTTATTTAACTCCTATGAACTCTAGTTTTCTGATTTATAAAACGAAGGAGTTAGACTAGATGCTCTCTAGAGTCCTGGTACTCAATATTTCACTACTCAGAACATCAAGAATTCTCATTTGGCTACATTTTTTTTTTCCTGAGGAAGAATGTACTGTGTTCTCTTCAGGAATTGGTTGTAATTTACCCTCCGGGATAAGGTGGAAAACTGAAGTTGTATACCTGAAATGCTCAGCTCCTAAAGATATGTATTGGAGCCAGACAAACTGACTCTATACTGGCTGAGTCGATGGCTACCCTCTTGATGTATGCGATATTAAATGAATTTTTAGTGTCATGATCAAAGTAAATACTTGAGCAGGCTCTTCAGTTACCATACCTTCATTAGTATTGTAAAATTTGTAAAATGGAAACCCATAATAACCACTGTAGTGGTTATTATGCATCATGTTTTCTGAAACCTGTGCCCTGATTTGAATGGGAAACAAAGTGATGTAGTTAGAAGTAATCTTCCTGAGTACCACCAGGCTTTCAAGCTAGAGAATGAACACAATTAGTGATTCACATATTTGCTGGAGTCCTACTATGTGTGACATACTGTGTTATGTTTTAGATAGCTTGTTTCGTTCATTTGAGTTCATCTAACATTCATTGGTGTCTTGCTCTGAATCAGATTGTGCTGGACCTCAGGGACAAAAATTGATTTTCCCCAGGAGGTTTTGCAGTCTATGCTGGGTTTAGTATTGAGAGTCCCCACCTTTAAGGAATCTGATTAATTTTTCAATCTAGTTGAAAAAGAGAGGAGGACACATGAGTTGGAAAAAAACTGTCCTAGAAATAAAGATGTAAAGTTGTTCTGTAAGGTGTTAAGGACGAGCTGTAGAATGATTTTGTATTAACAAGGTTTTAGCTAAACCTGCTTTTTAGGTGTGTGCTATGTGGTACATTACTGGAATCTTGATGGACAGCTGCATTAACTGTCAGTGGCTTCCTTTGGAAAAAGACTACATTTGAAAAATGCTCCTCGATAACAATAAGGTAGTGATTTCAGAAAAGGCTTTAATCATGAATTTGATTATTTTGGTTACTTTTCTTGGAATACTTTACCACATGGCTTATGTAAAATAATGAAAATGCATTATTAGCCCTGGCTGGGGTGGCTCAATGGATTGGCGCTGGCCTGTGATCCGAAGGGTCGCTGGTTTGATTCCCAGTCAGGGCACATAACCAGGTTGCGAGCCAGGTCTCCAGCTGGAGCAAGTTATTTAACTCCTCTGAACTCTACTAGTTTTCTCATTTATAAAATGAAGGAGTTAGACTAGATGCTCTCTAGAGTCCTTCGGGTACTCATATTTCACTACTCTTAGAGCATCAAGCATTCTCATTTGGCTACATTTCTTTCCTGAGGAAGAATGCACTGTGTTCTCTTCAGGAATGGATTGCAATTTACCCTCAGGGATAAGGTGGAGGCAGGTTGAAAGGCAACCGTACATTGATGATTTGCTTTCTTTTTTCCTCCCTCACTGTTCTTCTCTCTAACAATAATGAATAAAATCTTGTTTAAATGCATTATTTATGAAGAATCTTAATTTATGCCTCAAGACTTTCCATTTAAGTAAGTTTTTATTTTCATTTCCATACAGCAGTACTTTCTTTGGTTTATTGTGTTTTGTGCTTTTCTTTAAGCAATTTATGTGCCTTTGTAAGTCCAAACTCATTATCTATTATTGCAGACATTCTCTTCTGTTGTTATGAACAAACAGAGGAATGTTTTGAAAATCTCTTGTGACATCTGCTAGAATAAATGATCTCATTGAATCTTACCTTGAATCTCAGACTGATGCACTGATGGAAATTTTCTACTGATTGTCAATTTGTTAATGACTAAGCAACAACGTCAGTTTTTTAAAAGCTCTGGAAAAGGCATCAGAAAACCCAATTTGACTTTCTCAGGAACTGCTATTATTTTGAGATCTGTGATAAACAACAACTCAGCTGTTAAAAGTCTAACTCAAACCCTCAGCAGATGAAAAATATGTTAGTCTGAAATTTTTGCACATTATATTGGCAAGTGTCCATATTCCAAAATATTTCTTAAGAGTCACTTGTTTGGAACCTTGAATGCAATTTCCACAGAAGCCACGTAATCTTTAAGTCCACCATCCCTAAATGTAAATGGAGTCTATTGGTTCCATGTTTCCATGGCCTCCTTCCCTGAGCTAACTTGATAGCAAGGACTTTGTCTTCTAACATGACTTATCTAGGCCTTTGTTTTTTTCTAAATATCTTAAATGAGTGAATGAGTATTGAATTGTAATCATGGCATACCTTTACCTGCTGCTCTAAGATAAATTTCTCCGACTAATATAGGCCCTCTTCCCTTTGGTAAACTGCTTTTATAAATTGTTTGGTCTTATCATGCCTGTTTCAATGGAAAATGCATTGTCATTTGAAATAAATTACCTTTGCAATACAACTAGCTAGATAATTTATTATATCAAATTCCTTACTAAAATATTATTATCAGATTTTAAGCAGATTGAGTCATTTATTTTAACCGTAATTGCTTGGATTATAACTGGCGAGGTAAGTTTCCATAGTGCTCTTTCTCAAACTGCTTATGCAGCCATCAAAGGTTGAGACCAGCTTGCTTGTCCAGGCTTTTTTGTGAACTAGTAAATACCTTAGCTGATGAGTTTGGGTCAAATGTAGATGTGCTTTAAAGCACATGAAATTTTTTTAAGGAAAAATGTCACTAAAATGACACGTCATTTTACATAATTATAAATATATAATTATATAATTATAAAATTACATAAACATTCAAAGTAACAGAATAGGAAATTTTGTAACTTGTTTTGACCTAATGGGTATAGCAAGTCTTTGATTTTTAACAGTGTAGTTGGAAATATTCCTAAATATTTTTGTGGTCCCTACCTCAAATAATCACTGTGATAAAACATGAATAAGTTATAATTCTTAAAGACTAAACTTTTAATTGTGAGATGATTATGGACCAACATGCAGTTATAAGAAATGCTGCAGAGATCCTGTGTACCCCCTCCCCAGTTTCCCTCAGTGGTGACATCTTGCACCTGCTAGGCAACAGGTGCTGGGGAGGATGTGGAGAAGGGGAGTACTCATGCGCTGTTGGTGGGAGTGCAGCCACTATGGAAAATAGGATAGAGGTTCCTCAAAAAATTAAAAATGGAATTTCCTTTTGGCCCAAAAATTCCACTTCTGGGAACATATCCTAAGAATCTCGAAACATCGATTCAAAAGAATATATGCTCACACCAGTGTTATTTACAATAGCCAAGATATAGAAGTGGCCCAAGTGCCCATCAGTAGATGAATAGACTAAGAAAAAAAAAAAGTGTCATACATTTACACAGTGGAATACTACGTGGCCATTAAAAAAAAAAAAAAAAAAGGAAACCTTACCTTTTGCAACAGCATGGATGAACTTGGAGATTATTATGCTAAGTGAAATCAGTCAGAAAAACACAAATATCATATGATCTCACTTACATGTGGAAATTAATGAATAAAATAAACAAAATAGAAACTGGGGCATGTACTGACAGCTGTCAGAAGGAAGGGAGCTGGGAGGCCCTGGATGAAAGGATATGAAAGAATTAGTCAAAGAGCACAAATGCATAATTCATCGACACAGACAGTAATGTGGTGATGGCCAGAGGAAAGGGGGAATGTGTAGAGGCAAGCAAAGAGGGGGAAATGGGGACACTTGTAATAGAGTCATCAATTAAAAAAAAGAAAACTGTAGTACAGTATCACAACCAGAGTATTGACATTGATACTGTCACGAAACAGAAAGAACATTTATCACTACAGGGGTATGAGGGTCATGTGCTTTTTTGTTGCTACACCCCCATTTTCTTCCATCTTCACCTCCTCCTCAGTCTTTAGCAACCACTAATTGTCTTTATTACTATACTTTTGTTATTTTAAGATTGTTAAGACTCTAACTTCAAAGGTTTTTCGTTTTTACTCAGCACAATTGTTACAGATTTATCCAGGCTGTTACATGTACCAATATTCTCTTCTGTTTTATTGCTGAGTAGAATTCCATAATAGGGATGTACCATGGTTTGATTGATTGGTCATCTGTTGAAGGACATCTGCCTGGTTTATTTTCAATTTATAATAATTTTCAGCTTACCAATAGAGCTGCTATAAATATTTGTGTACGTATTTTTGAGTTACCATAAGTTTGTTTCTCTGGAGAAAATGCCCCAGAATGCAATTGCTGGCTTAAGTTGCAATTTTTAAAAATGCCTTGTTTCTACAATGATACACTGAACTACATGAGGCCTTGGTAATATAAAAGTTAAATTTATAGTTTCAGTAAGTTAGAGAATTTGTCTATAAAGCTAAGTGAAGTTTTTTTAATCTTTGTTACTGAGTGCTTTACAAATACTCCCTTCTGAGTTTATCTTATTTTTTAGCAAAATTCCATCATTCATTTTAAATGGAATTCATGAAGTTTCTTTGTAGCTTGCCTTCAGAATTTTTTTGTTCTTTTCATTTAATTTTATTTTGTGTTAGACATCGGTTTATTTAATTTTCAGTAACAATACTTTATTTTAAAACATAATTGTTAATGTTAGACCTTTCAAAATTTTACCTAGTATGATGTAAACAATTGTAGGTCACATTCTTACCAAAAAAGTTCACTTGTGAACCATGCTAACAGGCAAAATGGGGATGTAACATGAAGACAGTATCTCTGTATGTGATTGGAATCTATCCAGTTGTCCAGTGGAAGCCAACAAGCACATCTGATACTTTTAAAGTCAAGGGCTCTTCTCTCCTAGAACAGAAGGCATTTTCAATAAAGTACAGTTCTTTCATTTCCCCCTGATTTTCTTGCTGCTTTTTGCATGATGATTGTATACAATTTCTGCCATAGGAAAATGTTGAAATGATGTCTGGCCCAAATAAAGTCTTTATGGTTGATAATCTGATTTGGTTTTTTTCTTTTTTTATAACATCGAAGGTCAAATATATGTTTCTTTTTGTAGTTTAAAATACCACAAGATCATTTAATTGGTTTTATTTCATGTCTTGTCTTGTACTGCTTATGTTTAATATTATCAATGCTTTTAGCATTCATAGTCTTCTGAAATCATAGCTGAGAAGGCAATTGATGGCTATGATCAATATTAAAAATAGAGCTATATAATAGCATTCTTCTTTAAAACTGCTTTTAAGGATTTGGATCTTTCTCTGTATTTGAGTGATATGATCATAGAGCCCTTTAATTTTGTAGAAATATATGATCTTCCCAGAAAGTTGTGTATTTCCTGAAAGCTTCTGTAGGTAGTGTGCCCTTCTCTGCCTGGTGTTCCAATCGTTTTCTTTTTCTTACTCAGTTACCTCTTCTTAGTGAAGCCTTCCTTGGTCCTCTGTCCAGATTTGAATCTTCTCATTTGTGCTTCTCTCTAGTTCAGTTATGAACATGTACATTGAGATTTAGTTGTTTCTATGTCTGTTTCCTGGCTATCTTGTGACCCTACCCAGGTTAGAACTGTGTGGCAGTCGTGGCAGTCATCGTAATTTTCTCGCCTGGCAATGTGTCTGACAGATATTAAGCACCAGATCCCTGCTTTGGGTTAATGAATAATTAAACACTTTGTTTATAATCTTAATTTGTCCCTCTCTCCTCTTTCAGTGACTCCCCATTGTTCACCCAGCAGGATCACTTCAAACTCCTTAGCCTGCCCTACCATTTAAAGCCCTTCACAATCAAACCCTAATTACTCTCCTTCCTGAACATTCCACATCAGCAAAGGTAGTTTCTGCTCACTGTTCTCTGCCTCCCTACCTCTTATGTTTAAATCTTTGTAGTTCCAATCCTTCCTAGTACATGTGTCCTCCTCTGACCACTCTGGTTGACTGATGGTCATCTCTCTTTCTCCAAATGTCTTGACTTGTTCTCTAGCTAATGATGATAAACTCTTTGTGGTGGTTGGTTTTTCTGTTATTGGATTGGGCTGTTAAATTCTACTTGTTATCTTTTGTCTCTTTCCTCCCACCAGATTTTAGTTTCTTAAGGAAGGATCTTGTCTTGAATGCTTACTGAATAAAATAATTGATTACACTGAAACTTTTCAAGTAAAAATGACTCAGGAAATAGAGACTGTGTCTTTTGGAGATGTTGGAGGGTGAGGTGAACCTCTTTCTTACCTAGACACACTGAGATGTGCACAAAAAGGTAGTCTCTCATTTGTCCTTTCATTAATAGTTATTTTCTAAGCAGCTAGTATGTTTCTGTCTTTGATTTATATAATTTTGATTATTTGTAGACCTCATCTGCCAAATAAGCTACATTGAAATAAAGTTCTGAGGGTTTGTTTTTAAAGACCCCATTTGCCAAACAAGCTGTATTAAATGGGGTTTTGCTTAAGTTGTCTTATTTTTATATAGTACTGCCCCACATTGAACAAAAGTGGAAACTGGTTGAGAAAATAAAATTTTATCTTTGGAAACAATCAGATATTGTTTCTAAATGTAAAGAGTTGTGATGTTCAATATGATAATCACCACAAAAGCTGTTAAATTTTTAAATTATCTACACTAGCCACATATTAAGTGCTAAATAACCATATATAGCGAATAGCTCTAGTAATAGGCAGATACAGAATATTTCTGTTGCAGAAAATTATATTGAAACTAGCATAGAGAAGAGCAGGAACCAGTTGTAAATAATAAAATGGTAAATGCTTTTAGACTAACAAAGCGAAGTAATATAGCTTTCCAGTTTCTAAAGCATTGTATTTTCATCTAGTCCTTCCAATAATTGTAAAATAGTTGAGATATTACTTTTCTTTTCCCAAACAAGGAAATTGTAAGAAAGTGTCACAGTAAAAAAAGTCAGTGACTCTTAAAGGGTATTAAAATATACTATAAGTTGATTTTGTGGTTCAGTTCTATATACTGAAACAGAAACTATTATTTAGTAGTTAATAAATGTTTGATTAATGAAATATAGAAAGCATGTAATGTACAAGAATGTGTGATATTATTTTTGCCTTTGCTTGAAAATCTCAAGGTTTTTTTAAAAAACGAACTTTGTATTAGCCTTATGATTTGAAATTTTCAATTGACTTCACTGATTTCTAGCCAGTAATCACTTATTTCTGAGTCCCAATACTAGATGTGGGGAGAGTGATGGAAATGCACATGGCATAGTTTCTTTGTTTACATTTTATACTAAGGACATTAGCTTTCAGAAGTGATACTGTAGTGGCAAGTGTGCCTCAGAGAGTCCAGAAATATTACTGACTACAGAAAGCCTTGAATGTCTTGATCTGTGTAGTAACTGTATGTCTACCAGAGCCTTCTATTCTTCATTCATTCCGTATTCCAAGATCTATAGGGGCAGTAAGGTACTGTCTTCAAGAAGTCTGTATTAAAACTTCCATGACTCTAGGGGTAAAGAAGGAAAAAATTGTGCTGAACATTTTTGATTTTTACTTTCACTTCAGAAATGAAAATGAAAAACTTGCTGGGACACACAGAAATTTGGGTATTCAGAGTAACTTAATCCACATGGGAACTATAATTCATATAGTATCACCTCTCTTACTAACCACAGGAAAATCAAAGCAGATTTTTACCTTTCCCTCCTTTCTTTCTTTTTTAAAAGATTTTATTTTTAGAGAAAGGGGAAAGCAAGGAGAAAGAGAGGGAAACATTCATGTGTGGTTACCTCTTGCACACCCCAAACTGGGCACCTGGCCCACAACCCAGGCATGTGCCCTGACTGAGAACTGAACCAGCAATCTTTTGGTTCACGGACTAGTGCTCAATCTACTGAGCCACACCAGCCAGGGCCCTTATTTTTTTTCTTTTAATGCTGACTTAATAGAATAAATTATATATGATTTTGAAATTGCCATGAATTAGCTTCACAGCAAAAAAAAAATAAAATGCTGAGGCATATAACTTGAGTTGCTTTAAATGCACATATCTTAATTTCATGATTTTATCATTTACCATATAACAAATATATGCTATAGCTTATAGTCTTATTTTTCACTGCTTTAAAGAAATTAGGTGACTGACCCTCCTCAGAGGGGAAATATAGGCTGTAATCTAGTGTGCAGGTCAGACTCAATCTGATTGTATAAACATTAGAACTGGTACTGTCAGTTTGAAGATAGCTTTTTGTTGACCTCTTTTGGATTCATTTTAATTTATAGTTTTGTATTAAGCTTCTTAAAGCTTTTTGGAGTAGAGAAAGAAGTGAGAAAGAATACATTTTCAGCATCTTTTAGAAATCGTTTGATAAGCTATATGTAAGTTTTGGCTTTCTGTAAAATGAGACTGAATAATTTAAACATATTTAATTTTTCAGTAATCAAAAGTGTTTAAATGCCTCTGTTAAGTTTAATGTGGTATGTAAAATGGAATTACTTTTTGATGACTAGTGCTTCTTTGAAATAATGCTTAGTTCAATAAATGGCAGTTAATAGAAGGAAGTTATTCTGATTTCATAACTATGATAAGACTGAAGAAATATTAAAACAAGCATTCATTGATATTTAGGTTGGATGCTACTACTTCTGTCCAATCAACTAAGAGAAGAGATGAACCTCACTGAATGCTTTTTTTCATATGTGTGATGAGCTTCTGTTACTGCAGTGATGTGCACAATTTGAAATGAAATGAAGCACAGTTCTTCATGTCAGCGTTTAAAGGTTTTGTTGTTTTTTTTTTTGCCATTGAGCAAAGATGTTAGACATTTCGGTGTGAATAGCTCTCATGATCCAGAAAATACAAGCAGACAATTTAATTGTTCTTGACTTTAAAAATTAAATCTGATACTAAATTTAATCCAGGAATCTATTCATGTAGGATCTTCCCTCTTATTTTAAACAAAAATTGAACTTGCATGTCTAAGCAACTACGCTAATATAACATTCAGAAGAAAATTCATGCTAAGTGATTTGTAACTCGTCCTAACTTCCTGATTGTTATCAATCCTATTCTGACTTTCTTGCTACATCCGTAACCATGCTCCAGTCTTCATCTTAAACCATTTTTTCCCCCACTGAAGCCCCCTTGTTGGCTCTGATTTTTCTCTCCATCTCCCAGACTCTGAAAGATTATCTACACTGGGTGGCTCCATAGTCTTTGGTGAGAAACAGTCCGTGGCCTGGCTGAAGAGTGGAACCAGGGTGTTGAAATTGTGTCTGAGAGGAACACTTTTTAAGTTGGACTGTTCATAAAATGGTGTGACAGAAGCTGACAGAAATTCCCAGCTACAGTGGGCTTTTGTCATTGCTCTAAGGAAGACAGGGTTGTATGGCTCATTTGTGACCTTCCCTCAGTAGTTTAAGGCTTTTGTTCCCTAGTAGAGCAGAGAGAAGGATTGTGTAGATCCCTCCTAGTGTCTGCTCTTCTCCCAGGCCTGTACCTACTAGTGGAGGGGTATCTCAGGACTGGCCAGTCATTTAAGGTAGCCACAGCGAAGGTCCACAGGGAAAAATCTGAGTGTAAATTTCACCTCCTGTTTGTGACCTTAATGAGTCACATACATAGTATGTTCTCTTGCTTGCCTACATTTACCCTTTACTAATATGGTAAAAATTCTAGCTCTTTTTTTAAAAACAGCATTTAGCAACGTCTGCACGTAAGCAAATTCATCTTTGCAGGTGCCTCTTTCCTTTATTTCAGATTAGTTGGATACAATGAGTTATCAACTCTAATGGGATGAAAAAATTGTGAATTGGCAGATTGGTGTTTTTGTGGCTGTCATCTTGGTGAAATCTCTGGGTTTGCTTCTTTACTCCTGGAAGAAATGTTATGTGCTGTTTATTACAGCTGCTTTGTAGAGGGTAATCTTTCCACTTAAAATGCCAAAACCTCTGTCCCATTTTTAAATCCTTCTATGAGAAGAGTTTTGATAACCTGTCTATGTGCTGTCTCCCCACCAAATTGTGGACTAAAAGTCATGAAGCTGACTTGATTCCTTTTCTAAATCATTAGTGTGCAACAGAACTTCTGGTACAGAATCTGCTCAGGAAGTATTTCTAGTTTACACTTTAAGGAGGAAGGGCATTTCACTTTTCTTATTGTACTTAATGGTGGCAGCATATTTTGTCTCTTTCCTGCCCATATCCCATGGCACTCACAAATTTATTGTCTTCTGACCCAGTAGCTTCCTGGGACTTGAGCCTAAAGGCCTTCCACTGCCATGGGTGATGTATCAGGTCAGAAATGCCAAGACGTTAACGTCCCTAGGAGCGATGCCCAACCATTGACGAGAGAGAGCTGGACCAGTACTCCAGTGTCTTCATAAATTGTGACATCGCTGAGGCCTGCCCTCTTCATTCTCCCAGAAGTCCTCAGAGGGCATGACACCATTGTTCACAGCAGTAACGTACTCATTAATGCAGCCTGTATTGACCTCTTTCCCTAGCCTGTCTCACTTGTTCATCTCCCAAGTCAATTACTTGCACTCAAGTCCTATTCTGGGTTCTGATTCTGGGGAATTCCAACTCAATACAGTTAACAATTCACACAAATATTCACTACGTTTGAAATAGGCCTATATATTAGGAACAGTTTATAATCGGTCTATATAAATAGGAACAGTTTACAAAATCAAGGAGATGTAAGTATGCAGTCTTATTTTTTGAGAGGAATTATTGCTTTCAACAGATTTTCAAATGGTGGTTTTTCCCTTCCCCCAAAAAAGTTAGCATAAATTGCAATGAAGGAAAAAAAGTACTTAAAAAATATTTTTATTGATTATGCTATTACAGTTGTCTCAGATTTTCCCCCTTTGCCCATCTCCACCTGGTAACTCCATTCCCTCCAGCAATCCTCCCATTTAGTTCATGTCCATGGGTTGTGCATGTAAGTTCTTTGGCTTATTCATTTCCTCTACTATTCTTAACATCCCCCTGTCTATCTTGTACCTAGGAATTATACTTAATCCCTGCACCTTTTCCCCCATTATCCCCTCTTCCCCAGCTGGTAACCCTTCAAAAGATCTCCATCTATGTTTATGTTTCTGTTCGTGTTCTGATTGTTTGCTTTATTTGATTTTTTAGATTCAGTAGTTGATAGTTGTGAATTCGTTGCCATTTTAATACCCATAGTTTTGCACTTTTTCTTAAATAAGTCCCTTTAACATTTTATGTAATAATGATTTAGTGATGATGGCAATGAACTTTTTCAGCTTTACCTTGTCTGGGAAGCACTTTATCTGCCCTTCCATTCTAAATGATGGCCTTGCTGGATAGAGTAATAATCTAGGTTGTAGATCCTTGCTTTTCACCACTTTGGAATACTTCTTGCCTACAAAGTTTCTTTTGAGAAATCAGCTGACAGACTTATGGGAACTCCTTTGTTGGTAACTACCTGCTTTTCTCTTGCTACTTCTAAGATTCTCTCTTTATTTTTAGGCTTTGACATTTTAATTATGCCTTGTCTTGGTGTGTTCCTCCTTTGGTCCAATTCGTTTGGGACTCTATTGTTTCCTGGACTTCTATGTCTTATTAACTTGGCCAAATTAGGGAAGTTTTCTTTAATTATTTTTCATGTAAGTTTTTAGTTTCTCTCTATTTTCTCCTTCTGGTACCCCTATGATTTGGATATTAGTATATTTGGAGATGCCCTAGAGCCTTCTTATACTACCCTTGGGTTTTTTGTTTGTTTGTTTTTGTGGGGTGTTTGTTTGTTTGTTTGGTTTTGGTTTTTATTTTTTTTAATTCTTGTTTCTTCCTACTGTTCTGGTTGAATGCTTATTTCTTCTTTATATTCCAAACCATTGATTTGAATCCCAACTTCTTCCCCTTTACTCTTGGTTCCTTGTAAATTTTTCTTTATTTCACTTAGTGTAAACTTACTGTTTTCCTTTATGTTGTTGCCATACTCAGTGAGTTCTTTGAGCCTCCTGATCACCAGTGTTTTGAACCCTGCACCTGGTAAATTGGCTATTCCTGTTTTGTATAGTTCTTCTTCTGGGATTTTGTTCTATCCTTTCATTTGGACTGTATTTCTTTATCTTCTCAATTAGGTAGCCTCCCTGTATTTGTTTCTGTATTATCAGGGCTGCTTTGACTGCCTGTCTTAGTAGGGTGGCCCGTTGTAGAAAAGGCCCCTGTAAACTGTGTGGGGTGGGGCCTTAGCTAATTGCCAGGGTAGAGCAGCCTGTTTTACCACCTGCTCTGTGGTTCTGTGTGTGTCTGGGGCAGGAGGCGTGGAGAGGGGTCAGTGCTGCTGCATGGCTTCTGGGGGGTTTTCCTGACACCCTGTTTCCTGTCACTTTCCCTCTCTCCATATGCAACTGGCACCCTCCCAGATGTTGCCCTGGCACTGAATCCCAGGGTGGGTGTGTTTGGGTATGTTTTAAGACTGTGTGGGCCCTTGAAGTGGAGTCTCCTGAAAATCGACAGTTTCTTCTGCTGCCCGAACTCCTACTGGTTTTTACTACTAGAAGTTACTGGTATTTCTTTTCTCAGTGCTGAAACCTGTGTGGTCTGGCCTGGAGCTGGGATCTCTTGCTCCTATGGTATTCCTTCCTGATTTTTATCTACCACATCTGTTCCGCTGCCAGCTCTGCGCCACAGTGCATCTCTGCCCCTCTGACCCGTCTGGATGAACGTGGCTTCTTTAAATCCTTGATTGTTGGACATGTATACAGTTGGATTTTCTGACTATTCTGGGTGTTGTTTTTGAGGTTTAGTTGTAATTTTCTCTTGTGGTTGGGCGAGGAGGTGAATCATTTCTACCTATGCCTCCATCTTGACAGGAAATTTTTTTTTTTTTTCCTTTTTTCTTTTTAACTTAAGACATTAAAGCAGTTATTTTCTTTTCAGAGGATTGGCATACTGACTCTTTAGATGTGATCAAGAAATCATTGGGACATGTAGATAACCCCATATGATCATACCTCAGTAAGTATTTTTAAAGATACGATTTCAGGTTACGTTTATGTTACTGGTTATCATCCATATGCATAGCAAAAGTGAGTTGTCATGTCACATTTTAACCATTCCTTTTCTGTACTTTTGAATTGAGACTCATCTTCTAAATCTTAATTGAAATAAAATAGTGTTAGTCTTGAATTTGAGAACTGCTATCTTAAAGAAAAATTCACTTAATTTTTTAAAAAGATTTTATTTATTATTTTTAGAGGGAGAGGAAGGGAGAGAGGGAGATAGATATCAATGTATGGTTGCCTTTCGCCTGCCTCCAGCCATAGACCTGGCTGGAGACCTGGCTTGCAACCTTGTTATGTGCCCTGGCAGGAGAATCAAACCTTTGGGGTCACAGGCTGGTGCCTTATCCACTGTGCTACCAGCCAGGGGAAAAAAATTCACTTTAAATTGTTCTTTTTATCATAAGTGTGATTCATACTTTTGTAGGAAAAATCTTCAAATACAGACAACCACAGAATGTAAAACCCACCTATATTTACCTGTAACCAAAGATAAGCACGGTTAGCATTTTGTTCTAAATATAATCAAATTTTTAAATATATGGCAACATAAAATTAAGTGACAGATATAATGATCACACTTATTTGAGGATAACCGTGGGAATACTGCTGATGAAGTTAATGCTTAGAGAATCAAAAACTTTTGGACCAAGGAGAAGGGTATTAGCAATCACCACATGTTGTCCCTTCCTTTTACAAGTGAAGAACCTGGGGTCTGGAGAGATGCTCATTTAGATTCGCATGCATGCCTGCCTCAGGAGGCTGGGTGCTTTCCTCAGTGGCTGTGTCTGCAGCCCTGGTCATCTTTTGTCAGAAAAGTCTTTGCAGGCTGAGTCTTTCACTTGGTGGAGGCCAGATTTTTTTGTTGGCCAAATGTCTGCTTTACTTCTTAAGATAATCAGCTTGCCTTTCTAGTGGTCAGCTTGCCTTAGGTTACTGTAGGAGTTAATAGGGATACTTGACTTCAGGTTGAGCAGCAGGAAACAATGACAGGTGTGCAGCATCTTTGGAATCCGTGTTATTAAAATCATTTTTGTCACCTAGTTTCCAAAGCAGGTCTAAGTTTCAAAGCTGAGAAACAGATCTGAGTCTTGACCGGAAGCCTAAATGAGATACTGTGTTAATATCCCAAAGTCGTCAGCCAAATCATAAAAGATATATTGATTTTATTGAGAGTTAACATCTTTTTCTGTCATTTCATGGATTAATTTTATGTTGGATTTTAGGTTTTAAGTTGAGTGTTTTTTAAACTTTTTATAATAGGGCCCTGGCTGCTAGCACAATGGATAAGGCACCGGCCTGGGAACCCATAGGTCGCTGGTTCAATTTCCAGCCAGGGCACATAACCAGGTTGCAAGCCATGTCTCCAGCCAGGTCTGTGGCTGGAGGCAAATGAAAGGCTCCCTCCCCTTCTCTCTGGAAATAATAAATAAATTTTTTTTAAATAAATTTTTTAAAACTTTATATAATAATTGCTACTTTATGCATTTAAATTTTTGGAAATACATGTATTGAATACACACACACAAACACTTATACACATGTGTTAATGGAATCCAGATGTAACCCCAGATTTGACATTCAAATGTCTGCAAAAAGAATCAATCTGTTTTGCCTATTCAAAATGTACCTTTTTCAAAAAAGTAAATACTATATAAATCATCTCTCTTAAGGACTCAAATGTTCAATGTAGAATCAACCAAGTAGTTGATCCCTAAATCATGTATTTTTCCTGAGTCATCAAAACTATTCAAATGGCCCTTTCTATTCTTTGATTTATTATCTTGATGAAGAGGCCTAACCCACTTCTGCTTTATGATAAGTAGTAGTTACCTGGCTTTATCACTTGAAGCTTTGAGCTAGAAATGCATTGCGATGTTGACAAGTAAATGAGAAGCTACTATTGAATGAAATCTTAGGCCACAGAAGTTGCCTAAAGGAAATTGGTGAGGTGGCAGTGAGTGATGTGCTAATGAAATTTGCACCAGGATTTGTCTTCTAATGGTGTAATTCAATTAGTTTGTTTCAGGTATCATACCTTGTAGTCATTTCTTTTAAATCTATAAAGTAAATTTGGTTGATGGATGTATTCGTGCTACCTAGCTAACTAATTTAAAAATAATCTCTTAGGTGACACAGTAGAATCTTGATATGATAATATTAGTTTGATTTTAAAAAATTAGTCTTATGAAATTTGGAGTTGAATCATTACAAGGTGAATGAAGTTACTAAAGTAAGTCTGCCTACAAAACTAGCCAGTCACATACCATTGGTTATATATACATTTTTTATGTATGAAATCACATTACCCAAATTTTGTAATTGTGAAGCACTTTATCTCAAGATTATGCTATATATATTTTTTTTTATTACATAAAGCCTTTTCTTCATAAGGAACAAGACTTGTTCCTATCCTGAATTTGTTAGTAACCAGAAACAAATTCAGCATATGAATTAGCTGGTATCTGTTAGTTATATCAAAGGAAAGCAATACAATTATCATCAGTAAGTACAAAAATCTTCAAGTGCTTGCCACATGTCTGATTTAGGAGCACTGGCAATGGCCAAATCTTTAGGTCTAGAATCTGAACCTGACCTCTCTGTTTGACTTGAACCACTTTCAAATTCTTAGATGTCTATATGCATAGTATTGTGCCTAATAGGGAAGACACACATGGGAGCTCAGTGCATCCCATTGGCTTTTTAAATACACTATCTCCCCACATTATGCAAACCAAAAAGAGGTAGAAACCTTGACAGCAGTAGATGGTGGGCCCAGCTGTTGCAAGACCACAGGAAACTTTCTCAAAATGCTGGTCCAATAGCAGCAGCATGATCAACGTACCATGGTTCCCATTAGCTAATTTAATTTAGGTCAGACCCCCTCCTTACCTTCCCCTCCAAAAAATTTAAAAACAGAAACTGATCTAGGCCAGTTAAGCTGGATAGGTGCTTTTTACAAATAAGGAATTGGAAGAAAACCATGCCAAAGTAAATGAACTACTTCACAGCAGCAAAAGTATTGGCTTCTCTGCCATTGAAATATTAATTATGGCCTGATTTCTCTGGAAGCCAAGGAGCAAGGGACAGACAGTGTAACAAAAATTGAAGTACTAGGTTTTACATCTAGGTTCCCTGAAAGTCTGTTATATTGATCAACTGAGATTAGTCTGAGCTTCAATTTCCTGGTGGTAATTTTCAATTTAAAAAAAATGGGTAAAGCTTCATGCCTACTAAGCACTAAGGACCAGCTTCTGAGGTATGCAAATAAATAGGTTGATAACCATAATAATGCTTCATATATGTTACCAGTAAGCCAGGGACAAAATTTATTCTCTCAACCCTTGTGTTCGAAAGAGAAATTTCTGGTTAAAGGCAAAACATTTTCAGTGTTCTAAAATAGACTGGCAAAGGTTTGAGATGTTAAATTTGTAGTTTTGTTTTTGAAAGGGTGTGGTTTGAAGTTTAACCTTAAATCAGCTACAAAATATGAGGCTGTTGGAAAAAGAAGGCTTTTAGCTTTATCCCAGATTATAAAGATATAATCATTAATTAGGTTTATTTGAGCTTTTTTTTTAATTAGGGAAGGAGTCAAAAGGATTACTTCTGTACCTTAAAAGTAATCACATTATGTTGTATGTTTTGTTTCTCCCACTCAGTGAGTTTGAATATTGTAAGATGAGATGCTCACAAGCAGATGACATACTATGATTTTAACTTTCAAGGTTTACAAACACTTTGAACATTACTAATAATATGTATATGTGGTCATTAAATTCCTTGTACTAAAATGTATTCCGTCACACATGTTAGAGTTGCTGTACTAATCAAGATGAATGTAATCATTAGTATGTGTCATCTGCCTACTACTGTCTACTGCTTTACTTTGGCAGTATTTTATCTTTTTCTATTAAATAGCTGTGCAAATATTTTGATTGAATTATCTAAGCTATTAGCAATGACTTAAACCTTAATCGTCATCGTGAAGCACAAACTATGAATTATCTACATTATATTCTGGTAGTTGTTCAAAAACATAATTTAAACAATTAGACTAAAACTGTTGATCACTAATGATCATAAAAGTTTTTGTTTAAGGTTTTTAGGTAACATTTCAAATATGAAAAAGTACAGAGAGTAATGTAATGAACACCAATGAAACTATCTTTCACATTTAAGAATTCCTGTTTTGCCAGATTTGCCTAGGGTTTCTGAAGTTGGTGTTTATCATTTTCATTACATTTTTATTTTTCTTTTATATATATATATATATATATACATATATATATATATACGTGTGTATATATATATATATTTTTTTTTTTTAATATGGGCTTTTAAAGGCTGAAAATTTTGTTATGATTGATTTCCTGTCCTGTCATATCCTCCTCCCCCCACCTTAGAGTTAGTAAATTCTACCCACTAAGTACTTTGTTAGGGACATGTTCCCATTACTTTTTTAGGCTGGGCTCCCAAGCCAGCATTTTTTGGGAGTTTTTTATCAGTTTTCTTTTTCCATTAGTAGGAGTAACATTATTTTTTCAACCCTCTATACTCTCCATCAGTTTAGATATTTATTAGTTTATTAGCTACCTTTAAATGCAGCATAATTTTTAATTTTATTTTTCATTGATATATTTATATTTAAGCTTCCGTAGGCAGTGTGACATTTTTATACTTAAGAGAAGATAAGATATTTACCAATTAGGAAAAGAAATTCAATGAAAAGCAACCATTTTAAGGGGAAAAATACTTTATTACCTTCCAACGGGTAGTAATTTTATTCTATCATTGATAATAGCAGAATAAGAGTTTATGAATATTACTCTTTGATTTCTTACTTAGTCTTTGACTTACTGTGTGATCCAAACAAATGATCCTTTTTTTTTCTCAAGCCATGAAGAAGAAATTATTTCAAAAGGCTTTACGATTTCTCTTTTGGATTTATGCAAATTTTGTACTTCCCTATTCTTTCTTGTCTTACTCTTTACTCCAGTTTCCCTCTGTATCTTTAAAGAGAGAAATTTCAACCCATTTCTCATGTTTACTTGATTTAATGTTGAAACTCAAAACCCAGGGCTTGCCCATAACTTGGCTCCACAGTTTTGCATCAGTTCTAGAGTCAACCAGGGCTGCT
This sequence comes from Noctilio leporinus, assembly GCA_004026585.1. Taxonomy (NCBI): domain Eukaryota; kingdom Metazoa; phylum Chordata; class Mammalia; order Chiroptera; family Noctilionidae; genus Noctilio; species Noctilio leporinus. Next base: position 82,763 of record PVIW01002759.1, on the reverse strand, counting down.
TTATGGCTTAAATTTTCCTCTCTCAGATTTGTCTTTTCTTAGCTGAAGAGGAAGTCAGAAAGAAAAGGATTCAATTTTTTTTCTCAAACTCTAGTTACTGCTTTACAGTGAGAGCTAAATTACAGACTTATCCTGTATCTCTAGGTCAGGAAGGCATACCTGTCCTATTCTTCTCAAAAGTAAGTGCCAGCTCAGAGGTTACCCTGATTTCTGTAAAATGTTTCTTTCTTAAAATTTAAATTCTTTAAAATTTGCCTCCTATAATAGCAGTGATTTTCAGCTGGTGTGTATGCAGCAAGAGGCACATGGGTATGCCATAAGAATTTTTTAAAACATGCAATACCTGGCTATTTAGTCAGGGGCGCTCTTTTCCCTTAGATTGCCAAATAAAAAATGACAACAGCCAACATAATAATAGATGTCCAGTGCGAATGAATCGAAATTAATACCTATTTTTTGTTAGATCAGCAAAAAATATATTTTTAGGTGTGCCACAAGATTTTAGTAATTATTATTGTGCCATAGGATGAGAAAGGTTGAAAGTCACTGTTATATAAGATCTTTGTTTACATATCTTTGTTTACATGCCAGTATTTCTTTAGGATAAAAAAATCCTACACATGTTTTAAAAATCATGTAAATAAAAAGTTAATGAAATTTTAAAAGCAAAAATTCAAGTGCTTTTAAAAATTGAGATACAATTCACAAACCATAAAATTCATTCTTTAAAGTGTACGATTCGATGGTTTTTAGAGTATTTACAAAGTTGTTCAATCATCACTATCCGATTCCAAGACATTTTCATTACTCGCATAACAAACCCTTTATCTGTTTAGCAGTCATTCCCCATTTCTGTTTCTCCTGAGTTACTGCGAACTGCTAGCTTACTTTCTCTATAGATATGCCTATTCTGGACATTTCATAAAACTGGAATTATAAAATATTTGTGCTTTTGTGTCAGGCCTCTTTTGCTTAACATAATGTTTTCAAGATTCATGTTTTAGCATGAATCAGTAATCCTTTTTATGACTGAATAATGTTGTATTATGGATATATATTACATTTTTCTTATCTAGGCATCAGCTGATTAACATTTGGGTTGTTTTCATGTTTGGCTATTAAGAAAATGCTACTGTGAACATTTTTGTGTGTTTTTCTGTAGACATAAATTTTCAGTTCTTCTAGGTACATACCCAGAGTGAACTCCTGGGTCAAATGATAACTTTTTGTTTAACTTAAAGGGAAAAAAAAAGCCAAACTGTTTCCAAAATAGCTGCAATGTTTTACTTTCCCACCAGCAATGTTTGAGGGTTCCAGTCCTCTGCATTCTCACCCTCCACTTGGTACTGTCTGTCTTTAATTACAGCTTTCCTAGTGGGTGTAAAGTGATAACTCATTACAGTTTTGGTTTACATTTTCCTAATTTAGTCATTCAAGCATTTTCATATGCTTATTGGTCATTTTTATATTCTATTTCGAAAAATGACTATTCAAATTTTTTGCCCATTTTTAATTGCTTCAGTTCAAGGGTTTTTTATTATAAATACTAGAATTGTTTTTGCAGAAAGAATTTTCTAGGAATGAATGATAATGTAGCAGTAAAATACATGACTTCCTGATAGTACACAAAAACAAAATGAATTATATAAGTGAACATTATCCACCATCTGTATTATTGAAATGGTGCCAAATTAGTTTATAGCCTTAGTGTCAGATATTAAAACATTACTGTTAATGTTAGAGATATTTTATTCTACATAGAGTAATATTAATAAAGTTTATAGATTTGTTAACTGTGGTCTATTAGGCCATCATTACCTATCTGTGCTAATATATATCCACTGGCCACATTTGGCTATGTGAATTTAAATTTAATCAGAATAAAGAAAACTCAGTTCCTCAATCATCACAGTAGCCACATTTCAAGTGCTCAATAACCGCACATGGCTAGTGCCTACCACCATACAAGACAGCACAAAAATACAACATTTTCATCTTTATAGAACATTCAGTTAGGTAGTGCTGGTATAGCTTTATTTTTTATTTTTTATATTTTTTAAGGTTTTATTTATTATTTTTAGAGAGAGGGGAAGTGATAGAGGCAGAGAGGGAGAGAAACATCCATGTATGGTTGCTTTTCACCTGCCGGCAGCTACGGACCTGGCTGGAGATCTGGCTTGCCAACCTGGTTATGTGCCCTGGCTGGGAATTGAACCAGTGACTTTTGGGTTCCCAGGATAGCATCTTATCCACTGTGCCACCAGCCAGGGCTAGGTTTTTTCTATTGAAGTTTCTTATCCTAAGGAAAATATAAGTGGAATTAAAGAAAAAAATTTTTAAACCTGATTTAGTTCTGTAGAATTTATGTGGATAAAATTACAAGATAGAGAATTAACAGATACTTTGAAAGATACCGGTTTTCATAAGAGTTCTGTCAAGTATTTTAAAATTATCAGTAAAATTCATTATTAGCTGATTTGAGTTTTATTTTTTAATCCGTTGCCATCCTGGCTAATGAATCTGTAGTGTGTGTGTGAACATTTAAAAAGTAAGCATAATAAGAACATTAGTAGTTGCACATTTTTCAAAGTCTTTTGATACCGACCTCAATTCTGCATCAGTTTACTTGCCTTTGAGAACTGAAGCATTGAGATTTCTTCTGTCTTTATTGCTGTATTGGTTTGGCAAGTATGTTAGAGGTTAGCATTTCTTCTTAATAGGTATATTGTCTATTCTTAAGATTTATTCCTTTTGTTTGCACACGCTGAACTTTTAATGACTGAATTGCCTGGTCCATGTTGAATATGCATATATATTCCTAGAGGACCTTTACTAATTGAGACCTCTGGTGTATTTCTTACGATAAAGATAGTGACAATTGACTTTATATTATCAAGTGACATTTTAGAAAGTTGTAATAAATAGGCTTTTATAAATAGGCTATTAGCTATGGATCTATTCTTTGAAATGTAGTTGCAGATAAGTTCAGTAAAGAGAAGATTGTGCCTAGTTCTGTAAACACTTGAAAACTCCTAGTAAGTGGGGTGCCAGCACAGCCCCGTATGGACTTGGTAGAAGGGAGTGCTCACAGTAGGAAAGTTCTGTAATTGCCAATCAGGATAAAAGGTACTAAGATATTGTTACTGTAAGCCATCTGGTCTAACATACTCATATCTCCTCTCAGTTGTTCCTGAGTGCCAGCTCTTTACAAAGGAAAAAAATTTTCATTTGATTTTATCACTTCCATATTTACATGGCTTAGCATTGCTCTGTGATCAAGTCAAAGCCTAACCATGATCTACAAGGCCTTGTGTGACCTGCCATCACAATAGAGTTGCCAAACTGATAGCCTTGCCTTGTACGCAAGTCCCAATTTCTAACTTATCTTCAAATAATAGTCTTCATTTATTGAGTGCTTACTGTGTGGCCAGGAACGATTCTGAAAATTTTATGTTCATTAATTCATTGAATGTTTACAACCCCACGAGCTGGGTGTTATTAGCCCAATTTTACAGAATAGAATGTATAGAAGTACATTAACAGTAAGGCATATCATCTAGAGATACATGGATAGAAAGTAACGTCACTGGAATTTCAGTTTGGGCCATTTAGTCCTAGACCCCATGTTCTTAACCAGTCACTCACTCTGTTCCCTGAGATAGGCTGTCAATATAACCAGGAATACCACTGTTCATAATTGCACGTTTATTTTTAGGATCATTTGTTGAAGTCTCTTTCCCCCACAAGATTAAGCTCTATGAAGGAGGCAGTGTGTCTTTTTTCTTTCATCATTGTGTTTTTAGAGTTCATTACAGCCATCCGACATGTAGTAGGTAGTTAGTGCATATTCGTTGAATGAGAAATTGAAAGTCATTTAATGTGACCCATCACTGTGCTTTAACTTAAGACCAGGCCATTTAATAAGCAAAAAATATTTACTCCTCTTGTTATCCATCTGTAAGATGAAGGACTGATATTGAAATTTCTATAAAGCATATTGGATTCAAATACAAAATTGTACAACTTTGCAGTGGCTAAAGATTTGTTTTTGTACTTTTGTTTTGATTATGAATATGAAATAGGTATTAATTGGCTGTTTAGCCAATTAATTAACCCATAATGTCAACAATTAAAATGCATTGGCATATGTAATCTAATTAAAGTTTATAGTAACTTAATTTATTTAAAACGTTAAACAACATTTCTATTTTGTTACAGAAAGAAAATGTGTGTTCTAATTTTGGTCACATTGAATTTTTTATTTCTAATTAAATATGTAATCATTAATAGTGGGGTTCAAACTAAAATTACAAAAGTGGAATTTGATAAGAATTGGATTTTATAAATAAAGCATGATAGATGAATCTTTGCTAAATGGCAAACTGACTTGGGAAGCAGTCTGTAGAAAGCTACTTGGAAGATGTACCTTTGTGTATCACCAGCAACAGACAGGCTGTTGTTATGTGACTGATGGTTCCTCTTGAGCATGAACAGTTTCAGTGGCTGGATCATAGACAGTAAAACCCGTGAGTCCAATGGCAGTTTTGGTAGGTTGTATAAGACTGTTTGGGCTACAATTATTGTAATCATAGCTCAGCATGCAAAGAATGGTTATGGTCAGAAGTATCTCCCTTGTGACTTCTATATAACCTCATAGTCATGCACCTGTTTCTAGCCCTGTGATATTTCCTTTTTTTTTTTTTTTTTTTAGCAAAAGAAGTTCATTTATACTGCCCAGGGCTAGCATTTTCAGATATTGGGATAACCTGGGGCTTGGTATTAGCCTTGGTTTATAGGGGTTTTCCTTCTATAAACCTGCTGAACGTGTGGACAAAGTGGCACACAAGATGAGAGCAGAGGCTGTCCTGTGATATTTCTTATGAAATGTTATGCCAACATTCTTATATAAGATATAACTATAAACAAGGGGTAGGGGCACAGTGTCCAGGGCATTGAGTTTATCATACAGTGATTTAACCTGCAATATGATCTTATCACACAGTGATTCACCCTGTAGTATGATGTCAGCTTTGTGTGATCCTTAAGGTCTTAAGTAGAATGTTTTCAACTGGCACAAAACCTTGTTTAAAGTCATTTATAAACCATTCAGTGGTTCTCTATATCTTATTATTTACTAGTTGTTTTTACCATAACCTTTGGAGGTATGCAATATTATCAATATGCAGTCTATAAACCAGGAAACAGACCAGGAGAAATCTGTGACTTGCCTAAGATCTCATAACTGGTATGTAATAGGATCAGAATCCAAACCTTAGTTTTTGGATATAAAAAGGCAAATCATCTGGTTGACCATGCTCTTGCTCTGAGTTAATGTGAGAGATGTCATATATAAAAAACATCTATGAATTTGGAATTTGGTTTATTTGGGTATACTGTTTATATAATTATTTGATTTAAATTTAGATAGACTTGGGCTGAAAGAATTTGAATGTTAGAAGTTTTTTTCTAATATAGTTACACACTTTTAAAAATATATTTTATTTATTTTTAGAGAGAGGGGAAGGGAAGGATAAAGAGAGGGAGAGAAACATCGATGTGTTTTCCTCTTGCGCACCTCCAGGTACCTGGCCTGAAACTCATGCTTGGGCTCTGCCTGGGAATCGAACCAGCAACGCTTTTATTTGCAGGCTGGCACTGAATCCACTGAGCCACACTAGCCAGGACTATATACTTTTTTCTTTATACCATTTTTGCTCACTGAATAGGGACAGTGTATATTTGTTGCCGGACACAGTCCTGGCTCACAGTGACTCAATGGTGTTGAGTAAATGGAAGGGAAAGTAAAGAAAAAATTAATTTTGCAAATGTTTTTATCTTGTAATACAAACTCTCATGAGAATATAGTGATGAAATATATCATAAAATACATAGAAAACTCCTGAGGTATACCTAAATCATAAATGAAATGTTGGCTTTTATTTTAGTTAAGAATCATTCACTTCAGAATTCATTCTGTAGAATCAGACCATACATAGTCTAGGTAGGCAGACCCTTCATTTTTATTTTTGTTTTTTTTTTTCTAATTTCCTTCTTCTAAACCCACACATTTTATCACTGCCACTTACTAACTTATTTCTAACCGTTCTCTGTGTGATTCTACAATAGATTTTTATACATGTGTACTATAAATAAAATTTTACTTTCTCGTGAAACCTAGTTATAAAAATGTTTTTGAGAAAGAGCTGTAAGAATCAAATACTGTATAAAATGTAAATGTATGAAAGCTTAATTTAACCAGAACTTGCTGAGCCTACTATGTGCTAAGGGCAGCTTTTCTTTTAGCACTACCTAGAACACATTATCCCTGGTAGAATTCCTTCATCTCATTTCTGTTTCTTTTAAAAGTGGCTATTCATTTGGTCTTACTTTGATTACTGAGGCTTTTTCAGAGATGGTACCATGCTGCATTCTCATATATACCATGTGCTCTTTCCTTATTTTTCCTTATATTGATCGCCTACTTCTAAAGAATGTGAAGAAGCATTCACAAAGAAGGGACCTTCCCCAACTCTGTTTTGACTGTTTGACACTCATTGTCTCACATATCCAGGTATTCAGTGCACGGTGGTATATGATAAGCTTTTAAGACAGCCCCCAGTGATCCTCACCTTTGGAATTCATGCCTTTGTATATATAATTCCTTCCCCTTAAGCATGGCATAAGTTTATTAACTTCCAATGAATAGAATGTTCCTTAGGATTATGTAATGAAATTTCCAAGAATAGCACCTGGTATCAATATTGTGAATCTTGATAGCTTTGTGGTAGAAGAACTTAGAATATGCTAATATTTTAGCTCCTGAGCCAGGGAAAGTACAAGGCCTGTGACTATTTAAAAAGAGCTGTTCCAGAGGATATCTGGAAACAGATAGGAATAGGTGAACATAGCACTGTGCCTCAAAAGAAGGCATGTCTTCATTTCTGTTGACTTCTTTAGGGATCTTGGAGAACACATGTGCATCTGAGCTACTGTTTTCTCATCTCTACAGTCGATGGAGTTGAACTTGAGGATTTTGATAATCTCTCTTTTTTTTTTTTTTAATCTACCTACTGTGTCCTAGGCTTCTTTATTTAAGACCAAAGTAATAAGTTATATGGAGGTTAAAATCAAGAGCATCATTGAACTTCATCTTTCCTCCATCCAGTTCTTCGAACTCCCTGCCGCCAACCAGTTGTGTTCCCAGCTCTGGTAGTAAAGGAAGAACTTAATCCCAAAGCTCTGATATAATTCTCTAGGTCTTTTCCCTAGCTCTCACGTGTCCTGGGAAGGGCAGGGACCTCAGTTTAAATGCATGGGAGAGCCCAGAGTAGTGACAGCCACAGAGGGAAAGGTTTTACCCATAAGGAAGGGCCCTCGAATGATAGCCTAGCTACTCCGTAGCCTGGGGTATCAAAATGGGGCCCTGGTGCCAGAGGAAAGGATACTGGTCTCCCTGAGAAAGGAAACCTGGATGCCTCAGAATCCTCTTGTTGAAAATAGTCACGGCTTGATTGTTTGCCCTCTGGTTACAGTTGCAGAACCATACTTGGGACCAGGTCCTTCCCCAGCCCAAGCTTCTGGGAAGTGTGGCTAACCTGCTGCAGGGTGGCCTTTGGGCACTTCAGGAACATGTTTGCCAGGTTGCCCCGGACTCATTTCTTGTTTGCTTTCTCTTTCAGGCCTGCATAGGGGTCTCTGTTTTGCATTTCCCCTGCAGATTCTGGTTGTTGTCAGCTTCCTCCATCCACTTCCATGGCAGGGGCTGCAGCTTACACATGTTCTTCAAACTGAGCTACAGAGCCTCAAAGTTGGCTCATCACCTTCCCAAAGGGTACCCCCACGATGATCCCCACATTAGTTTGGGTATATACTAGGGTGATTCTCCTCTGCTTCGGTAGTGTGGCAGATTGCTCCAGGCCTTTCTGCCGAGCCCTCCTGTCCTCTTTGGGGTTTGGCTCTCCATTGACCTTATCCAATTTCCTGGCCCTAGGTGGGCAGCCCAGGGCTTTGGGGAGGCCTCCTTGGAGTTGATCATCACCCTGGCTCCCACCTTGCCCTAGGGTTAGGGGACTCCAGGCCACTATGGGGTACTAGCCCCACTCAAGCCTGAGGTCCACAGTAGGGCATCCCTCCATAGAACTCATATGGGGGACACAGAAAAATCCCCTGCATCTTGGCCCCAGGGCCAAACCCCAGGCTGATTTCCACCAGCTGGGAGGGCCCTGGAAGTGCAGCCAGGTCCCAGGATCAACCCAGCCTGGCCCCAGCCTTCCTGGCCCATTGCCTCTATTCTACTGCCATTGCGGGCAAGAAGGCAAAGTCAGAAGCCAGTGACCCACCATGGGAAGGATGGTACCCCAAGCTGGAGCCTGGTGAGAGGAGGGGTCTCTCTTCAGTTTACTCCCTCTACATCCAGAAATCTAAGATTTTGCTTTTTAATTTTTAAAACAAAAAAAGTTTCATCCCAATATAGTGAAGTTATTTTTTTCTTTAGAAACCATGTATTTTAGCTATGAAATTTATGTACCATCTTAAATCTTCCAATATTAATATCACTGGATATTCACATATACAAACTCCTCTTTTTGAATTACTGTTTACAGTAACTTCCTGGAGTTAGACCTCTTACAGGAGTTAGACTTCTTACAGTCATGAGGGCAGTTTTATTGTAAATAGACTATCCTAAAATTTTGATTTTTGTGTCTCTGACAAATCAAAGAGTTTTCTGAAGCTAAAAATTCCTTGTTTGGTGAAAATGATATATGTCCGTTTCTCTACACCAAATGTATTTCATTCCCCCCATTCCCCCCTCCTGCCCCCGAAATTCCTCTGGCATGCCTGGAACCATCTTCTACACTTTGAAATGGTTCTGGTATCGGGGGCTCCATTTTTGGTTCCCTTGATCCTTGGCCTCCTTCCTTAGCTCTTAGCTGAATGTAGACAGGTGGATTTTTGCTGGAGTTCCTTCCCTCAAATTCAAAATTTATTAACTTTTTTGTTAAATGTCAGAGTATCAGAAACTAAATTCTACTCACTACATTTTTGCCTTATGTTATTCATGAGGCTTACAAAATTTTCTTGCCTTTAGGAGTTGGGAAATAATTTTTAAAGTTATGTTTGTAAAGTAAAACAAGTATATATGATAAAAATATAATTTTGTCTAACAAAACATTAACAGGATATACTAGGAAGACATTAGGGTGTCTCAGGTTTCACCCTAGTGCTGATGGCTCTAAATCCCTGGCCACAACCCTCCCTACCGCACCCCATTCCCAACCTTTTTTGGAAAAATCACAATGTAAATCATTCTTCTTTAGCTTTTGGTCATTATTAAGGAGACAATTAGGAGAAATCTTGTCCTAATTTCTCCAATTAGGAGAAGTCTTGTTTCATTTTTAAATAGGTACGTTAGCAATACTAAATCAAACAGCTGGCTTTATGTGAACTATTTTTAGTCAGTTTAAGAGTGTTCAAATCATTAATACCAGATGGCATCTACCTAGGACTTTCGAAGGGTGAAATTGGTGTATCTTTAGCCAAAATATGTGAATTTAGCTTATGGACAGTTACTGTACCAGCAGATTGGTAGGTCCCACTGTGAACATGTAGGTGTAAGGGGATTTAGAGCATTTGTTGTTGTCCTTCTTTCTTTCCTGCTGGGCTTCTGGCACCTCTGTGATAACAGACATGGTTAGCAAATCAAATTTTAAAATCTTCTGAGAGGGAAAGCAAAACTGGTATCTCCTAGGATGAGCATACTTACTGGAATTTTTTTGAAGAGGTTACAATCTGCATAAGTAAATTAGATGTATTTTTCATTGACTTAAAAAAACCTACAATAGATAACTTGCTTTTTAATAGCTGTTTATAAAAATATTGTTGGGTTATAAATGGTGAGAGTGGCTTGCCTGTTGTAGGTGAAGTCTGGAAATGGGAAATACCAAGGTGGAATAAGCCATATCCTCTTCCTCAGTTCCTATTCTCTGTGTAGCTCCCCACAGCCCTGCTGTTTCCCTCCCACTGCTCTGCTCAGGCTTTGCTGGTGAAGAAACTCAATTTTCCTAAGGAAGATTGTTCACATGTCATCTTACCGAAGCCACACTTGACCCCATTGATGACCCGTTCCTTGGTAAAATTTCTTTTCTTCCTTGCTATTAGGATATATTTGTGTATGCGTGTGTCCTTTTATCTTCCAGATTCCTATTTCGTAAGTTATATTTTCAGCTGAGTACTTGCCTCCTGCTTATCTTCTTAAGTTACCTTTTCTCCTGTAATAAAAATGTTATTTATATTTACAGTAGAAATTACGGAATGATAAAAAGGGTAGACTCCAAAATATCACCACTTAAGAGGCAGTGTTTTGGCCTTCATTCTTCATTGATATGGTATCATGCTGCATAAACAGTCTTTATACACAGCATTCTAGTTTCTCCCTGCCTAATAATAGGTACTTATCAACTATTTTTAATGTCATTGTTTCATATTCTAAAAATGGTTTTAAATTAATTTACAAGTAGTTAAAATCAAATAATACTGAAAAGCATATAATAAATATCCTTTGATACTCCCACCTCATTCTTTCTCCCAGAGGAGACATATACTTTGAACTGTTTCAACTAGTTTTTTCTGATATTCACCTATTTAGTTTTAAATAGCATGGTTATGCTATTTTTTGAATCAGAAATATTAGATGTTATTTAATTACGTAAGTATAAATATCTGCCTTATACCCCTTTCCCTTTTTCTACTATTTACATATCATAATTTAAAAAATTAAGTCATTTGTCATTGTTTGCATTATTTTGACTATTAAGTATTATTTATCAGTGAGCCATTTTTACACTTTTTTTTCCAGTATAAATATTTGCCTCACTTTTCCATTTCCTTAATTTTGTTTTGATCTATGGCCCACTCTTGGCATACTGTCCTTTAGCCTCTTAGTACCATTTGCCATGAGATGGTCAGTCTAGCAGATAATGAGTTCCATTGTCCTCCTTTGAGCCACCCCCTTGGGGTCAGCCCTCTGTTTTTCTGCTCCAAACTGGGCTGGTTGCTCTGTAGGCATGCTTGAGAATGCCATTTACCTGAGTAACCCTCCTCAAGGGAGTGGAAGGATTCCGACATTCCTGCAAGTCAGGAGATAAGTTTGGTGATACAAGGCTGTTAGAAATTTGGAGATTTGAGAAAGTCTCAGGTCTGTAGTCCCTGATGATAGCAGTGAGTATAGTTCACCCCAGCTTTCTGATTTATGTGTGTCTTCTCATGTGTCAGCACACTTTACCTTGATGTTTCAGAAATGCTAACCTTTGACCTTTGGTTTTCTCTCTTTTCTCCTTCCCTACTCCCTGCCTCCTGTAGATAGATCCCTTCCCTCAATCTTTTTTCATTGTCCTTTGTAATTATTGATCACATGCTTACATCTTTTGGTCTTTTGGGCAGAAGGAAATGGCATCCAGAGTGCAAAATTTATTTAAAATGAAGTTAACATTTTCAAACTACAGGACGTAGGCAGGCTCTTGCATTATAAAACGTGGATAATTTTTTTCTTAAAATATACGAGCTTTAAACCATGGTTCAAAACTGCTTCACCACATAGAAACCAAGCAGCCTTCATTAAAAGGCAAGCCTTTGGAGTTTTTCAAAAGAAAAAAAAAAAGTGAACAGGAATAACAAGCAATTATTGGAGGCCCCCACTTCATCAAATGTGTCTGCACTGAGAGCGTCATTCTTAGTGTCTAACCGCACTGCGACAGCTAAGAAGCCTTTACTGTTGGTGGAGTGGATCCAGCCATTGCTAAGGATGTTTTGCCCTGAACTTTTAGGAGAGGCTGCAGTTCAAAGGTGTCATGTGTTTCCCTTTTATCTAGCACCATAACTAGATGAACTGATGAAATAGCAGAGAATATTGAGGTGCAGTTGTTACAGAGGATTGAGTCATCATGGTGATTTGATGGTGTTTACTGATGTTGACCACAAGGCAACTGATGCTTATTTTTGTGTGATAAATCCTTCAGGAGGATGTGCATGAGGATACGTTGTGTGTAGTTTTGTTGCCAGTCAACACCACAGCTGCAGGAAAACTGAATGGTCATTTTGTGTAGGTATATGAATGGAGGCTGCCATGACTACTGGAAGGCTCTCTGGTTTCACTGCTCGGGTCAAAGGTCATCTCTGAATGTGAGTCTACACATTGTGTTATCCATAGAGAAATGCTGGGTAGCCAAAAAACGTCACCCAAACTTAACAGTGTTTTGCAAGATGTGATTAAAATGATCAACCAGGCCCTAGCTGGTCGTATAAGGCACTGGCCTACGAACCCAAAGGTCGCTGGTTCAGTTCCCAGCCAAGGCAGACAGCCAGGTTGCAGGCTAGGTCTCCAGCCAGGTCTGTAGCTGGAGGCAGGTAAAAGGCAACCTCTCTCCCTCTCTGCCTCTCTCTCTTCCCCTCTCTCTAAAAATAATAAATAACATCTTAAAAAATACTTATCAACCATGTTAAAAGTACATGCCCTTAACTCACATCTCTGGGGAGATGCATGCAGAGCATACACATCTTCTTGTGTACACAGAGTGAGGTGGCTTTCTAAAGATACATCACTGGCTAGAGTTGCCGAATCACGAGAGCCACTCCGGAGATTTCTTTTAGAAAAACAATCACCACTGGCAGCACATTTCAGTGACACAGAATGGATGGTAAAACTTACTTGTATGACATACTCAACCTGCTGAACGAACTCAATCTGTCACTTCAAGGAAGAATGACAACTGTGTTCACATTGGCAGATAAAGTGGCTGTATTCAAAGCCAAACTGGAATTATGGGGGTAACGATTGAACATTGGGATTTTTGACATGTTTCAAACATTAGCAGAGATTTTGAAAAGGGACTGAGCCAGGGCTTTCTTTCTCCCAACTGGTGCATGACCACCTATCTCAGCTTTCAAAAGAGTTTGAACATTACTTCCTAACCACAAAAGACCCCTGAACTGGGAAGGAATGAATCCACGACCCATTTGTGAATAAGCCAGGTGAATTGACTTTGTGCTAGAACAGGATCAACTGCTTGAGACCTCAAATGACAGTGGCCTTAAAAATATGTTTAAGACAACTTCAAATCTCCATACATTCTGGGTTATAGTTAAGACAGAATATCTCAGGATATTCCACCTTAAAAGCACCAAAAAGCCTGCTTCTGTTTTCAACATCCTATCTTTGTGAAGTAGGGTTTTCTGCAGTGACAGCAACCAAAAGGAGATTACAGAGTAGACTGGACATAGGCAACACACTTTGGGTGTCACTGTCTCCCACCACTCCTGGATGGGACCTTCTAGTTGCAGGAAGACAAGCTCAGGGCTCCCATTGATTCTGCATTATGGTAAATTGTATAATTATTTCATTATATGTTACAATGTAATAATAAAAGAAACAAAGTGCATAGTAAATATAATGGACCTGAATCATTCCAAAATCATATCTCCCCTCCACCCCTCATTGGTCTATCGAAAAATCGTCTTCCACAAAGCCAGTCCCAAAGCTTGGGGGCCACTACTCTAAGTAATTTCACTGATGAAGAGGGAAAAGCTGTTTACACTTAGCATATTTCTTATACCTCAACTGCAGAGGCTCATATGTTACACTACTTGAGTCACGTTGCTCTGTGTTCAGCACTTAGGACAATAGGTTATATATTTTTATGTGCATTCTTAAAGTTATTTCACCTTTGTCTTTTTTTAACAGTAAAAGGGGGAAATAAACCAAAAACAGTAGCAGTAAAAAAAAAAAAAAAAAGTGACCTTTTATAGTCTTACCTGAAATTCAGTAGAAATATCAGCTGTACCAAAAATATACTATGAACTAGAAAGTTATTTGCAATAGTATGAATAAGTAATTTAAAAACATAGTTATTTGAAAGTAGGTGAGCATTTTATGAACCTAATATGTCTGAAGTGATGATTAATAACAGGATGACCTATTTTGAAATAAAATATTTGAACTAGGTAATTATGAATAGAAAAAATAAGTTAACATGTGATAGGTTACTTTCATTATTCAATTATTATTATTTTTTGAAGATTTTATTATTTTCAGAGAGAAGGGCAGTGAGTAATGAAGAAAGAGAAAGAGGCATCAGTGTATGGTTGCCTTTTACCTGCTTCCAGCTAAGGACCTGGCCGGAGACCTGGCGTGCACCCTGGTTATGTGCCCTCACTGGCGAATCGAACCAGCTACTTTTGGGTTTTCAGGCTAGCGCCAATCCACTGAGCCACATCAGCCAGGTCAATTAATTTTTTATTTAGAAACTTTGATATGAAATTTCCTATGTCAGTTACCCTGGCTGCTGTGGCTCAATTGGTCGGCACGTCATCCTACAACCAAAAGGTTGCAGATTTGATTTCCAGTCAGCACATGCCTAGGTTGCAGGTTCAACCCCAGTTAGTCACATGGCATCCCTGGTCCATGTGCTTCTGATCTCCACTTTGCTGGTATGGAAGGCATCCAGTCAGTGTTTCACTTTCCCATCGCTGTTTCTCTCGCATGCATCCTCTAAAAAGTAATGAAAAAACATGTCCTCAGGTGAGGATTTCAAAAAAAAGAAAAAATTTTAACCAATTATAAAGATTTTTTCTACTAAATATTTTTATTACAGATAAAGTGCATTTCACATTTCTTTTCATCTGTAAGTAAACAGTTATTAAAATCCAACTAGAAATTATAGTGTTATACTATTTGCTTCTGTAAATTTAAACACGTTTTAACTTTTTGATCTATTTCTTTACCAGTGAAGTGAGTATAATTCCAAACTCTAAGGTTTTGTGGAGATTTTCTTTTTAGCTCAATGAGGTTAAATAATCACTCTTTAAAATTTCTGCATTTTTTCTAATAATAGAAAATGATTAAAACACTGGTTTTGTTTGTTTTTGTTTGTTTTTTGTTTCTTGACTGGAAAAAATGATAGAGTACCTTCCCACTATACTGATGAGGGTCAGATAGTCCAACTCATGTTGCCATAAATTTGCTGTGGAGGAAGTTGGCAGTAGGAATGAATAGCCTTAAAAAAATCAAAATGATGTATTTGTACGAATTCTAATGTGCTGTAAGACAATAATCACATACGGACAGAGATAGTTTTCAGTTGAGTTTTTTAGAGTATTAAAAGCCAATAATTGTAAGTTATGTTAATACATAATGCAATAGACTTCTGTGTAGCCATTAGAGATAGTCACATGTTAAAAATAAAAGGACAGGTGTATATATGAAATTTTAATCTTTCAGTATGGTCAATTTATATCACTTTAAAATTTTTTTTAATGACTACAGTGGTAGGCTAACTTTTACTACTCTAAGCTGGACTACATTTTTGACTGCCTTTTCTTTCTTTCCCTTGGCTCTTTGCCTCGTTTATAGCTCCAAGTTCCCTTCCCTCTTGTCTGCTTCTCCTACTCTTTTTTTAGTTCCTTGGCTTTGCTGGCTCTGTGCTAGATATGAACCACATGGAGAAAATAAATACTAAGAAGTTATCTTCTTTTTAAAAAGGTCTTCCAATTCTTTAAAATGTGGCTTTAAAAAATGGTCTCCCAGTTTTCCTGGCAGCTTACAGTGTGGTGGTTAAGAGGTTAGAAGGCGACCTGCCTTCTAGGTCGGCTTGGGCTTGAATACAGACCGTGTCATTTGTGAGGTGTGTAACATTTAGGCAGGTTATTTCACTTCCTTTCTTCTGTGTTCTCAACAGGGAAACAGGGATAATGTAACTCGGTTTTGCCTTGAAGGATAAATGAGAGAATATTTATAAAGTGTTCAGCATTATCTGACTCACAGGAAATGTTTAATGGATAGGTTGCTGATGTTGCTATCATAGCATTAACTTTTTACAGATGAGATGAAGGCCAGGCATATTTCAAATACTGTTTCGGTTTCTCAGTGTATGGTCAAGCCTTGCTCTGCACCCCAAACAAATGTTAAGTGTGGGTAGAACTCAAAGATTCATCTAATGTTTTATGAGTATTCTAATCTTATATATGGGTATGGCAGAAAGAGAATGAGGAAAAGAAAAAGCCAGTGTATTATGAATGGATGCTTGCCTTGAGGCAATCTGAGGATGGGCAAAATGGGGGCGGGGGGGATTCTGAATCGTACAGCTTTCTATACTTTTATTTATTATTTAAAAGATTTTATTTATTTTTAGAAAGAGAGGATGTGCAAGAAAAATAGTTGCCTCTTGCGTGTGCCCTGACTGGGAATCAAACTGGTGATCTTTTAGGCTTGCAGGCCAGCACTGAGCTACACCAGCCAAGGCTTTCTGTACATTTTTAAATGGATTCTTATAATGTTAGAAGTTATAAGGTGATTCAAAATGGGCAAAAAAATCTATCCAGATGTAAAAAGCATTTTTACAGTTTTCACTACATTCTCAAGATGAGCTCTTCATTTTGATAGTTTGTTTCAGAATTTTTGTTGTGAAGTACTTTAAACAGGTTAACACTTTTTACATAGTCTTCCAAAAATGTTAACTGTGTTGTGAAAAGTAATTTTGTTTTTTGGGCCTCATTTTTTCTTCTAGCATTCTCTAGTGGTTGTAATTGTTGGGGATCCATTTTATTATGCTCATGTTGGCTATATAGACATTTCCTTCAGGATGGTTCTAATGTATGGGGATCCCGTAGTATTAAACTGTGGAGGTAAGTTGGTAGGGCACTCAGGCTGTTCTAGAACTTATGTGGTCTGCTTCAGCTTACACACTTTTCTGTTCCTCTTGTTCAGATAGTGCTGTTGCACCTATGTCAGCAGTGGGAGGGTTGTGTTTTTTTTTTTTTTTTTCTCCAGAGGTGGGAGATTTGGGGGATCCAGTTGTTTTGCCCCTCCTGACCAGGCATGGCTTTCTGCAGCATAGCTGCCAGTGGTGACATCATACTGTCTATGACTACAAAAGAGAGCAGAGCTCCCCTACTACCCACAGATTGATGCCATTGAGCTAGTACATCAGGTCTTTGCTCCCGAGTCCAACATAAGTGGAAGCATATACAATAAGAAGAGTAAAATACCCTGCATGAAAATGGCTGCAATAGGGGTCCAAAATAACAATTACTTTAGATTCCCCACATGCTTGAGTAATTTATTGTGGAAATTAATGGGGAAGGCTTATGAAGCTTGATTTTAAATGTGTAAGACTCATTCACCCATTGGACATTTTTAAATTAAAAAATGGCCGCTTAGCAGTGAGATGTGTACATTGCATGAGGGTGCAAAACCACCAACCCAAGTGACAGTGTTTCAGTGGGGCCCGCACGTTAAACCCAGAATTAGCCCAATATCCTTGATGCTGAGAAACCTGTGCCATCCTGTACCTGTATCACTGAGGCATGCCATTCATCCACCTTGCTCAGTTTCCTAGCTTTTTCCTAGAAAAACTTATTTCCTCATGACCCAGTTGCATCTCTAGCTCTAGAGAAACTAACCACTGAGTTTTGGCCAGATAACATTTAACATGTGTCTGTATTTAAGTTAAAATAGCAGAGGTCAGTGTTCTGATAATCCTGAGGGATAACTGGGCATGTGCTCACTGGCCTGGAGAGAAATTTGTATTTATTGTGGGTGGCAGAGCAGAGCACCACTCTGTGGCCTGACTTCCTAACAATGTGTTTTAAGTCATGCCATTGTCTTAGTACTTACTCTTCATCCATTTGGTTAGAAATGAGGTCAATTATCTCTAGGAAAAAAGTTGGTAACATTTTGACCAAGTTAAAAACTACCCTTACTTACCCCATAGGATTTTTTCTCAGCCTTCTTGAATAAAATGAAGGAGAGTAAAGCACAAAGACAATAGAGAATGGGAGCTAAAAGGTAAGATGAATGATTTGACAAAGAATGAATTGACAAAGTATCACCTTTCCAGACTTGAATTTTCAGTTTCTGATTCTATTATTATGCACAGTAGTATCACATTTATCAGAAAGTGAGGTGGTAATCTGCCAGAAATGTTAGAAGGTTCTGATTATTGTACTAATGCTAGAGAACATAGTCATGAAGCCATCCTCAATAGTAAGTTGTTGGCATTTTTATGTATAGTATGTAAGGTGATGTAGTATATTTTATATTCATAAATAATGAGGGCAGACTAATCTTGCATGTTTGTGTCCTAATTACCCTATTTTTAGCACGCTATCATTTCTCTTTCTATGGCAATAAACTAGAACATCCTTGGTGCAGTACAGTGCATTCACCTATGGCATGGTAGCAAATGTAAAGGCCCCAGTCGGCTCGCTTGCTCTGTAGAGAATGTAATCATCCTGCCAGTAACGACAGCCTTGTTGAGTGTACCAGTCAAGGTCTATTGTTAATCATTTAGAAATGGTCATTTTTCCTTTACAGATATGTTTTTGTTCTTTGGTAAACATGCATAAAGAAAACCCATCCTCATTAAAACCTGAGTTCTATAGTGAAAAGTGTAAATCTCTAGTTACAGATATTTTGTTGCCCTGAGCAACAGAAAATGCAGTTCTTATTATCATCAATGCCATGGAAAAATACAATCTTGCAGATGGTAATAGCCTCCATTTTTTTCATCGAAGTGCCTCCAAGTCCATGACATCAAGCATAGAGCCCTTGACAGCATGCACGAGATTGAGCTAGCTTCCCTGTGCTGTCATCCCAGGGCACCCCTGGACTGGAACTGCTCTTACCACTTTGGGTCCAGAGTCTGGGTTAGGTCGCCTGTAGCTGATGAAGTTATGATTTCAGATTAGGTCCTTACTATTTTTCTGCTGGCCTTCTCCATCAGAGTGAACTACCAGACCTGTAAACCAAATGAGCTCTTAACATTGGTTCTTCCTAATTTCATTTTGATAACGGACATAAAACTATAACCCATCTTTGATTTGTCTCCTTTCTGTGTCCCCATGTCCAGTAAGTTATTAAATCTTACTGAGTTATTTCTGTAATTTTTTTTTTAAATATTTAATATCAGCCACTTGTAATTCGAAGGGTTTGGGTTTCCAGTTTTTTGGGGTTTTTTTAACTTTTTTTTTTTCTTTTGGAAGATTTTTTATTTTCATTATTTTTAGAAAGAGGGGAAAGGAGAGAGGCAGAGAGGGAGAGAGACATCAATGTATGGTTGCTTTTCACCTGCCTCCAGCCACAGACCGGACTGGAGACCTGGTTTGCAAGCTTGTTATGTGCCCTGGCTGGGGAATCAAACCTGCGACCTTTCGGTTCGCAGGCCGGCGTCTTGTCCACTGTGCTACCAGCCAGGGCTTGTAATATTTTTTAAAACTACAGTCTCAGTGTAATTCCCACTTCCACGTTTCTTCATACCTGAAGTTTCTGGGATAAGCCACAAACAAAGCCTCCTGTCCCTTCTTCTTTTCAGTCAGCCTAAATAGTATAGCTAACGTGGTCGTCTTGAAACAGAAAAGTGATGACATCATGCTTCCATTTCAGTTTTCCCATTGGAGCCCTGATGCCCCTCATACAAGGTCAGGCTGTACAGGGTCAGGCTTCTTGGCCTACAGCCATCCTTGCATTTCCCAGGATTTAACATGATCCCTCTTTAGGCATCTTGTTGTTCAACCAAACTGGAATAATCATCATCTCTATATACATCCTACAGTATGTCATCTCCATTCTTTCTGACTATGCTTTTCACTCTGCTTTGAATCTCCCTCCCATTTCTTTACCCGCTGCCTGAGGACTCTGTACCCTTCAAGGCGCCCTGTGCAGGTACTTCTTTCACACAGGTGAACCTGAACCCCCTTTCTCCTCCTCACATGTGCATTGTCCACACCATTTCCCACTCTATTTGTACTCCCTTTAATCACCTCAGATGCTTCTTAACAGTGTATTCATAGCCATATATTTTATTATTTATTTCTAAACTTAATTTTTTTGAAGTCAGCATTAGTTTCTGATTCACTGTTATGTTTTCCATGGTACTGGGCATGGTCCCGCACACATAGATCAATAAATAGATCCAAATATCTTAATTTTTAATATTCCCACTTTTCTGTGATTTTTTTCTCTACAAAATGCTTTTGATATTTGGTAGTATTTTAAAATTGTGTAAGAAGTAATGGTAAAATAATCCTTGACTAGTTTTAATAAAAGATAGCATTCCTTTGTGAGCTAACAAATTCTATGAGGATTTTGTGGTAACAGTTACGGTCTATTTATAAGCATGGAAATACAGACTTCTTATAATAGAAGTAGAATAGACATTCCTACCTTTTCATACTTTGCAGTATAAATCTGTAAGCCAATCTCACGTGTTAGATCCATTTTTAAATATTTTTAACAGGGCATGGAAGTTTGTTTATTGGTGAAAAGTTGTAAGGGTGGTGTTACTATTAAGTGATTTCCATTCTTCTGTTAATAAGAAAAAGTTTCTCCAAGAGAACATTTAAATTTCAGTAGTAGAGCAAAAGAAATTCAGAGAAGGCATAGACTAATGAAAAGGTAGTTATTTATATTCGGAGCAGCTCTGACGATTGTACCTTTAGTCATTCTTTGTCAGCAGCTTTGTTTTGGACAGAGTGAACAACAGAGGGTTATGACAGACCTCCATTAAAAAAAAATTTTTTTTTAAGATTTTATTTATTTTTAGAGAGAGGGGAAAGGAGGACGAAAGAGGCAGAGACTAGTTAATGTGTGAGAGAAATAATTGGTTAGCTGCCTCTCACTCACATCACCCCAGCTGGGGACCAGGCAGGCCCTGCAGTCCAGGCTCATGCCCCGACCAGGACTCAAATCTGCCCTTTCGCTTTGCAAACATTACTCAACCAACTGAGCCACACTGGTCAGGACGACCCCAAGCCTCAAGGCCCACCCTTCTTGCTGCTTGAGGCTGCCTGTAGCTAGGAGTCACTTTGTTGAGTTGTTGCTTTGTTTGAGACCTCAGAAGCTAGGAAAATTTATCATAGCTGCAAGAGCTGGGTAGAGAATGGGTTTTAGATTGAACCTGGCAGGGACAACAAGCATCCTCAACACACCGCAAGAAAGGGCCCTGGGCTCAGCACTCCTGGCTCCTAGCACTCCGCAAACACAGTGCTCCCTGAGGCAGGATTCCTGATCTGCTGCTCTAAGCCTCCTGGCCCCTGAGCTCTGGCCTCAGGCGTGCTATTTGATTTCTGAGATGTGTAACCAAACAGGCTAATAGCATTACTAATGACAACTTTTCACTTAATAAAATGAAATAACAACAAAACAACCCAGCATTTATTGTTGCCATGCATCTCGGTTTTTTGGTTTTTGGGGTTTTTTGTTGTTTTTTTTTTTTTTTTTTTTTTTGGCATGTCTGGGTATCCAGTACATTGCTTAAAATGAACTTTTATTTCTAATTGCTACATGCCAAGTTGGTTTATGTGTTGTTTCTCAGCATTCCACAGATGCCACATTACTCAAAGGTGAGCATCTTCACAGATTTCTCTATCTCTGCCCTGCAGAGTCTCCCTGCTTAAGGTTCTCACACAGCAGCTGCATCATACCCTGCTGACATCCTTCCACAGCACATGTCCAGCCAACTGAGCCGTACTGGAGTGAATGTGCCTTGCGTGCCAGGGAACAAGCCACTCCTGTCATGCCTCCTGATGTTCAGTGTTATGTTGAAGAGGCAGATTTAAATAGAACCAGGTTTTGTTAGCTTTGTGAAAAGGTGCATGATTATTTCAGTCTGCCCAAATTATGTTGTTTTTGATTCATTTTCATACTGTCTTCCCAGCACATGAACAGTATCTGCTAGGTGAGATCTTCTTGCCTAAGGCAGGTTATGACCTTGATCTTTCTACTTCTTTCTTTTTTTTCTTTTATTTTTCTTCATTGCCTTGAGAGAGAGAAATAAAGAGAGAAACATTGATTGATTCCTTTCTCTTATGCAACCCAACAAGGAATTGAACCCACCACCTGGTTATGTGCCCTGACAGGAAATTGAAATTGCTGCATTTTGGTCCACAGGACAATGCTCCAACTAACTGAGCCACACCAGCCACTTCTCAAGCCTTAGCATCTTTAAGACTACAGGGTCATTTGTAGGATCACTTAGGGGCTTTTCTAAATATGTACTCCAGGAGCATGGTTGTTGACACTGGGCAGGTTCTGGACAATATTTGTAAAGCACATTTGATCATGCTTATAGTCTTACTGAGGTTTTTCTGAAGGCTGAGAGCAATTAACGAAGTAAAACAGAAGCCATTTATTTTATTTTGGTTAACTGCATTCATGATAAAGAGTTGACCATCCTCAAGATCGTAGGGAGTACATAGAGCAATCATATTTTAGGAACTGGGATAACCTAGGTTGATGAAACTTACCTAGATATCATGATGATGGTTTCTGGAAATAAGGGACTGGACTGGTCACATTTGTGACCTCCAGGTCCATTAAAATCCACCTTGCTGCTTTTGTAGCTTAGGGTTCTTAGGAACACTGATTCTAGTCTCTTCTAAGATTGTATATCTTCCTAATCCTAGTGTGTGGGCTCCTGGAAGAGCTTTCAGAGATGCTAGAGCTGTCATTCCCAAGCCATAATTTCCATTGTCTCTCAAGTCCCTTTGAGCTTCAAAATGCTCTGACAGAATGTCTTACTTTCAGTTACTGCCTCTGCTCTTTCCCGGGTATCTATCTCCATGTCCCATCCGGTCTGCATTTGAAGTGTCATCTCTTCACCCCACACCTTTCAGCACTCTTCATTCTCCCCCCTCTCCTTTCAGATGAGTCGCTGCAATTGCTTCAGCTGAACTTCTGCCGCCACCAGACTTCTTTCCATTCCTTCAGCTCAGCTAGTCAAACATAACACTGCTACTAACCTTTAGAGAAATACCCAGATGCACCTGGTGCAGTTGGAGACAAAAGGTGGTTCACAAAACTGTAAACTTCACAACCTAATAGGTGCTGATGGGGATGTGGAAGGTTTGTTTACATGTGGTACAGCCTTTACAGTGTGTTAAAGATAATTTGGGTAAGAAGGAAAGTAGACATTCATAAAAGCAAAGATTAGTAAGGTCTCTGTGTCTTAAAATAAACTTTTGGCACAAATCCTTGAGACTTTCTGCTCTGTGGTCTTCTATTTATATGTTTAAGAATGCCATGGGAGTTCTTGGTAAGAAGTGTTAAAGACTTGAGGCCTATCTTATACCTCTCTTAGCTTTGCTATTCACATGTGTTTTGCATAAATCCAGTTTGACCTCTCCTCTTAGGAATTTTTCAGCCTAATTAAAACTTTGAGCCGTAACACATGTGAAGGACTTGGAACAGCTCCTGGAAACATTTGTTAGACGATATAAGCAATATCCAAGTTGTTAACTCTACTTGCTATGCTTTTGATATTTCATAGGTGCACGCCAAGTCAGTGTAGATGATATAAAGAAAGGAATTTCAGTGCTTTGTCTATAATGTTTCTTACTTAATTGGTAGCTAACTCTTAACACTTTAGCTGCACGTTCCCTCAATTCTCTTTTTACCTCTAATTTCATCCTTATAGGATTAAAAAATATTTTAACCTATAAACAAATACTATAACTATAATGGCCGGCTAAAGGAACCTGCTACTGAAAAGTAAACCTTGCAGGTAATTTTATAACGTAAATTTCTATAAAATGACATTATATTCTTAAACGTAATTTTTATCAAATCATATTTACTTAGTGGAGATACGCTTGTAATTTTTTAACATTGCATTTTGAAAATTCAGATTTTACATTCTCATTGAAGTTTATTGTTAAAATTTTGGACAGTCCAAATATTTAAATACATCCCTTTTTTTTTTACAGTTGTTTGAACTTTATTTATTTACTTACTTCCCCTCCTATTTTTTTAATGGAAATTTTATTAGCTTGGCAAATCTTACACCACTCATTTATTTTGAACTATTTTTCACCCCAAACCCAATAAATGCTATTTTTTAGTTGATTTCAGCCTAAAAGCATTATTCCTATAGTTAAGAAGAAATTATGATCTTTAATAT
This sequence comes from Noctilio leporinus, assembly GCA_004026585.1. Taxonomy (NCBI): domain Eukaryota; kingdom Metazoa; phylum Chordata; class Mammalia; order Chiroptera; family Noctilionidae; genus Noctilio; species Noctilio leporinus. Next base: position 58,818 of record PVIW01002759.1, on the reverse strand, counting down.
TTTTATTACAAATTTTCTATGAACATAAAGCAAAATTGCATTTTCATTTTTATGTGTACTGTTATGAAGCACTTTGTTTTATTACATTACCTCTGATTTGTTATTTTGGGACAATGGTTCTGAACCTTCACTGTTATGGGAATCACCTGGAGGGACTGTTAAGCACAGAAAACACAGACTGCTGTTCCTGCACCCAGCATTCCTGATTGAAAGTAGGTGTGGGGTGTTGCCGATTTTGCCCGACTGCACTTTTCAGGACCACTGGTTAGGATTACAGTAAATAGTGCTCTTTTATGATTTTCAAATATAATGAATTCAAGATACAAGAGAACATAGGAAAGGTAAGTAAGGCTTACCATAGCTTTTATGGTTCACAAAATTATATTCAAGTTGCCTTTTAGCCATATTCCCTTTCTTGCTGTTGCATTTTACTTATTTTGATTTAAATGTATATAGTGCTAGCAACATGACTGGAATTACTTGGTAAATGACCGAGTGTACATTGACTGGTTTTTTTTTGATAATTCAAGAGGTGGTGAATGGAGTATTGTAATGCCTATTATACTGTTAATTTTGCATCTGTGTTAGAAACTCTCTACTACAAATAGATTCCTATCAAGCATGTGGCCCAGTCCCTGAACTGTAGTTGGACAACTCGTAAATGTTGGTATAAGCAAATAAATGTTCAAGTAACCCACCCCACCCCCACCCCCCAACATAATTAAGTTACTGGTTGAAAACTTGGCTGGCCTGACTTTGAATATCTGAGAGTTATCTGGTTAATCAACTTTATCGTTCATTTGCTTTACCTGAGGGATGGATATCCCACTGATGCTTTAGTCCCCCTACTAAAAAGAGTGGGAGACTTTCTCTTCTCTCTTAGTAGTAGTAATAATTATTTATAGGAATAGGTAGTGTTAACTTTTTTAAGTTATTTGGATTCACAATTTAAACTGATCTTCTAAATATATACTATTTATTTAAAAATATTAGCTAACCTGGAATATAAGTATTACAAGTTAGATATTATTTGTATATTCTTATAAATATACAGAAAATTTCAATTCTTTTATTATTGCATTCTAACTCATTTTGTTAATGATAGTCCTCAAAGGAATGAATATATTGAATATGCAGTGTTATATTTTCCAGTTATTTCAGTGACATTTCAGCGATGTTTCAGCTTCATTTTTGATGGCTGTGCTGTTTATTTTAACAGATTAAAAGTGACTGTAGATTGGACAACAACCTATCATCATATCGTTGTTTCCAAAGATCCTTCTTCCATAGAAGGAAATGAACAGAAGAGCTTAATAGTGTTTTCAGATGGAAATTAAGAGCAAATTCCATTAATGTCCTGTGCTGATGCCATGGTTTCACAGATTCTAGCTTATAACACATTTCTATACTGCTCCTGCTTATTTCGTGAGGATATTGTAAGTGTGAATTAGATAACCACTTTGAATGGTTTGAGATACGAAAAAGAAAGGTTCTCAGCCATGCATTTAGAATGAGATGTGGTTAGGCTAGGTTTGAGCATCAGGAAGGACACTATGTTGATGGCCAGGACGCATGAAAATTGAAACTAAGCTTAGGGCTCCAGAATCATATTTCTAGTGGTTAGCCTAGAATTAATTGTCAAAGTCTTAGAAGTCCACCTCTCCTACTCCCCTCCCCACCAAAGTAGATCTACCAGGAAAGCCAAAGACAAAGCCTTAGGAACACCTGGGACTTATGAGGTATTGGGAATGAGAAAAATTGAGATCTAGTTATATGAGCAGGGCATCATTGAGACCTAGTTATATGAGCTTCTCCTGCACCCTGCTGCCTGCTGATAGCTGTCACTTTTGATCACTAGTGCTAAGGACTTTACGTAGCTTATATTAAGATGAGGAGGGGATGAGACAAACAGATCAGGTGGTGGTAAGTGTTAAGATGAAAAAGAAAGCAGGGTGGGTGATGGGGAAGGAGTGAGGGTCATCGTATGACCAGGAGGAGGTTGGTCAGGGTCATGGTCAAGAAGTTCTTAGATGAAGTATCTTAGCAGTATGAGGTAAGAACAGCAAGTGCAGAGGCAGTTCAAGGGAAGGGTGTTAAAGTGCTGCTGTCCCTAAAGTATAGGTGTGAGAAATGTGGCTGTGGCCTATCTCGCCAGCTTAACTCAGGAGACACATCCATCAATTGTGAGTTGGAACAGTTGTACTAAAACATGAAAACATTTAGAAAAGAGTAAATCTGAACTATTTTCTCAAAGCTATATTGCGAAATTTGAATTTTTAAAAACTTGAGTAGCATGATGAGAATGACTCATGTTTCTTTTAGGATTCTCTTGCTTTGGTTGCCTGTGGCAACTAAAAAAACCCTGCCTTGAGAACCAGCACAGACCCATTAGCAAGACTGGGCAGGCTCACAGCCTGCAGTTGTCTCTCTATTGTCCAATCCTTGATGTTAAATAATCCTCCTCAGGATAGCCTCCAGACTAGCTGTGGTTGAGGAGATGAAGGTCAAGGAGACCTGTGGCTCCTTCTTTTATTATTATTATTTTTATTTATGTATTGTAGTTACTCCAGTTTATTTAGGAAAAAAAGATTAAGGAAATAAGGAATTTGGAAAAGCATTTAACAAAATGAGCTTTTGTTTAAAAAATATCAAGGTCCTTCCCATTTCTAGAGTTCTGTGATGCTTCTGTTTTATTACTTCTAAAGTATTTGTTGCTACCACATAATTTAGCCACAAAGATGTTTAGGTATGTGTTGGTGAACTCAGGCATTTCTGACAGAAGTGCTTCTTGACTAATCTTAAATTTGGTATGAGGGCTTCCTTAGCAATAGTTTCTATGCTTAATACTATTTGTTTTGTCATTATTTTTTAATTGTGCTCAAGAACTGACATAATTATCTTTTTTAAAAATTTTACTTGTCTGTTTATTATTTACCTTTTAGTAAAACTTTATAAATTGGAATATTCTAAAACTCTGAAGAAAATAGAAAAGAAACATTAGAGTGGAACTTTACCCTATTTCCTCTAACCAAAGAGCTAATGTGCAACATTGCCAAAGAGTTTCTATAGATACAATTTCACCTTCTATACTTTTAGAATGGGTGGGTTAGCCAACTGTTGGTTAAAATATTTTATTTTTGACTAGGGAAGAGAAATCAAAAGTGTTTAATAAAAGAATGGCTAAGTGTTTGCTGAAAGTACCATATTTAGTTCATGGTCTTTCTTCATGGTTGTACTCACTGTAGAGGACATCGTCTTGAGGTGTTGTCACTACTTTGTCTCTTGAGAATAGCAGTATGGAATCACAGGAAGTCAGTAGTGAGAAAGGCCTGAGTAATTTCTCTGATCAGTGTAAAGTCTGTTCCATCCAGTCATAGGCTATTTTGTCCTTTTCTTACCCCACCCCACCCCACCCTTTTTTTTTTTTTTTTTTTGCTCTGAAGTTCAAAGTGACATGTCCAGCACTTGGATATATTTTCATATTCTATATATTTATCACAATCCATATATTTTGCTGTGCTGCATATAGATTATTGTAAATGCCAATATATACCACAGATGATTGGTGGCATATCATACTGATTCAGGATACATGAGTTCAAGTCTGCAGAGAGACATGTGTTTCTCAATGCTTCTGTCTGTGTGACTGACCATTGTGAAGGTATGAAATGAGTTTATGCTGTTAATGGAAGTGGCTTTGTTGTGATGTAATTTCAGTAGATGCTCATGGCAGCTGTTAGTCCAAGTAAACTGAAAGCCAGCTGGTTTAGGTATCACAATGGTGAAGATCAACATAGTACTGTGAAACTGGGGCTCAGTTATGGCAACATGACACTATACCAACAAACTTAGATGTGTTTCATCTGATACTCTCAGTTTGATCCCTCACTTAAATTGCTTTATTTGAAAAAACAAAAACTGCTTTTTCAGGTGAATGAATTGTAGGTCTTGACAAAGAAACAGGTTGGCTTCTTGATTAGTATTTTTTAATTTTTTTGTGGCCATTAGATTATTAAAGTTAAAACATTGATACCTCCCTCAAACTTCTTTGATTTCTCTCACAGATATGAAAAAAGCAGAGGAAATATTTTTTATTAAACAATTGATAAGAAAGTCATGTTTGGGGCCATTGGGTTCAGAGACTTTTCCTGAATGTGAGTTAGTAGGACAAGCACTCTAAATCTTTGTTGCCAGTTGAATGCTGCTGTGTAACATGAGCCCAGGGCTTTGTCCCCTTAAAAACTTCCTGAATCCATTCCCAATAATAGACTTTCTCCACCTCTGATTATTGTACTAGACGACAGAGTGGGTACTGGCTTTCTCCTTTAGCAGGTACACCCAGTTTTCCCCACCCAGACAGCATTTTATCCTATAGACATTCCATATGAGAGATTGAAAATAGAAACGAAAATGCCAGTAGTGGGAAATTAGAAAACTGCTGCATGTCATAGGCAGTTGCTAATTCCCACTGACAATTCTTGCATGTGTTCAGTGATAGTTTATAATTGATATATAGGTAGATGCTGAGAGATCTAGCTGCTCTCAGAGTAGCAGTAGTCTCAGAAAAAGGAGAGAATTGTTGGAGTATAAAATGAACATACTGCCTTTTTTTTCTACCAACTTCACCAAAAGTTAAATTAAATGTGTTATTTATCATAGTACCTCTGATGTTCAAAATGATATGTCACTGTAATTCTTAGGATTTGTCAGGGTACACACTTCAATATGAACAGATGTGATATTTTTGACACAGACTTCATAATCCTAGTAAGCTGATAGGGCATCAAAATTTTATATTCACCCTATTACCTTAATTGTAGAGAGATTCTAGGGTGGCTGTGGAAAGTCATCCAACATGTGTTCTCTTTTTTTGCATTGCCTGGGTTCTAAATATTTATCAGTCATTATTTATTTATACTCTGTAATGCCATACCTTTATTTGTGAGTGTTCCACCTTTCAGAGGGCATTAGGTAATTCTCTTAAGAACTATCTAAGAGAAATATGAGCATATCTCTGTCACCATATCAGTGAGCTTCAAATCCAAATCCATTTATGATCTTCAGATTAATAAAGGCAAGTCTCTGCCTACCCTCCCCCCCATTGAAATGATGCAGACATGCATCTAGAGCACAATATTTTAAACTTAAAATATTTATTTTTAAGATTTGATTATGTCACATTTAAGTTATAATATATTATGAATTTGTAATCATTTGAGTTCGACAGACTGAAATCTTTGCACTCTAAATGAAGTATTAAGCAAAAAAAAAAAAAAGTAACAAAATTTTAAGAGATGTAAACATAGTTAATCTTTAAGATATTTTACCACATTGTTTTAGAGTCACCAAATGTTGTTTTTGATCTATTCATTAAATCAGGGCTCAGATACCTGTATTTTTCTTAAGCAATAATAAAAAACATGTCATTAAAATAGAATAATCCACTCCTTTCATTTTCCTGCCCATTTACTCTGACCAGATACATTTTAATATATTGAGGCAGACCCAAGACTTTGGTAACAGCTTTCTAGATTATTATGGTACTCATAGTTCTGATGTATTGGTTCTCATTAAAAAGACACTTTGCTATACACTAGATCTGCAGTTGAGAATTTAGAAATACCAGTGTGACCACTGGTATTGTTCTCATCGGCGATTGGAATGTAGCTTCCTTGACTTGTGGTTATTTTCCTTAGTTTTCCCTTTTAAGAAAGTCAAAACCCTCACCTGAAAAGAAATAAGTTCCCTAACTAGGAAGATTGAAAATGAAATCTGATTCTTTTTGACATTTTTTAGTGCCAACTACTGAACAAAAGACTTCTTTAGGGAAGTAGTTTGCTCAGTGGTTCTTTGAATTTGAGCTGCCTAATATATTAAACATTTTTTCAGTAAGTACAGCAGCAGAGTGCCAGTTTCTGTTTTCAGCTCCTCACTTAGTAGAACCAGTTCTGTCAGTAGGAATTACATGACGTGCCCCAGCACATGTGTTAGGCACCAAAGAAAATAGAAACATAGAAGACAGGGATTCTGGTTTCAAGTAACTTAAGTGTAAATAGATGAGGGAATATTTTAAGAAGCAGATAAAAGTGGGTGAAAACAAGCATTGTGCATTGCTAAGACTTCAACTGGATTAGCTGGGACTAAAGGAGTGAGTTATCCCTGGAAAAAGGACAATTTCAGAACACATTGAGGAGTGTCACCGTAAAACTGAGGCACTTACAAAGTATGTGTGTGTGGAAGGAAGGAATGGTTTGGTGAAGCCGGAGGCAGTGATCTTGGCTTTAGGCTTGCTTGTGGAATTTGATAGGACAGGCAGTAGAGTGGCTGTGCTCAGGAAACAGCAGGAAGTGCAGGGCTGGAGTTGTGGGAGGGAGTGGGTGGAGGGGCCATTTCCCCAGCCTCAAGCAGCTGCTCCAAGACAGGAATATAGCATGGTATGGAGGGCTGTGTTGAGAGGGCACTATTGCTAGCAAGGATGGCCACTGTTTGGGGACAAGTACATTCAGAGGAGCACCTCCTTATTTTCCACTTAACTTTAGCTTCTGTTTTCTTTAGTGAACTACTATTTATATTTAGCTTCATTTTCCCCTGCTATTTTTCATGTTTCAAGGACCAGTCAGGGAAGACCTCTGTGTGATGCAGTGAGTTGAGGAACGAGCCCTTAGAGAAAATCTAAAAGATAGGGAACATCCAAATGTCTGTAAAACCCATGTTAAAGATCTCTGCTATACAACTTGTCATCACAGAACCTTTAAGTTGATGGTCTTTATTTTCTATACATAGTATAATTAAAAGTATCCTTTTGGATGATTTGAGATAACACAAATTTTATTTGAATGTTAAAACTTACCATTACTCTAAAACAAACATTCTAACCTTTGGAAGAAAAAGAGTAAATTTGGAGACTCTGCTACAGCTTTGAAAACTTTAATGTACTGTTTGTCTGATGAGTAACATTTGCTCAGTTAAGCAACGACTAATTGTATTTATCTGAGAGAGACACCCAAGAACAGTTAGAAAGACATTTTCAAAGTAAAACATTTCTGTTTTGCAATTTTATTTTTGCTCAAGTTTTCATACAGGAAACATTTACTTTCATCTATGACATGCCACTTAAATTTTACAAGTGAAATAGTAAATGTAAATTCAAGCTAGTCAAAATATATGCTCAGTCTGAATCAGTCCCATTGAGTGTTTAAAAAAATCCTGAGTAAAAAATTTTTAATCATAAAATTGGATAGTATTCAAGTTAATAGAAATGGTATGGTAAGAATGATATCTTATTTTTTTTTTTAAATGGCTCGTGTGGCTCAGTTGGTTGGAGTGTTGTCCTATAAATTGAAAGTTGTGGGTTTGATTCCTGGCCAAGGCACATACATACCTAGGTTGCAGGTTTGGTCCCTGGTGTGGTTGCATGGGAGAAGACAACCAGTTGATGTAATTCTCTCACATCGTTGTTTCTTTCTCTCCCTTTCTCCCTTCCTCTGTCTCTAAAAGCAACAAAAAAAAATGTCCTCAGGTGAAGACTTTAAAAAATGTTATGATTACCTGTTGGCAGAGAAGTTTTTTTAGTTGCTTATTACAAATTTGAAGATAATTCTAGATTATTACACAAGGTTGGGCAAAAGTAGGTTTACAATTGCAGTGTGACATTCATTCGAATTAATAAAGCTATTGTAATAATTGTAACCTCCTTATCTTTTTCCATACGAACAAGTAACTATAAACCTACCTATGCCCATTCCAATGTTTGGATTTCTATACATCTGTACTTTGAGGTGATGAGACTAGAATCACACAAAGCACGGTGAATTTTAATGAGGACAGGCTTTATTTAAAAATAGAGATAATTGTCTAGGTGCTTTCTGTATAGCATGTGTGGAATACTGAACTATATTATCCTGGAGAGGTTTTGAAATTGTTTGCTCTTTAGATAATTAAATGCACTGTTTTCTGGAAGCAACAATTTAAAACAGATTATTAGACAAATGATACCCCAGAATTAAGACATGGTTTTGCAAAAGTTGACTTAAATTTGTGAATATTGAAAGAATTGTGTCTGATTAACATTCATACTATATAATCGCAATGCACACTTACGGCAGTGGTGGAAAATTGTGAAATGGTTGGCATGTAAAACCTTCCCAACCAGCTAAAGTATCATCCTGTTCTAGAGTGACTAATAGACATACATTAACTCATGGTGACTAACCTTTTCATATGCATGAGTTTTGTGTTAACTTGTTCTTAAATTTCTGAATTAGAATGAGTTACCATTCAGCTAGATTATTTCTTGGAAGAACAGCTATTGGTGGAGACAAGATCTCTCAAAATCACTTCACAGAGCTTCAAAGTCACTGCAGACCTGACCTTGTCCTCAGCTTTGCAGTTCTAAGAAGTGGGACTAATATATAAACCAGAGTGCTAATTTATTGATTGACAGTAACGAAGAAAGATTCCCATGTTTGCCAAATAGGCTTCTCCCTTCTGGCATCAAGGTAACTGTTGAACCTAGAATCCCGTCCAAAAAAAATAGTTTCATGAGAAATTTCATTTCAAGACTTTCTCTGACTCATAGCAAAATATCTCACTTTTTTACTTCCTCAAGACCAGAATCTAGGTTTTCTTCCCTGTGTGGCATACTGACTATTCCCTTCTTCAATTATGATGGTAGTTAAAATGGATCATAATCACATTCCGATTCTGCTCTGGATGCTATAGCCCTTTCCTTGATTATTTTATAAAGTTCTTGAGGCAAGTACATTTACTGACTCAGTTTATTCCCACCCATATCTGGTATTACCTTTACTTTATTGATTTTTCTAAATTTCTCCTTGGAACAGTCCAGTTTGCTGTCTGGGTTTTGAGGGACAGCTCCCTGCTGCATCCGGATATATTCTGTGCAAATACTGAAGCAAAGACGGTTATGATACCAGAGGACTTCTTTGTACTCTCCTTTAACAGACCACCTAGAAATGAAGGACAAGGTTTCCTAGGATAGTCAGCATTGTAACTTGGCATGTAAATGACAAAGGAATAATTGTTTTCTACTAGAGGTTTTGCATGATGTGTTCTTTTTGAAGTCTGCTTAAATGAAGTTACTGTTCTCCCCCTAGTTGCGTTTTAGTCCTTGTATATATTTTAGCTCTGCTGTCTCCTCCTCCTTATCAGCGTTATCTAACTCTGAAGCACATTACCACGGTTCAGTGAGACAGTGGTCCTGACTCATTTGAATTTGTTGCCTCAATTTTCACCATCATATTAGGCAATCCATCTCTTTCTCTGTCCTCATGGTTCCTTCATCTTCTCATCCTTCTTCCTCTTTTAATACCTCCTCCTCCTCCCCACCCCACTTTTATACTGTTGGTATTCTCTGAATGCAACATACTGTGCTGTTTCAAACCTCTGTCTTTGTAGTAACCCATCTTCTTTGTTGACTGTCCTACTGTGGTATGTTTTATGTCTTTACTAGTGCCATTTTCACACTATTTTTATTCTTTTCTTGCTAGACTATGAGCTCCTTTAGCATATTGATGGTTCTAAAACCTCACACTATCTGGTACATAAATGCCATTTTAGTGGCAACACAGATTTGTTCTAATTCTTCTCTCAATTTCATTCTTTCACTGAACAGACTGATGAACAACTAGTAACTATGTTTCAGGAACTTTCATTGGTGCTGAAAATAGAGTGGTGATTCAGATAAAAATCATCCCTGCCCTTACTGAACTATAGTGTATGCCTGGGGACACAGAATGGTATAGGAAATACTCAGTATTTACAGAATAGGAAATTGCAGTATAGTCCACTGCATACTCCATCAGTCAACAACTAGAGGAAATTCTAGAGACTTTATAAGGTTGATATGTTTTCTTGTGTTTCCTTAACAAAAAGCTGTTGGAGATGTTAGTGTAAAAATATGTTTGTCTTTTTGAAAACAAAATATGGTAAATCAATCATACAGAATCTAAACTGAATAAAGGAAACTGAAATATGACCATCATTTCTCTAACTTGAGCTTGCTGAGGACATGAACAGAAAGGATTGTTTTATATTTGTTAATTTACCTACTTTATTTTTTAATGGCTTTTTAAATCTAGAATTTTCTCTTACTCTAAAATGCTACTTAAGAAATTGGAAATCACCAAAAGTATAATTGTTTAAATCAGTATTGGTTAAACATGACTTAAAGAGGTATGAAGTCAAAGGTTTTGGTGATACCCCAAAATGTTAACTTTTCTCTTTTACATGTGCTTTCAAAAAAGTGCCATTTACATATTAATGTCTGCCTTAAACTGGACATATTTTAGGCAAAATCTTACATAAATCTCAAATGGAGAGTTGATTTCTCAAACAAAAGTACCAGTATGTACCAAGCACTAGCCTATTTCCAAAGAATGTTCATCATACAAGCATGAAAAATATAATTAAAATGTTTACCTAGCCTGGAGCACCTGAGTTCTTTTTCTAGAAAATCATTTATTACTTCATTTAGAAACTAAGTTTTCAAAAAAAATTGGTATCCAGCTTATATCCAGAGTACAATTTTGTGCTCAATTTTGTTGGTAGGAATCTTTACTGAAAAAAAGTTAATTTTTTGTATCACTTTCTTAAAAGTACTTAATGTTCTTCTTTTAACTGGCTGACATTGAAAGAGCAGGGAAGAGCCAAATTTTAATTGTAAAGAATAGAACTATACTTCTTTCTAGGTACTTTTGCTCATTTATAAGAATGATTATTATATTGTGGGGTTTCCTAAAGTATGTTCCTCAGAATTTTAATAGATGGTCCTCAAAAAGAGTGGAGGTCAAATAAGTGAGATATTGAGTTAAATGAGATTAAACACTTACTCTTACTTTAAGATCTCTTAAAATGTTTAAAATGCTCTATACCACTGCTTCTCAAACTTGAAGGTGTGTACAAGGTGCTAGGGATCTTATTCATGCAAAGATTCTGATTTAGTAGGTCAGGGTGAGGCATGAAATTCTGCATTTCTTACAAGCTCTATAGTGCTGCCAGTAGAACTGTTTTATAGACCACATTTTAACAAAGTTTTTAGGCATCTTTAACAGGAAGCATGCTCTGCAGTATTTCCCAGACTTAATCATAGCAAACTTGTTTTTGGCATACTAGAAGCAGTCCATGAAGCATAACTTTGAGAACTTTAAGTTTTAAATTATACCCTTCAAATTAAAAATGAATTTATAATTTAAATAGAAGTATGATGCAGGAATTCTAAAAATTATAATTTAGAACACATAAGTTATTTTTAGCCAGATAGCCTAGTATAAATCCCAAGACAATGAAAAATCATTAGCTAATACATGAAAAATAAAATTAAGACTCTGATCAAGATGGAGGCATAAGTAGACATGTTTTGCTTCTTCATGCAAACACAAAAAGAATTATAACTACATTTCAAAACAAGTAACACCCAGAACTGTCAGAAAATCAAACTGTATGGAAAACCAGCAACTAAGGATTTAAAGAAGCCACATTCATCCAGACAGGTAGGAAGGAAGAGACTAGGCAGAGAGGTAGAGAGATGTGGTGTGGTGTGGACAGGCAGCAGTGGCAGAATGGGCATGGGTGGTCCCACTTTCACGTGTGGATAACAGTCAAGAAGGATACCTTGGGAGTGAGACATCGCGGTCCAAAGTTCCAACATCAGGAAGATAAATTCCCATAACTTCTGCCTGTAAAAACTAGTGGTGGTTGAGGCAGTGGAAGAAACTCCTGGATTTTCAGGAAACTTCCACTTAATGGGCCTGCGTGTTCTTAAAATAAATGCAAACCTGCCCACTTAGATTCAGCACCAGCAGACTAGCTAGAAGGGTGCCAGTCACATATGGGGAGTACATGAAGTAACTGGAAAAAGGGCACATGGTGGGCAAACCCCCAGACGCCAGGGAGTGGCACAGTCCCTTTTCCTAGCCCTCCCCCAACACAGAGCCACAAAACAGTGAAGCAGATGGTCTCACACTGGCGATTAGCTAAGGCTCCACCCCCACATATTTTATAGGTATGTTTTATGAGAGTTGAAGCAGCTCTACCTAATACATAGAAACAGGGAGGCTGCCAAATTGAGGGGACAAAGAAATATGGCCCAAATAAAAAAAAACAAAACAAAACTCAGAACTAAATGAAATAGAGTCAGCCAACCTATTAGATGCAGAATTTTCAAAACTGCTTATCAGAATGTTCAAAAGAACTCACTAATATAAAGGAAGAAATGGAGGTTATACTAAGTAATTAAAAATCTACAGGGAACCAACAATGAAAGGAAGTCAGAAATGATTTGAAACATAAGTAAGAAATAAGCATGTAACTCAGAAAGAAGAAACAAGAATTGAAAAAAAAAATGAAGATCATGTAAGAAAACCTTGGGATATGTCCAAATATGCCAACATCCAAATTATGGAGATGCCAGAAGGAAAAGAGAAAGAGCAAGAAATTGAAAACTTACTTGAAAAAATGATGGAAGAAAACTTAGCTAATTTGTTAAAGGAAATAGGCATACAAATGTCCGCTTTTATACATGCCTATTGAAACCCTTCTGTGAGCACCTGCCTTCTGTTTTTGAGCTCTTAGTGCCTTGTTTATCTCAAGCTGTATTTTATTGTATTGTTTATTCATTTGTCGTCCCTTAGACTGTAAATTGGATTGGAGGTCAGGATCTTATTCATCTTTATACTTTCAATAACACCAACTTTATAGTGTAATACATAAGTGAAAAATAAATAATACATTGACTAAATTATATATATAAAATTTGTATTTATATATATTTTTTTCCTCCCTAAAGGTTTTATTCATTATGTTCAGAGAGAAGGGTAGGGAGGAAGGAAGAAAGGGAGAAAAGCATCAATGTATGGTTGCCTTTCATCTGCCTCCGGCCAAGGACCTGGCTGGGGACCTGACCTGCAGCTGGTTATGTGCCCTGACTGGGAATTGAACCAGTGACCTTTGGGTTCACAGGCTGACACCAATGCACTGAGCCACACCAGCCAGGGCTCTAAATTATATCTTTATAAGGTAATTCACCACGTAAAATTTAATTTTTTATATCTTAACGGTACCTAAACATAATGTTACATTTTTTTTTCTTCTCATTTCCTGTTTTGGTGGTTGTATTAGTATCACTTATTCATATTCTAACAAGATACCCTAAATCCAAGTGGCTCAGTGATTTTTAAATTTCTCATAATTCTAGGATGCAAGGAGGTTTGACTGCTGGTGTTGCCTTGGCTCTGCTGAGGTGGCTGCTTCAGCAGTGGGTCAGGTCCCTTTCTAAGGTGGCCCATCTTACATGTTCTGAGATCTCAGCTGGAGTAGCTGTGATCCGTGAGCCTGTCTCCATGGCATCTTTTTTGGGTTTTTTTTTTTTTTTTTCATAAGATTTTATTTTTATTTTAAAGAGAGGCCCTGGCTGGTGGCACAGTGGATAAGGCGCTGGCCTGCAAACCCAAAGGTCGCTGGTTTGATTCCCAGCCAGGGTAACACAGGGTAACAGGTTGCAAGCCAGGTCTCCAACCAGGTCCGTGGCTGGAGGCAGGTGAAAGGCAAACACACATTGATGTTTCTCTCCCTCTCTGCCTCTCTCCCTTCCCCTCTCTATGAAAAAATAATAAAAACCTTTAAAAAAGAGAGAGAGAGAGAAAGAAGGAAATCTTTGAGAAGAACATGATTCGGTTGCTTGTCATATTTCCCCAACTGGGGACCTGGCCCACAATTCAGGCATGTACCCTGACTAGAGACCTTTCAGTTCACAAGCCAGCACTCAATCCATTGAGCCACACCAACTGGGGCTTCCGTGGCATCTTTTTATCAAACTCGTTCATAACATAGTGGTCTCAGGGTTCCAGAAGACAGAGCTTCAAGGCCTTTTAAGATTGAGCCTTAGACATTGCCCAAGATCACATCTGCCACATTTTGTGAGTCTGAAGAGTCCAGCCCCACATTCAGGGGGTGGGCAGGGGAATCTGCCTCGTCTGGAGAGGGCAGAGAAAGCAGTGACCTGGAGTTACTCTATGTATTTCCTTCCCCTACATTAAATACAAGCATTAGTACAATTTAATTTTTTTCAGCTTCTCACTTCTCTCATGTTGATACCATGGTGAATTTAGACTTACACCTTCAACTTCCAGAATTAACTGCTTAGTGCTGTATCTTGTGCTATAATCCTTCCTCTATCATATTTGCTTTTGGGTGGCAGAACTTCCTGTAAAAGATTATTGAAGGCTGCACACTTTGAATCCTTGAATGTCCTAAAATGCCTTTATTTTGACTTACTATTTGAGTCATAATTTTTGGTCAGTACCAGAAGCTATTGTAGTCGATAAGAGATCTGATGCCAAACTGATTCTCAGTCTTTGTAAGCAGTTTGTTTTTCCTCCATAGTAACAATTACAATCTTTTATTTATCCTTGGAACCAAGACATTTTTGTGGATTGTGGCTGCATGTTGTTTATTGTTTCATTCGTTTTCTTATTGGCCCATTTAAAATGATTAGTTTACAGCTGTCAGAAATTTTCATTTATTTCTTTTAGTATTTATTCTCCTTTTCCCCCCTCTTCTTAGTACTCTTAATAAATAAACATAACTTCTGTATCTACAGGTAGTCTATAGTCTTCAAATTATTTATCCCTTTTATTAATTTTTTTCTTTTTTTTTTGTCTTTGGGAAAATTGCTTAAATTTTCTCTTATAAAATACTCTTTAAAAAAATCATTCATTGCCCTGGTCAGGTAACTCTGTTAGTTGGAACATTGTCCCAATGCCCCAAGGTTGCTGGTTTGATCCTTGGTGAGGCCTCAAACAAGAATCAACCAATGCATGCATGAATGGGTGGAACAACAGATTGATGTTACTCTCTATCCCTCTCTCTCTTAAAAAAAAAAAAAGTAAAAATATTTTAAAATTATTCATTCCATTGGATGAAGTTTTGTTTTTATTCTATAACACCCCCACTCCAGTTCTCTGACTTTTTCCCTTTTATGCATACAGCTTTTAATTTAAACACAAAGGATGTTAAAATAGTTCTGCGTATTCCACTTCACTTACTCTGTTCAAAAAATTTGGTCATTGTTGGACATTAGTAACTGGTTGAGGCTCTGTTCTGCCTCGATCTGTCCTTCTTTGTCTGTGGCAACTGTCTAAGCATGTTGAGGACAAGGACTGACTGCCAGCCATGCTGCATTGTCTCTCTACCCTTGATTATCTGATCTTGACCTAGATGTAAGGAACTCTCCCACCAACTGCTCCAGACTCTAATGCTGGCCATGTTCTATATTGTGTTAGGGTCTTCTCTGGTCATTTTGTCCTAGTCTGCAGCCACTATTTTTCTGAGTTTTTGGTATACTGGTGGCATTTAAAATTTTTCTTATAAGAAAGAGAAAAATGCCCCTTTTTGTTATTTCATGGCATTACAAGTTGAGAAAGAGTGGATATGTATGTTCATCTCGTTTGTTGATACAGTTATCCCATTTCGGAGTTTTAACTACATTCTTATGCTATTGATTATCCCTATTCTATCTTTTTTTAACATCCTTCAATATTCCAGGCTTCTCCTTTTCCTTTATTTTTATTCTATAAAGGATCCCAAATTATGAGAAAAAAAGTGAACCTGTAGTACTTTCCAAAAAGAGCCTTTCATTTTTCCTGTTGATAAGAAATAAAACTTTTTGGTAAGGTTAAAAATAGCAACCTGATTGCAAACCAGGTCTCCAGCCAGATCTGTAGCTGGAGGCAGGTTAAAGGTAACCATACATTGATGTCTATCTTCTTCTCAGGCTCTATCCCTTCCCCTCTCTCTAAAAATAATAAATAAAATCTTTTTAAAAAATAGTAAACCTGAAATCTGTCCTTATCCAACACAGAATTTTTACCTTTTATTAACAGTTTTTCAGCATGTACCTACTTTGACAAAGACCATGGGAACACTTCCCATAACACCAGAAAGCACCATTCACATAGCATGTAATGAGAATTTCTGCCTTCAGGTGTGAGCAGTGCTGACCCTGATGTTATAATTAACCAGGATATGTTTTCAGAAATTTTTATTGAAGGGTGTATAGAGTTGAAAGCATTCCGTTTTATAATGTAATCTCCTTATTATTGAAATGAATTTTGTCAAAACATTTATGAATCATAAAATTGTATTGTGTAGTTTTATAACCAAAAGTTCAGTTGATAAGCATTTTGCCATTCCAGTGGTTGTATATTGATATCTTAATATAGTATGAATTTGCAATTTTCTAATTACTAATGAAGTTGAGCACCTCATTTATTGGCCATCTAGATTAACTCTTTTCCAAAAGGCTTATTTTATTCATTTATTTTTATATCAGGGTATATTGCATTTATCTTTTTGGATTGTAAAAATCACAAACCAAAATAATTAACTGCCATACATATTTTATTCTCTACAGTCACTATGCTGTTTGGCATATAGCTTTCTTCAGAACGAATTCTTGCCAGTAAAATTTTTGAACTACCTGATAAGAAAATTAGTATGTAACTATCTCTAAGCTTCCTAAACAGTTGCAGATAGATTGTGATAATGCTACTTACTTCCCAGATGTTTTTAAAATGTTATCTGTATTATTTTTATTTTTTTAAAGATTTTATTTATTTTTTTAAGAGAGATGGTAAAGAGGGAAGAAACAGGGAGAGAAACATTGATATGCAAGAGAAACATCAATTGGTTGCCTTTCACATGCCCCCAACTGGGGACCTGGCCGGAAACCCAAGCTTGTGCCCTGACTGGGGAATTGAACCAGCAACCTTTCAGTTTACTAGCTGGCCCTCTCCCACTAAGCCACACCAGCCAGGGTTATTTCCCAGGTATGTTAAAGCTGTAACTGTGAGACACCTTCTCCAGCATTTCTTTTAGAATTCTAGAATAGGTTCCCTATGGTCCTGAAGGCATATTTTGAGAGATATTTCTTATTTCCCAGTACTATCTTCTTTTTTTCTGCATTTGTTTCAATTTCATTTTAAGTGAAGAAACTTACCTTTTTTACATAATATACTCATAATATATTCAGTAATTTTCTGCTCTTACTGTTTTAATAGTTTGTTCATCTAATGCTTAACAATTTTTGTAAGTGTAGATGACACAATATAATGTTAGCTTCCAGGTCTACAGCATAATGATTCAATATGTATTTACTTTACCAAGTGATCACCATGACAACTCTAGTAACCGTTTGCCATCAGCCAAACTGTATATCCCCATAACTTATTTATTTATAACTGGAAATTTGTACCTTCTAGTCCCCTTTACCTTTTCACCTGTTCTCCCATCACCACCACCCTGGGGATCCTTCAGCTTCATCTCTTGTGTCTGTGAGTCTGTTTTTGTTTATTTGTTTGTTTTTTAGATTCCACATGTAAGTAATATGGTGTTTTTTTTTTAAACCTATATCTCTTAGCATAATACTCTCAAGATCTACCCATATTCTCGCAAATGGCAAAATTTTACAGCTGATTAATAATCTATATTATAGATTATGATGTACACCATGTATTAATTGATTAATGGACATTTAAGTTGCTTCCATATCCTGGCAATTGTAAATACTGCTGTAATAAACAAATGAACATAGGAATGCATGTATCTTTTCAAATAACTGTTTCAACTTTGTTTGGATAAATACTCAGAAATAGGATTGCTAGGCTGTATAGAAGTTCTATATTTAAGGAACCTCTATACTCTTTTTCCATAGGGGTTGTGCCAGTTTACAATCCTATCAACAATGCAGCACAGGGGGTCTTTTATATCATTGCTAATACTTGTTTTGTCTTTCTGATATAATCATTCTAACAGGTGGGGGGTAATATCTATTTCGGTTTTGATTTGCATTTACCTGATGATTAGTGATATTATCTGTTCATATGTCTGTTGGCCACCTGTATGTCCTTTATAGTGAAATGTCTATTTAAGTCCTTTATCCGTTTATTACTCAGATTTTTTTATGTTGAGTTGTATGAGTTATTTACTATATATTTTGGATATAACCCCTACCGGATATATTATTTGCATTCAGTACATTGCCTTTTTATTTGTTGATGGTTTTCTTTGTTATACAGAAGTTTAGTTTTTAAATTTAATGTACTCCCATGTGTTTATTTTTGTTTTT
The DNA here is from genome assembly GCA_004026585.1 of Noctilio leporinus. Classification (NCBI taxonomy): domain Eukaryota; kingdom Metazoa; phylum Chordata; class Mammalia; order Chiroptera; family Noctilionidae; genus Noctilio; species Noctilio leporinus. The sequence continues at coordinate 40,676 of PVIW01002759.1, read as the reverse complement.
GTTGCCCTTACCAGAAGAGAAAATATCCAAAAAATACATTGCTAAGAGCAAGATCAAAGAGTCTACTGCAGATGCTTTCTTCAGCAATAAGAGTTTAATTGTTTCAGGTTTTAAATTTGTCTTTAATCTATTTGAGTTAATTTTTGTATATGGTGTAAGGAGGTGATCCATTTTTTTTTTTTCCAATGTAGGTGTCCAGTTTTCCAAGCACCATTTTTTGAAGAGACGGTCTTGAGCACATTGTATATTCTTGCCTCCTTTGTCAGAGATTAATTGACCATATAAGCTTGAGTTTATTTCTGGGTTGTTTAATTTGCTCCATTTATCTATGTGTCTGTTTTTATACCAGTACCATACTTTTTTGATTACTTTATCTTTGTAGTATAGTTTGAAGTCAGGGAGTGAGAAACTTCTAGCTTTGTTCTTATTTCTCATGATTGCACTGGCTGTTTGGGCTCTTTCATAGTTCCATCAAAATTTCAGGGTTACTTAATTCTAGTTCTGTGAAAAATGCCATTGGTATTTTGGTAGAGATAGCACTGAATCTTTAGATTGTTTTGCATAGTGTGGACATTTTAACAATATTAATTGTTGCCATCAATGAGCATGGTATATCATTACATTTATTTTTATCATCTTTAATTTCATATAAATACATTAATATTTTCCAATTACAGGTCTTTTCCTTCACTTCTTTAGTTCAATTTATTCTTATTCTTAAGTATTTCTTCATTTATATGTAACTATAAGTGGAATAGTTTTCTTATTTTCTTTTTCAGATAATTCTTTTTTTTTTTTAAGATTTTATTTCATTATTTTTAGAAAGAAGGGAAGGGAGAGAGACAGAGAGGGGGAAAGAGACATCAATGTATGGTTGCGTTTCACCTGCCTCCAGCCACAGACCTGACTGGAGACCTAGTTTGCAACCTGGTTATGTGCCCTGGCTGGGGAATCGAACCTGCGACCTTTGGGTTCGTAGGCCAGCGCCTTATCCACTGTGCTACCAGCCAGGGCTTTCAGATAATTTCTTAAGTGCTGTGTGTATTAACTTTGCATTCTACAACTTAATTCATGTATTATTTGTAATTGGTTTTTTAATATTTTTGGTGGAATCTTGAAGGTTTGCTATATTTATTGTAATGTCATCTGCAAATAGTGACAGATTTACTTCTTGTTTTCCAATTCAAATGCCTTTTATTTGTTTTTTCTTATCTGATTGATGTGGCTAGGACTTCCAATACAGTGTTAACAAGAGTGAGAGTCTCATGAGAGAAAAGCAGTTTCTTCCACCACCCCACCACCCCACCACCCCAACCCTCACTGGCTTTCGCAGCCAGAAGCAATGTGGTTTTTCCGGCACTGGATCTGTGAGCTGTGGTATCTGGCTTGGACTGGGATTGCTCCCCAGGTGTCCCTCCTAGCTTTTTTAATGTGTGACTGCTTTTTCTGATGGCCAGCCACCACCACCACCACCACACTGCATCCTCACTCCTCCCCGGCTCTGAACCTTCTGCCTGTCTGGATGAGTATTATTTCTCTATATCTTTGTTTGTTGGACTTCTATGCAGTTTGATTTTCTGGTAGTTCTGATTGTTTTTTTGTTTTGAGGTGGACGTAATCCTTATAGTTGTGGAAGGAGGGAAAGCATGTTTACCTGTACCTTCATCTAATCTAGGTCAGAAGTCTACTTTTTTCATTTTAAAATTAAATTTATTATGGTGACTTTAGTTAATAGGCTCATATAGGTTTCAAATGTTCATTTCCATGATACATGATTTGTATATTGCATTATATGCCTACCACCCAAATTCAAATAATCTTCCATCACCATATATTTGGCCCCTTTGCCCTCTACCCCACCCACTTTGTTCTGGTAATCACAATGCTGTTGATGTGTCTGTGAGTTTCCGTTTTATATCCCACATATGAGCGAAATCGCATGGTTCTTAGCTTTTTCTGACTTGACTTTTTTTGCCTCGTATATTCTAAAAATCCATACATGTTGCAAATGGCAGTATTTCATCTTTCCTTATGCCTGAGCAGTATTCCATAGTGTATATGTACCATATGTTCTTTATCCAGTCCTCTAACAAAGGACACGTTGGTTGTCTCCATCTCTTGGCCACCATGAATAATACTGCAGTGAATATAATGGTGCATATATCTTTGTGAATAAATGAGGGATTTTTTTGTTGTTGTTGTTTTTAAAGATTTTATTTATTATTTTTAGAGAGAGGGGGAGGGAGAGAAGCAGAGAGGGAGAGAGACATCAATGTATAGTTGCCTTTCACCAGCCTCCAGCTATGGATCTGGCCGGAGACCTGGCGTGCAACCAGGTTCTCTGCCCTGGGTGGTATCGAACCAGCAACCTTTGGGTTCAAAGGCTGGCACCTTATCCACTGTGCCACCAGCCAGGGCTTGAATAAATGTTTTTAAGTTTTCAGGTAAATACCAAGAAGAAGAAGTGCTGGGTCTTAGGGTTACTCTATTCTTAATATTTTGAGGAGCCACTGTACTGTGCTCCAGAGTGGCTGTTTCAGTTTACATTCCCACCATCAGTGAATGAGAGTTTCCTTTTCTCCACAACCTTTCAACACTTTTTATTTCTTGTCTTGTTGATAATAGCCATTTTCTGACTGTAAATTTTGTTTGTTCTTTTCTTTTTCTTTTGCTCTCTTCCCTTGTGATTTGTTGACTTGACTTAGTTTGGAGCCCTTTTATGTAGCCATTATAGGCTTGTGGTTTATGGTTACCTTGACATTCATTCATATATAACAATTTATATATGTATAGCAGCCTGATTTAAGTTGATGGCCATTTAAATTTTGACACATTGTTAAAGCACTACATTTTTACTCCCTGCCTCTAACAAACTTATTGTTCTATGTTACTAATATCTTTTAGGCAAATTAAAATACTTATGCTAATTTTCTGTCTTTTTCTTAACTTGTTCTTAGGCATCATTATTTTCTCAATTTTGAAATAATCATTAACCATTATAACACTTTTGAGTGTTCAAAAGGAAATGATGAGTTGTGTGTTATAATCCAAATCCAGATTATTAATGCAAAAGAGGAGAAAATAAATATTTGGATTTCAATTTTTTCACCAGATAATATGAGCAAAGTATGCTTAGTGCCTTTGACCAAAAATTATTAGTAGAGGAAAAAATGAGTAAATATAGGCAAATTTAGTATCTAGTTTATCTTCTGTTCCCAGGATATTTAGGCCAGGGATGATTTTGTGAATTAGTATCACCTATATTAAGAAGGGAGCATAGCTATGGATTGAGTCATAGGCTGTGCTCATATGCTGTTATTACATCAATAGTCATATATTATGTCTTCAGCCTTGAGATTTCGGTAATCATGCTAGAATGTATGTGGCCTGCCATCTTGAGCAGAAAAACTTTCTGTTAATCACTTATAGTTTATGATAAGATTGAGATACACACAAAATTATACTAACAGTTTCACATAAAAAATCTTTTTTGTCTTTAATAAACATGTGAAGATACCCTTTCAAAAGGTGTTTTTATAAGGTTCAAAAGAATGCAGATGAACTAAATGATAAAATTAGACCTGGGCAAAAAGAAATTTAGTAAATAATAACTGGGATAAAATGAGAACGTACTGGTTAGAGTTGGTCACATACCCAACTCTGAGCTTCCTTTGTACAGCCAAACAGAGACACACAGCACTGAGATTTCCAGTATTCATCTTGCCCTCAGGAAAAGCACAGCTTCCTGGCCTTCAGTTGCCTTTTTATGGAGAGGTATCATATGATAAACAGCTGCTCTGAAAACTCCTGAATAACATTCACCTCAATTCAGAATGTAAAAGTTTTCTTCTCTTAGTGTTAGCCTCAAGAGTCAGAGGACTCTGTTTCCTACTCCTTCATACCCAGTACAAGATCCCTTCTATACCGTTCCTGCTACCAGATCATCTTGAGTTATGATTAAAGACCTGTCATGATGGGCAATATACCACTTTTATAGTCCAGTTTTTTTAATTTTGAACACCTGAGTGCTCCAAAAGGAAAGACTTTCCTGAACTTGTCCTTGTGACTCTATAATTTCATTTTGATTTAAAGTAATAGAATCAAACAAAGAATCAACAAGAATACCGAGGCATTGAATGAAACTCTAGGTCCAATAGATTTAGTAGATATTTACAGAACACTTCACCCCAAACAGGCAAAATATGTGTTCTTTTCAAGTGCGTATGGAAAATTTTCAAAGATAGACTACCTGGTAGGACACAAAACAAGCCTCAAATAATTCAGGAAAACTGAAATTATATCAGGCATCTTCTCAGATCACAATGGCTTGAAAACAGAAACTAATCCCAAGGGAAAAACTCAGAAAAACCATGCAAATTCATGGAGACTGAATGCCACATAATTAAATAATGAATGCATTAGCCATGAGATCAAGGAAGAAATCAAAAAGTTCCTGGAAACAAATGAAAATGAACACAATAACCCAAAATCTATGGGACGCAGCAAAGACAGTTTTGAGAGGGAAGCTCATAGACATACAGGTTTACCTAAAAAAAGATAGAAAAATCTTAAATAAACAACCTAACCCTATAGCTACAAGAAGTAGAGAAACAACAACAAAGCCCAAGGCAAGTAGAAGCAAGGAAATAATCAAGATCAGAGCAGAATTAAATGACAGAGATAAAAATCAATCCAAAGAATCAAGCAAGCAATTCAGGATAATAGTACTTTGAAAAAATAAACAAAATTGACAAAATCTTTAACCAGACTCATCAAGAAAAAATAGAGGACCCAAATAAATGAAATCAAAAGGAAAGAGAATACCAATACAACAGAAACACAAAGGATTGTAAGAAATTACTATGAACAATATGCCAAGAAACTGGACAACTGAGGTGAAAGAGAAATATCTAGAAACATACAATCTTCCAAAACTGAATCAAGAAGAAGCAGAAAGCATGACTAGATGGATGGCAACTAGCAAACATTAAAGCAGTAATCAAAAACTCCCAGCACACCTACCCATGGACCTGTGGGCTTCACAGGCAAATTTTAACATAAAGTTCAAAGAACTAAGTAAGACCTATCCTTGTCAAACTACTTCAAAAAAATTGAAAAGAGGGGAGACTCCCAAACTCTTTTTACAAGGCCAGTATTATCCTAATCCCAAAACTAGATAATACAGAACAAGAGAAAAAATTTACAAGCCAATATCCCTGATGAACATAGATGTTAACTAAAATGCTCAGCAAATTATTGGCAATGCAGATCCAGCACTACATTAAACAGATATACTGTGATCACTTGGGATTTATCCCAGGGATACAAAGATGGTATCACATTCATAAATCAGTTAGTGTAATATATTACATTCATAGATCAATAAATGTAATACATCACAAATGTAAAACAAAATGAAAGACAAAAGTTATATGATCATATCAATAAATGCTAAAAAGCATTTGATGAAATCCAGCACCCATTTATGATAAAAACACTCAACAAAGTGGAAATAGAGGGAGCATACCTCACCATAATAAAGGCCATATAAGAGAAACCTACTGCCAACATCTTACTCAATGGGCAAAAACTATAAAAGTTTCCCTCAAGTTCAGGGTGTCTGTTTTCACCACTTATTCAACATAGAAGTGGAAGTTGTAGCAACAGTGATTATACAAGAAAAAGAAATAAGACATCCAAATTGGAAAGGAGGAAGTAAAATTGTCATTATTCATAGAAAGGATGATAGTATATGTAGAAAACCCTATAGCCTCCACCAAAAAACTACTCAAGCTAATAATTGAATTCAGCAAAGGAGTGGGTTACAAAGTCAATAATTAGAAATGGATGACGTTCTTGTGCACACCAGCAATGAATTATTAAAAGAGAAATTAAGGGGAAAAAATCTCATTTACTCTATCAACAAGAAAAAGTACCTAGGAATAAAATTAATCAAGGGGTAAAAGACTGTTAACTAGAAAACCACAAAACACCAAAGATAGAAATTGAGAAAGATACAAATAAATAGAAGCACACTCATGTATCATCTTCATGGGTTGGTAGAATTAATGTCATTAAAATGTGCATACTACCTAAAGCAGTCTTTAGATTCAGTGCAATTCCTATTAAAATACCAATGACATTTCACAGATCAAGAACAAATATTAATAAAATTTATATGGATTTTACAAAGACCCGGAATAGCCTTAGCAATCCTGAGAAAGAATAACAAAGTTAGAGGGATCACAATACCTAATATTAAGCTATACTACAAGGCCACTGAAATTAAGACAGTTTGGTATTGTCATAAGAACAGACACATAGATTAATAGAAAAATACAGAGAGCTCAAATAAACTCATGTCTCTGTGGTCAATTAATATTTGACAAAAGGTGCATGAGCATTCAGTGGGGGTAAAAACCATCTCTTCAGTAAGTGTTGGGAGAATTGGGAAAAACTAGATCACCAACCTACACTATACATCAGAACAAACTCAAAATGGATAGAGGGCTTAAATATAAGTTGTGATATCGTAAAAATCATTGTGGAAAACAGGAAAATTTCAGATGTCCCATGCAGCAATAGTTTGCCTACGTATATCTCCTATGGCAAGGGAAATAAAGGGAAAAAATAAACGAATGGGACTGTATCGAATTTAAAAGTTTATGCACAGCTAAAGACACCATCATCACAATGAAATAGGAACCAACTGGAAGCCAATATTTGCCAGTGAGAACATTGGACAAGCATTTTATCTCCAAAATATGAGGTCTGTTCAGGTACGTAATATAAAAAAGAGACATTTATTGAAGGAGATACAAGGTACAAGAAACATTGCAGATAGGAAAACAATGTCTCAGTCCCCTTCAATGTAGACAGGACCTCAAACAGTTCTCCCAGTTGCCATTGGCTGCCTTGTAGGATTTTCCTGAATCTCATAGATAGTCTGAAATTTCTTCTTTCAAAGGGAATTTTAATTTTGGGAATAGCCGAAAGTTGCAGGGGATCAAATCTGGGTTGTAGGGAGGCTGAGCCACCTGGGTGATTTGATGTTTTGCCAAAAAATAAAACCAACTTAAGACATGTTGCATGAGCAGGAGTTTTGTTCCAATGAGGCTGCCAATCACCATTTGCCCGTATCTGTGGCCTTCTGAATCATCTAAATAGTTTCTACAAAGGAATGTTCAAGCTAATGCAAAATTTGACGCAGGTTCATTGTTCTACTTGCTCATTTTGTATACTGGCCATATAGTACACATGCTCACTCAATGGCAACTACCACCCCCACTGACTAGTACAATGTAGTCATTGTTCACACATGCACATTCCATTCCACTCTCCTTGGCTGCCAGGTTACATTAGTGACATGTAAACCATTCTCGTTATATTAACAATGGTTGGACTTTTTCTGGCCAGACCTCATCATGTATCAAGAACTCACATGACTCCACACCAGGGGAAATAAAAGACAATTAAAAAATGGACAGAGTCTACAGCTATACCACCGTGAACGTGCCCAATCTTGTCTGATCTTGGAAAAAATGGACAAAGACCTGAACAGATATTTTTCCAAGGAGGAAATAGAGATGGCTTATAGACATGAAAAAATAACATCACTAGCCATCAGAGAGCTGCAGCGAGATATCTATCACCTCATACTTATCTGAATGGTCATCATTAACAAATCAACAAGTAAGTGCTAGGGAGGATGTGGAGAAAAGGAAACCTTAGGGCACTGTTGATGTGAATGCAGGCTGATGCAACCACTGTGTAAAAAAGTATGGAATTTCCTCAAACAATTAAAACTGGAACCACCTTATGACCCAGCAACTCCACTACTGGGAGTATACCCTAAGAATTTTGAAATACTAGTTTTAAAAGTTATGTTCATAGCAGTACTATTTACAATTGTCAAGTGTTAGAAATAGCCCAAGTGTCCATCAGTAGATGAGTGGATTAAAAAACAGATACATTTACACAATAGAATACTACACAGCAGAAATAAAGAAGGAATTTCCTACCTTTTGGGACAGCATGAATGGGACTGGAGACTGATGCTAAGTGAAATCAAGCCAGTAGGCGAAAGACAAATACCATATGTCTTCAGTTATTACTGTAACCTAATGAAGAAAAAAATATAATGAGAAAAATAGAATCAGAGACATGGAAATAAGGAACAGGCTGATGGCTTGGGGGTGGGGAGATGGTGGAAGGAAGGGGAAGGGATTAGTCAAAGAACATGTATGAATGACCCATGGATGTGGGCAACAGAGGAGGAAAATTGGGATAGACACTAATAATACAGGCTTTAGCTCATAAGGAACTGGAGCTGTCATTCATCTTGTCTCCATTCCTGTGTCCGGAAATAATGATTGAACCCTTTCACTATCCTACTTTTGAATGGATGTACTTATGTTCATTCTTGTTAATGTACCACCCGTAACTAAAGTTGGGTATGTCCCCAATATCCTGCTGAGATAGCATAAATGCAAGACCTGACCTCTATTCCTATTGTTTTATACCATTACTGCAGTTTAGTAATATTATTCATATTTAATTTTATCATTGCTAAATTCAGCATTCTTAGTCATTGAAATATTTGAGCATGCCTTATATATTATCACTTATGTTATGGCTATAGTTTTGGGTTAGGATTGGGTCTATATTAAACTTGCCTGGCATTACATTAGAAATCTCTGTAGGGTGACATGTTTCATTCAGCTATTTACAGATTGTGAGAGTCAGCAGTTGCCCGATTGCCAGCCTCATTTTTATGCCGCTTATGAGGCCTTATAATTCATGCCTCACCAGTCTAGACACACTGGATTTCCCTGGTTACACTGCCAAGACAGAAATTAGACCTGCGTAATGTGACTTTTCTTCGATATGCCCCGAAGTTCTCACAAATTGTCTCTTGGATAAAATACTTTTCAGAATCTCACCTAAGATCTATGTCTAGCTCTTTTGTTTCTAACATGAACCGAGTCTACTTTCTGCTTTCCAAGAACAGAAATGGCATTTTCCTGCTTCCAGTTTTTTGGTGCCTCTTCCATTCTCTGATTCTCCAGGGAGCCCCCCCAAGTGATGTAGCAACCTATTTGCAAGTTTTCTCAGGTCCCTGGAATGGAATCATTCAAGTCAGGCAAGTTGAGGTCATTGAGGAAAGTGGGGAGCTGAATTTTTCAGTTTCTTGACTACACAAGTAACTCATTGCTGTTTGTTTGATTGTTACTGGGAAGAAGTCATAATATCATTGTGTAACTCTAGTCTTTGCTTGGGTCCTGAAACTAAATTGTAATGAGAATTACAAGAAAAAGAACAGGCAACCTTAATAGGTTTATAACTTGTCATTATTGTGCTATCCCTCTTCTGGCATTGGTTGTGGTGTTTTGGGACTGTTTCAAATATGAGGGATAGGCAGTGTTTCACCCTCATTCTTTGTTGCATGGATGTTAGCAATTACCTGTAACGTCGCCTAGTCTTTGAAAAATCAGAGAATGAAAACATCACAATTTCCTATGAAAATTTCTTGTCTTCTGAGTAGTATTTTCTTTTACAAATATATAAACTCTTTCCAACCTCTTTTCATTAATTTTAGTGTTGTTATTACATCACTTTATCTCACTGTACTTTGGCTTGCTGTGACTCACATTTTGCTGCCTCAGCTACATCATGAGTCTTTACTGGTCAGTGACCCTGCCTTATGTCTATATCCCCTTATCACTCTGCCAAGCACATGGACAGAGCAGTACTCGGTAAATGCTCATCTTGTTTCATCGATTCTGGACAAAGTCTTCATGATAAATATTGTGAAATTAAGTGTGGTACACTCAGAGGGATGGAATGTAATTACAATAATATCATTCTGTATCTGTTGTTGAACAGCAAGGCTCCTCCTCTTTGTGGCACAGAATTAGTTAAGTACTTTGCCAATGATGTTTCTGTATCACTTTTTTTCAAATTCTTTTTGTTCCCTAAATTTTTGCTTCTTTTTCTAACATACTGGTTATTGCATGGTATTATATTCTTGACATTTAAATTTTTTGATTCTTGGCATTATTTTTTTTCACTATTACATAGTAACATTTTTGTTCCTTGCAACCATCTGCTTATTTTAAGGTGTGTAATTTTTCAATGGCATAGAATACCTTCTTATCTTTAAATATCTTAAATGCTAGTCTAGGATTTATGTGTAGCTTTTTTTTCTTCATAGACCTCATGTTTTTAATGAGCACTCAGTAAATGCAGAAATTATTTTATCCAGTTGATATTTTAAGTATATTTTACATCTTAGCATACCACACATACTAAAAAATAGATGGCCATAAAATTACCCCATTGTGTTATATAGAGAATTAGTAAGTGCATTTTTTTATAAGTGAGGAAAGTGGGCCTCAGTGAGGTGGTAACTTGTCCAGGGTCACTTAGGTTTTGATTCTACTCCTTGGGTACCATAGAAATGGGAGGTGGAGAATTCAACTGCTAGAGTAGGCTTGAGAGGTTTCACAAAGGGGGAAATGGGGAAACTCATCAGACCCATTGCCTGTTTCTACTTATTAATATGGCAAGAATAAGTCCATATTCTATTGCAGAAGCCTCTTCTGTAATTGTTAAATATTTGTACGTTTGTAGATGTCTTCTTGTGTGTATACCTTTTTGAAAACTGGCCTTTATAACAATATAGTGTTTATTTGTTTCAGTGATACTTCAATCATACTTACTGGCTATCTGATTATAAGCTTCATCAATTTAACAATCTTCTAATAACTCTATTAGGAAATTTAACTTAATGAGTCCCCTTCCCCAACCCTTTGCATGTCATTTTGATTATGATGTTGAAATATTTTCCTAGAATTTATTATCATTACATTTACATTTATTTTTTAATATTTGGTAGTACCTATTACACTTCTGGCTCTAGTTGTTGCCTTCTAAAAATCAAATAGATGTAAGGAGTTTTGATCATTGTATATAGAAGCCTGTAAGTCCTAGAACTGTCTGCAAATCCTCAGTTGCTGGCTGTTTGTTCACAGAGTGTTAACCCTTTGCCTGCTTGATTGCAGGAGGAATGCCAGCTCCTGAGCAGGCCTCATTGGTGGAGGAGGGGCAACCACAGATCCGCCAGGAAGCTGCCTCCACTGGCCCAGGCATGGAAACGGAGAGCACAGCCACCACTATTCTAGCTTCTGTGAAGGAGCAGGTACAGCCTATTGTTGAAATTGCAACTAGTTATTTCTTCAGTGGCTTTAAAAATTAATCTTTGGATGCGTTTTAAATTTGTTTAATGTCCTTGACGCCTTCACATTTTCTAATTATAAGGTGTTTACATCCCTGAGTACATTGGGATGACTGGCATGTAGAGCTGCTCCAGGTGCCAGTCAGAATCGGAACATGCAGGATACTTGTACATCTGCAAGTAAGGACAATATTGATGGTGATTGGTGTCTCTGTCTCTCCCCATTGCAGAGTGTGTGCATGCACGCAAAGCTTCGTAAAGCATAGTTCACATCGCTGACTTTTCTATTCAAGAGGTCTGTAATAGCCTTAGATATGTTGAACATTTTAACATAGGTATCATATAGGATTGTCTCTGTGTATTTTGGATAAAGGCTGTATTTGTTGTGTTTGTCTGAATCAAAGTATATTCATTTCGTGACCTAGTGTTCTAATACTTGTCAAACTGTGCCAGTTTGCTTCAACGTCATGTTTATGTTGATTTTCTTGAAACCCTTGATACAATTTATCCTTCAAACCCAAGAAGCCTTTCAGATTAGTTCTATCTATTGTGCTTAGAGAATTGGAATTCCTAAATTTAATTTCTTAAGATTTAAAGTTTAATAAGGTGAATGTAAATTTAAAACTACAGGGATAGATTTCTTTTCTGCCCTTCCTTCCAAAAGAGAACAAAAATGTACGCCCTCTGTGAGGGTTAGTGTGTTGGATGTAATCTAATTATTAATTTAAATTTTTTAATTAAAACCCTGGGTCATTTTTCCTCAAGATGTATAAACTTAGCTGTATATTTGCTGGAATGTTCTTTTAAAAATCAATATCAGTAGTTTAAGTGACTAATGATGACAAAGAGTAAAGGAATATTTACTACCTTATTATTCTACTGTTTGTTGTAACTTACAGCTAGGTATGTGGTATAAAAGAGCTAGAACTATGACATGTCTAATATTAGAACTGTGTTTTTAAGAAAAATCATTTCACAACTTATTTTATATGAAGATGTCAAAATGTTTTCCATTCCTCCCTGAAATTAGTTTTTAAACATCCCACAACGTAAGAATTTGAGAAGACGACAAGAAAATTGGAGTCAGTTCTACTTGTATTTTTCACCAAATCATAGATTATCTAAGCTTCTCTCACTTGTAGGGAGGAAAAAAGGACTCTTTTAATAGTAGTTGGTAGTTGTCAAGATTTGACCCAAGCAGCTGTAAAATGAAAAGACTGTGATTTATTGGGGGCTCATAAAGTCCGCTGCATTTTTGTGAAACATGGTTATAAGTTTATCAAAACAACCCAGACTTAAAACTAGAAACTATTTCCATAAACATAGCAACAGGATCTTTTGTGTTTGTATCTTAAAACCACCTATCCTGAATGTTGAAGAAAAATGGAAACCTATCATGATTTTGGCACTATAATTCCTTGATGACTTCAGATAACTTCAAAATTTTATCTTCCATCAATAAATAGTGTTCCGAATGGGTATTACCTCAAGATAGCCAAAAAAATAACAACAACAACAAAAACCTAAATATTTGTCATTTATTAGAAGAGTTATATCTCCCAGATTATTTTTTTAGTTAAAGGATGTAGTCTATGCTTTGCTTCTATTCCTGTTCTCAGAATTTAAGTTCATTAACATACATTTCCAATTTTCATTCTTAATTTCCTTTAAAGTTGCTTGTCAGTACTCAGTCAGTACTTCAATCATTCAACCTAAAACACCGTATCTATCTCTTGTTCCAAGATACTCACCTGACTTAAATAGCTAATTCTAGCTTGCATAGGATTTTTGTGGCACCAGGCAAAACACTCTAATTTCTCTATAGTTGTCATAAAAACTTTTTAGGACTTTCCTAAAATATGTCACTCCCTATCATCTGCCCAGTGAGAGAGAGCACAGAAATATTAGAAAGTTAGGAATAAGAAAGCATTTACTATTTATCTTACATATTTGATTTTAAAATATTAGAATGTGATATCCTTAGTTGTGTTAGACTCAAATGGAATAGTGAATATTATATTATGTCCTTGATCATGTTTTCTGTCAATAGAGCCATATGCTTGATTGGATGCATAATTATTTTAAAATATGCCATACTATTATGCAATGCTCATGGCCATGGATCCACAGATCTCAAAGAACAAACCTTGTTTGGTGGCAGCTGTATCTCAGGAAGGGTGTTTCATTAGGGTACAGAAGGAAAAGAACCCTTACAGTGCAACTGGATGGATGGCCTAGGCGCTCTACTTACTATTTAATATTGGGAAGATTTCTAAACTTCTCAGTGTCTTAGGTTCTCTTCTGTAAAATGGGGATTATAATAGTTATTGAGGACATTAAATTAATCTATGTAAAATACACTAGTGAGGGCTAATATTACTGTTGTCATTCTCACTTCTGCAAAAGAAAAAGCTCTTCTTAGGAAGAACTGGTGGTTCTATTTTTAAGCATACAAAGGGTTTCAGGGAGCCTTCTTTTAGGTATTGATCTGAATTCAAGAAGACATTCTGGATATTGAGCCATATTTATGCTGTGACCGTATTTCACTTCTGCATAGAAATAAACTGTCAAAACCACCAAGTTGGTCTCACAGAATAGTTTTAGGCATATGTTATAAGAAATGGAACATGTAAAAGTAATTTATTTTAATATGCTGACTTTGTGCAACCCAGACAAAACATCAACGCACTTGGCTAAACAATTAGAAAGTGGTATTTATTAACACACACCTTAATTTTGAGGGGGAAGTTGTGGGTTCTTGAATAAACCACATTCAAGCCACTAATGTAGCTGATACATATTTCCCCTGGGCAATTTATGAAAAGTAGTTAAGAAGAAAATGACTAGCACCCAGAGCAGTTTTGTTAATAAATCATTTGTTCCTATACGAAATTTGTTTTAGGGTGTCATAAACAATTAAATCTTTCTCCACAGGACCACATGTCTTAGGATCTAGAAGCCAGCAGTTGTTCCTTACTCCTTTACAAAAATGATGACATCACATTCCCTCTCTTTTGTAATGGGACATACTTTCATATTTATGTCAGCTACATAGGTGCAAACCTGTGCAATTAGTTTGTTTTAAAGGCCTTGCTCTTGGGGATATACAAAGAAGGAGCCTACTTCTGTATACATGCTACCTCTTTCCTGAAGCCATGTTTGCTTGACCTGAAGTCAAACCTCCTGACCTCCCTTAGCACTTTATACCACTATTGAGACTCTTACCAGGTGCTTCTTTGGATTATATAGTCAGCTACCTAAGGACAGAGCCATATTTTATATATTTGTTTCACACACATTACCAGCTGCTCCTCTCCAGTCCCTTTACTATGTTAGGCCTACACTAAACGATTGTTGAAGAAGGGAATGGATGAATGATACTGGATATCAGATTAATTTGTCTTTGTCTCCAATTGGCCAATTTTTGAAGAGTTAGAGATGTGTGGCCACTTTTGTAGAAATATTGCTAAGCAAGAGAATCTCACATAGCACCTAGAAAACTAATTACCCAGCTGTATATTCTTATCCCTAAGAAAATTTGTATTGCACATATCCGTACTGATCTGGGAATTAAATTCAATCTCTGCAGAAGCAAACTAAATTTTACTTCATATTGATGGTCAAGAAAATAATAACATAAGGTAAGAAATTTCATGTCTTATCTAACTTAGCTGAAAATTAAGTGTAGGGATTAAAAGGATGAGGTTATCTTGGTGATGTCAAGGAATATCTACCAGTATCATCTATACCGGGTATTATAGAAAATCACTGAAGAAATGTCTCTCAGTTAAGGATCATGCTTTGAGAGAAGTAAGGAGTCAACCCATGGGAATAACAAAAAAAATGTGATCCTTGGACTTGAATCTGGTATTTCAGGAAATGTCAAGTTTCCTGTGGAATTTTAAGCTACTAGTTGGCTTTAAGCAGAATCATCATTTGGCAGGTTCTACTGTTAGGCTAAACTCCTAATGTGTGTCCAGGAGTTCAAGATGAATACAGAGGTTGGAAACAAGGAATATATATATATATATATATATATTTAAGAATGGTCTAGTGCCTAGCTTATTATCTTATACCCATTAAGATAAAGAACAGAACTATGGCCAAACGTAAGGCCTTCAAAGCTCCCTTTCTCCTCTTAAGAAAACCTGGACTAAAACGCTGGATTCATTCTTGAAATGGATAGGACATTTTTGGATTCAGAGGAACAGAAATTTGATAAGACACAGGCTGCTCATCCAGAACTCTACTCCCATTTCTGCAACTTAGTCAGATGTGTCAGCACACTGACTTACAGGCACAAAGAAGCAGTAATCAAGGGCCATGTGCAGGCTATTATTATCAATTGGGAGAGTAAATTTTACCTTTGTAATCAATAAGATAGGACCCTGGATTGTAGAAACGCTTTAAAAGAGCATATGGCTAATCATGGATAGAGTTAACAAGAATGTTTCCTAGCTCTATATAAATATGTAAGTTGATTTACATTCTGTAAAATCATACATGTACTACTTACTACACTCCTGTATCTTCTGTCATGATGTTGCTTAAACAATTGAGATCTCTATTTGAACTTGGCCCCACTCAGGCACTCTTAACTTCCCATTCCATTGTTCCCCCACAAACCATACTTCTTATTTTTGGTCTATGATTTAAGAAGTTTGAAATCCAGATTTAGGTTTGCAGCCATTCTAGATAGCATGAGATGGTAAGCAAGGAGTAAATTCTGTAAAATATAATAATTCTATCTGTGTATACTCTTTCTCTGGTGAAGTACTAAATTAGATACTGTGTGTACTTTTATTATCTTTGAGTGAAACTTGCCGTATTCTTCACTTGTGAGGCTCTCAAAGAGAGCACTACCTTTCAGGATGATAATTTGCAACGTTTGCAAAAATTACAATTCTACCTGCAGTATTAACCATAAGTGATTTTTAAATTTCGGAATGAAATGAGAGTCATTAGAGATCCTTAATTTTTTAAGATAAAATAAGGAAATTTGGAGCCCACCTGTGCCCATATTGATATTACTTTATTTTTACATGGCTATATCAGCCTTAGTAATTACACACCCTTCCTGTATGTCAGCATGCCCAGAAATGAGCAAATTCCAGTATAATTATTTACTTTATCCCTATGAAACTGAAACAACTCAACTGTTGTGCACCTGCCTTTGCCACTTCCTTTTGTTTGACCCCAAGTTTATTTACAGTAAAGTATTTCTCTCTGACATACCTCAGCCACATGCAGAAGATAGACTTTTTATTTCACCAGTTAACAAATGTAATTATAACTTAGTGGAAGGTCCTGTACTAGAAATACACTACCTAAAACTTCATATTTTTCTATTAGTAATTTAGTGATTTTTTTTTATTGCTAACTGAATTATCCTTGTATTGTAATTATTTAATGTATAATGAAGTCTTTGGTGCCTGAATTGCATCATCAGACGTGCTGTTTGGCTGGGATTCAAGAATTCTGAACCCTGGTATTTGGTTCTCAGGAAATGAATTCTCTTAAGTTGCATGTGCTGTGGTAACAATGGAATATTTTTCTTCCGTATGTTAATGATGTAGGTATCTCCCACTTTAGGTATCTCTGTGATTAAAAATACAATACAGTGTGGCCAGTAAGTTTATTCAGTATTTGAGTATTCAAAAAAAATTCCCTCAGCAACATAAAAAAAGTAGATTGCCAAGTTATCTCACAACAATTATAGCTAGTGTATTTTGACATCTTCCCATGTTTTGTGAGAGACTGGTAAATGATCATTTGGACCTGGTAGAAACGTTCACCAATCTTTCATATCCTAGTAATACATTTTGAATAACTGGCAAGTATTCTATTTGAGTCATTCGGAGACTTTTTTATTTTTTAAGATTCTATTTATTATTTTCAGAGACAGGGGAAGGGAGGGAGGCAGAGAGGGAGAGAGACATCAGTGTATGGTTGCCTTTTACCTGCCTCCAGCTACAGACCTGGCTAGAGACTTGACTTGCAACCTGGTTATGTTCCGTGACTAGGAATTGAACCAGCAACCTTTGGGTTTGCAGGCCGGTGCCTTATCCACTGAGCCCCAGCCAGGGTGTTGTTTGTTGGCATTTTTAATCTTCAAAGACAAAAAATATGAAGTTTAAACTAGGAACAAATTCTTATAAATGTTACCATATTTCTTGGACCTCTGAATATTAGTCTAATTGTTTTAAAAATATAAGTGTTTGTGCTATGATCTTAGTTTTGTTATACTCATTTAGAAGAAGAATTATAAGGAAATTCTCAAAGGTGCTCTGGACATGAAAGATAAGAATTGTGTCTAGCACAGGACAAGGTAAGCAACAACACTAGCAGATACCCATCTAATGAATGAATAAAATGAATTCAATCTATGCAGAATAATGACAAATGAGTAAGAAAGAACAATAACTACCTCTAAAAGGGGGATATGTGACATTAATAGACAGTTGGCAAAAGAAGGACTATAAATGACCCATATGTGTATGAAATAATGTTCTAATAATTGCAGAAATATAAATTAAAATGAGAATATATGTGCCTTCCAAATTGGCCACAGTTAAAGATAAAACAGTATGAGTTCAGTGATGTTGGCAATTTCATGCAGTGTTGGTAAGGAGAAATTGGCATGATCATTTAGCAGATCCCTTTAATGATCTGTAATAAAGGCCCTAAAAATTATATATCTTTGATTCAGTAATTTTAACAGGGATTCAATCTAAAGATATATTAAACATTAATAAAAATATATCAATCATAATGATATCTAAAAATTAGCAACTAGTAAAAGTAGAATGATTACAAAATAGTTAGATATATATGATAAGCTTTACATAGCCATTAAAAATTATTAAGGGTCTAGGGAAAAGTTCACAATACAAATGAAAAGTTAAGGTGTCTAACCCATATGTGTAGAATTTTGCTGTAGAAATGCATATTTATGTGTGTGTGTGTGTATAGATAGATAGATAGTTCCATAAATGAACCCTCATTAATGAAACAGGAGACACTCCTAAATGTTGAGTAGGTATCTTCGGATGTTTTTTGCCTGATACTTTTCAAACCTCATAGAAAAAAGGTGTGATTTCTTAATAAAAATTCTAAAGCCACAAAATAATGATGAGGGTTGGGACTTCACAAAAATAATACTACCATAGACTAAGGTTGACAAAGAGAAGGAGGAAGAAGAAGTTATATAGATTACAAGATGTGGAAAACTTGTAGATGAATTACGGTTGAAGTGGAAAACTTAGCATGACTGTGGTGGCAACCTTCAGATTCAGGAAGGTGTATGGCACAGTGGTAAGAGCAGGAACTTCTGTGTGGCCTTCAGCAGGCTATTTCGTGGGAAGGCTTCTGTGTCCTCATTTAGAAAATGAGGGTAATGGTTCCAATCTTAATAAAATAGTAAGTATTCACTATATGTCTATTATAATTGTCCTTGAGATGGTATCTAATAAAGGTTATGGAAGCAGTATATTCTAGCCCAGGACGATTTGGGAGCAACCTGGATCAAGACTGAGGAATTCTCTAAGGCAGGCAGGGCAAGGGGTGCCAGTCAAAGGAGAGGTTATATGCCTAAGAGCTTGTAAGCAGTTATGCTGATGAAGCTTAGGGGAGGAGTCAATGTCTGTTTGGACCCATAAAGCCATAGATTGTGTCATATTAAAGTAATTCTGTAGATCCCAACTTTTTGCAGGTATATTTAAAGTGTATTTAGAAATGTCATTAAGTGATTTTTCATATACATTTTTAACAAGAATTTTACAGTGTATCATCAAGAGAAAGAAGATGCAGAGTTTATAAAATACCTGTTTTGTAGATTGCCCCACTGCAGGATATAAACTCCAAGGATGCTTGCCACTATATTCCAGCTTAGAATATTGTCTGGCACTAACTGGCTCTCAGTAATTGTTGAATGGACATTTCTGAAATTGTTTCCATTTTCTTGGAATATAAACAGGGAATCAAACACAGGTATACCAGTGCCCATCATACTGATGCCAGTTACCTAGGAGAGGGGAGGGGAGAAGCCTCTTATCCCCAAAACAAAGTAGGAGAGGGCTATCCAAGGTTTAAATAAAAGTTTCTCTGCAACCTGTATATGATAACTTATATCTGACCATTCTTTCCTTGCTTTTAGAAAAATTACTTCTACACAAAATTACTAATCAAAAGAGATTTGTTCAGAAATGGATGTTTGCTTCCAATGGTGGTCTTTGCATCTTGACCAGGATCACACCACACTTAGGCTTCTTCTGCTCATGCACATATTAGCCCTTCAAACCCAATAGCCTAGTGACAGTAGACAGACTACATTTTGAAATGATATCACACATCTCTTGGGGGTTGGGGGATCTGTATTGACATGATTATATTTTCTAGCTTTTAAACGCTTCCAACTATTTTTCATTTAAAATGTAGCCTTTGTGCGTCATGTCCTAAGCCTGAAGAATTACAAAGAAGTTGAGAATTTGTCACTGCTACTGTGACACATACCCATAATCTACTATTCTTGTCTTCCATAACCTGGGTGCAATTCAAAGCCAGTTGTAATCACACTGACTGATTTATTTGAACTGGCAGAACTCACATCAGTGTACCATCTAAATGTTCCCTTATGATAAATTCTTACATACAAGAAGGTAAATATAATAATTAGGACTGTCGAATTTTATGACTAGAGCTATGCAAACAATATGGAGCCATTTCCAGTACAATTCTTGTATCTGAAAAATAATTCCCAGTTTTGAGGTCCTTTATCCAAGGCAGACTAGAAATGCACAGTAAAATATAATAGATTGGCCACAAAATATTTCAAAGTACCAGATTCAGTTTGCTACTCTGTGACTGTTTCAGCTAGCATTTTCACTGCTCTAACTACATTTTTAAACATCTTGAGGAACCTGTGTTGATCAGTGCAAGTTATGATTTCTGCAGGAAATTCGCACTGGCAAGTTGGAAGGGCAAGCACTGTGGCAGCTCAGAAAAATCCCCTGAGAACACCCTCACCGCCAGCGAGCCCCTGGGAGTCTAGAAGAGGCGCATAGAGCCCTAAGGGCTTGTTTGTCCTGAGGATGTCACTCTACCATAGTAAATACTTTAAAATGTTACTGCCCTCATTATCTATAGTAATAATCTGATAATCCAGACTTATCTGTGAATCTACAGATTTTCGCTGTATTCTTTCAATCATTAGTTTTTACATTTATCTTGATTTGGTGGGAAGAATACAGTCATTGATGTCAAGCTAACTTGGGTTCATATCCAGACTCCTACAAATAACTTGATGATATTGGTAAGCCCCTTAACTTCTTAAAGACTATTTCCTCTTCTGTAAAATTATAATAATCTCAGTTTGTAGGTTGTAGGACACATATTTGAAATGCTAATTAATTGCTTGATACTTAATTAGATGGTCGAATTTCTATTTAGGAGCAGAGCATTCTCAGACGTTTTATGAAAAGTGAGTTTTCTTTCTTTGGGGTTTTTAGTGAAAAAGCTGGTAGTTAAATCTAATTGCCCCTGAAATTGCTATAGCAAGATGAAGACACACCCAGTATGGAGTTTTGTTTACTCTGTTGCTCGTTATTTCCTGCAGAGCATTAAATTTACTTTTCATCTTCCTCTAATGGAAATCTTTAATTCCCAGTCTTTCAATTTTGTTTGGTAAATTGAGAAAATCCCCCATTTTTTTCTGGTTAGAACCTGCCATAGGACCCCTCCTTCCCTGAAATGTATTTGAACATTCTGCAGTCAAAAATAATGTAGCGTGATTATTCTGAAAGAACTTGGCTAGATCTGAGAGACCAACAGTTGTTTTGAGAATAGGAGCAGTGGCTGGGCGGAAGTGGTATATTCTTATTCACAGTGCAGGTTGATACACTGAAGCAGTCTTGTTTCTTCCAGGTACTAATACCATCCTAGAAAGAGAGTAATGTTCTGTTTTGAATATAAAAAAAGATTGTGAAATTATGTTGAAAAAATTCCATTCACTTACTTAAATAAGTTTATGAAGATGAATTCTTTCTTGAAACTAATACTTTAATATTAGGACAGTGTACTCTGTAATATATTGTTCAGTAAGCCTTCTTATTTGTTTATAAGACATGTCTAGAATTCCCTTCAAACAGATGGAGAGATAAGAAAAGATAAAACATTGGACATAAAAATTCCTAACTTGTTTTCTTACTGGATGCTGAGGAATAGAGCTGTGATACTGTGGCATTTAGTATCTGTATGCTAAGTACAAGTTATTGACACTTCTTAATGGCCAGAAGTTCATTTTTCCCTGACAAGGTGTCTCTAATAGCACTTAGTTGTCTTGAACTTGATATTCAAAACAATTTTGTTAGATTGTATCATAATAGCTATCATCAGCTTGTGCTTAAAAAAACATCAAAATCGGTGAGTTTTTCTGTAACCATTTTAATATTGAAGATGGAAGAAAATAAGCAACATTTTCAACATGTGCTTTATTATGTTAAGAAAGATAAAAACACAACTGAAACATTAAAAAAAAAACGATTTGTACGTTTTTATGGAGAAGGTTCTGTGACTGCTTGAATGTGTCAAAAGTGGTTTGTGACGTTTGTGCTGGAGATTTATCACTGGATGATGCTCCATGGTCGAGTAGACTAGTTGAAGTTGATAGTGATCAAATTGAGACATTAATTTAGATTAATCAACATTATACCACCTGAGATACAACCAACATACTCAAAATACCCAAATCGAGCATTAAATGATTTGCACCAGCTAAGTTGTGCTAATCATTTTGATGTTTGATTTCCATGTAAGTTTAGCAAAAAAAAAAAACCTTGACTGTGTTTCCACAGGTGATTCTCTACTTAAATGTAATGAGAACATTCCACTTATAAAACAAATTGTTATGGGTAATGAAAAGTGGATACTTTATCATAATGTGGAATGGAAGAGATTATGGGGTGAGCAAAATGAACCACCACCAACCACACCAAAGGTTGGCCTTCATTCAAAGAACGTGATGTATGTATATGGTGGGATTGGAATGGAATCCTCTATTATGTGCTCCTTCTGGAAAACCAGGTAATTCAAACAAGTTCTCCCAGTTAGACTATCTGAAAGCAGCACTTGACAAAAAAGCATCCAGAATTAGTCAAAACACATAATCTTCCATCAGGATAACTCAGGACCAAGTGTTTCTTTGATGACCGGTAAAAACTGTTACAGTTTGGCTGGGAAATTCTAATTCATCCAAGGTAGTCAACTAGACATCATACCTTCAGATTTCTATTTATTTCAATCTTTACAAAATTCTCTTAATGGAAAAATTTTCAAATCCCTGGAAGACTGCAAAAGGTTCCTGGAATAGTTATTTGCTCAAAAAGGCAAAAAGTTTTGGGGAGGTGGAATTATGAAGTTGCCTGAAAGATGGCAGAAGGTAGTGGAACAAAATGGTGAATGCATTCAGTAAGTTTATTGGTGAAAATGGAAGAAAATATCTATTTTTTCATTTTTATTGGAGTACTTTAAAACCAAATGAACTTTTTGGCTGACTCAATACATGACTTTGAACAATCACCTCATCTATATCACCTGATGTAATCTTCACAACAGTCCTATAAGTCCATTGCTATTGTGACCCCTATTTTACAGATGAGGAAGTAGAAGCCTAGAGAGTTTGTAAAACTTAAGTCTGTGAGAATGTTAGTACTATCATCCATACAGATGCTTAGAATAGGAGCTGCTGCGTAATAGGCACTTAGTTGTTCTTTATTCATTAACTGAATTTGCTCAAGTTCACACATCTGGTTAGAATCCAAGGGTTAAAAAAGGATTCAATTCTAGGGGGTGCTGTTTGACGTTAGAACTTACTTCATTTTTCTTACCCTGCCCTCTCAACCAGCTCTGTATTGGAGTTTCAGAAAAATAGAGGGCATAATCCCTGCTCTCTATTTGCATACTTAAGTGAAGATGCTTTCAACCCAGTAAAGATGTTCAGAATATGTTTGCTAAGCTTCGAATAGGAGCTGAGGCAACTAAGTTCTTAAATAGTTCTGTCATAAATATTTGTTAATAGGGTTTCAGGTTTAGTTGCTATAAAAACAAAACATCAAAGTCATGACTTAAATAAAAAGGTAATATATTTCTCTCACACAAAACATTGCAGAGAATAATGGTCATTCTAGCCACGGCAGCTTTGCCATATGATCACTGTCTCTGAGTCTGAGGCAGCTGTCAGTTCTCATTAGGCCATGCCTGCAGGTTGGGGTAAAGAACCAGTGGAGCCAATGGTCTAGAAGAGACTCCTTATAAGTATGGAACTTGGTCACATGGGCCACAGCAAGCCGTCCCAGAAACTGGAAATCCAGCGTCTAGTTGAGCAGCCTTGAGAGCAGCAGTTGCTGCCGTAGTCTGCTTAGAAAAAGCATGAGGGCCCTGGGCACCTGGGCCTTGGTGTACCTCTTCTCTTTTCTAGCTGCCTTGCTATACCCTGCTTTTGGTTTCTTGTAGACTAAGCGGAGCTACACTTGATGTTCCTTGGTAGTCCAGAAAGGACCAGAGTCGAAAGCATTACATTGAATTTTACATTTCATGGGAGATAGTTTTGTTTCCCTATTCAACATTTATAATAAGAAGTGCTATGGAAAGTAAGATAAAATTTTTTTTCCTTGGGTTAGCAGTGAGTTTCTAGTTTGAAATACGTTAAGTTCATCTCCTCTTTAAGCCTTGATATGCCAATTTTTAAAATTCTGCAACCATCAATTTTTTAAAACTCATTCAAGTTTTTATGCTGTTGCCATTTCATAAAATAGTGTGATGGAAATCAACCTGTGAACCTTCATGCTATTGCCATGTTGAAAAGTAAAAAGGAAATTACTGAATATGCCCAGTATGAATAATTAATACTGCTGAGATCCTAAATGTTTTGTTTCTATTTCTTTACTTCTTTGTTCCTATATTTGAAAAAATTGTACTACCCCAGGTTCTTAAATTTAAATATAGTTTTTATAATGTTATTGGGTTTCTCTCCAGAAAACTCAGGATCTTAAGTTACATTTGTAAGTAGGTCGAACACAGATTTCCCCATGGCCACCTGAAAGCCTTTCCTTTACAACTGAAAATGAGTAAATTTCAAAGTGTAATCTCAATTGAAACATTCCTCTTTTAGAAAAACAGAAATGTTCTAATTCAAACATTTTGATCCATAAGAGTAGCAAAGTTATCTATTTATCCTATTTTAGCTGTTTATTCCTAGTACCTAGAATACTGTCTGACAGGTGATAAGTATAGTACTTAAATATTTGTTGACCAAATCATATTTAACTTTTTTCATTTAAAAAACCTCAATTTTTATATATTCAAAACTGTAAAATAAAATACTTTGACTCTAGATGCTATCCCATAAACATCCAATACATTCATAGACAGCACGCATGCAGTTTTGTGTATACAAGATGCACACACAGACACACAGAAGTGTACATTTGTTTGGAGGCCAGGCTACTGGCATCTTCAGCTCTTATAAATGTACTAAAAATTATAGTGAAAATGCCTCTGAATAACAAGAAATACCTATATTTTGCTCTTTAAGCACTCAACACTTTTCACTCTAGTTTAAAATAATTTTGTTAACTTTTATTTTTATAGAATGTGTTTCAGACATGTAAATTTGGCTAAAGCATGGGGGAGTGAGCAAGGTGAGGAGAGAGCACACAGGACAGAGAAATGTTGGAGATCAGAATTAGAAGAGGAACCCTGATAGCACCAGCTGAAGGAGACAGAACAACCGAAAGGCAGGCCCAGGGATTAATGATGTCTCCAACATGGTTGTACATGTTCATGGTGATGCTTTCAATCACCAAGAAAAGTGTGTGTGTGTGTGTGTGTTCTGTATATTCTATTTAACAAGTCAGGAAAAGGTAGGCATTTTTGAAATTAGAAAATAAATTGGCATTTGTAGAATAAGCTTGGAATATCCAGAAATTTTAATCCTGTGAAATAGCTCTTCACTCAAAGATGATAGAAAGTGAAATATTATCAAATGGTCCAGAGGATCTTTGTATCCAATTTTAAAAAGGATGCAGTAAAAGGCCATAACTAGGGAGAACATCATTGACAGACTAGATTAGTTCTACCCATCTAGTTGTCCTTATCAGAGAGGCAGGGTAGAATGTTGTTCTACAAAGCACTTACTATGAGCCCGGCACTGTGCCACGTGAGTGTGTATAGCTCATTTAATTCCCTACCACTAAATTACAGGAATTATGGAGATGATCTCATTTTAAACATGAGGGGACTGAAGTGTAATGGGTAAAACAGCTGTTAATGCCCCCCATTCTGCCATCAGTTTCAGAGTTTGTGCTCTTGCCAGGGTTCAGGAGGGCCAGGCTTAGTCAAAGCAAAACCACTTCCTAGCTGCTTGACTCAAGACCAGCGAAATAGTGTTTCCAAGCTTCAGTCTGTGTGTTGGATGTTGGGGATAAGAGTGATTTATTGACTGCCTGTTGCACGCAGGCATTGAGAGACTTGTGAGAATAAAAGTAGTTAGAAATTCTCTAAATTGTAAAAATTATTGTAAAGCATTGTTATGATATCCTTATACTCAGCAAAATAAGAATAAAATTTCTCTTCAGAAAGTATTATGTGGCATTGTGAACTAAGAAATAAGAAGTAAAGATTTGTTCTGTTTGGCAGTTTCTTTCACATGATTACTAAATGGTCTGAATGCCCCCAGAAGCTAGAAGGTCCTGTATTTTCATATAATTAATTATTCACCCAACATCTGTTATCCATGTATCATTGACTCTTGAACACATTCATCATCTGTTGGGACTTCAGGAGAGTAAAAAGAGGGAGAGGTAATAATCAAGGGTTAAAGAAGCTGTATCATAATGAATGAAACTTCACTGTCCCACCCAGAACTTTCTCCCCCTCCAAGACCAATCATTCTGTCCTCTACACATGAATGCACGGTGCCATTAGGAACCTAGACATGCAGAATTTGTAGGCTTGAGTACAAAGCATGAAAGATAGCTGGCCAGCTTTCACATTTAGTTGGGAGCCACTGGGCACAAGACACTTGAGAATGAATTCTGATCCCTTGGCTTTCTCAAGAGAAACCCTTTCATTGCTTCTGCTTCTTAGGGTGTGGCCTCCTCACTAGGAACCTGGTCCTCTCGTTCTGTTTCCTTTAATAGCTGTTCTGTTTCCTGCTTCCTCCACTTGGTTCTTTTTTCACTTCCTGCACCCCCCCCCCACCAGTAGCAATGTATTCTGTTCTTTGTATGAAAAGAAATGAAGGTGGCGTTTTTAAAATTTGAAATATGGCTATCCTTTTAAGTTGAAAACTGCAAGAGGTCAAGCACCCTTGCTACCCATCACACAGAGCATTAATAAAATCTCATGAGCTTAATACCTTTTATAGTAACAGCACAACTATTATGGCATCTGATCAGATGTAGAAATTAGGATTTTGCTAATAATACCTACATTTAGTTCATAATAGTTGTACTTATTTAAACCTACTCCTAATAGTTATCACTATGAACAATTGTAGTTATTTACACACACACACTTATCATCTAGGATCATGCTTGATTCAAGCCTTGTACCTTAGTGAAATTTCACAAATGCATTGAATGATTAGTTTAATGTTTATAGAAATTATTTGAAAGTAAAATATGTACATGAATGCCAGGAATTATGATTGCTTGCTTGTAATTCCCAGGGCTCATTTTCTCATGTATATATTAATAGTTTCCCTCATGATCAATCAAGAAGGGTTTATATGAAATACCTTTGAAAATATTTCAAGCTTAGAAGCATATTTTTGGTTGAAGTAGATTATGGACATTCTTGCTGGTTTTAGTCTTTTTTTAAAAAATGAACTGTATTCAGATTAAATTGATGTCTCTTCAGTCATTTATTCCTAGAATACATTTGATAACAAACTCTCTGCATTTGATTGTCAGATTATTTTAAAAATATATAATGAAGGTCAATGGTTCGGTTCCCAGTTAGGGCACATAACCAGGTTGCAAGCCAGGTCTCCAGACAGGACTATAGCTGGAGGCAGGAGAAAGGGAACCATACATTGATGTCTCTCTCCCTCCCTCTCTCCCTTCCCCTCTCTCTAAAAATAATAAAATCTTTTATATTTATATATGTTACATATACATATTATGTATATATATATGTATATATATATATACACACAGTGATTTTTGTGCTACTATTCTGAGATTTATTTGAACTGAATTTTAAAGTTGAGAGTTCTATATGATACCCTGCAAATGGTATTAAATAAAATAAAAAAGAAAAATACCTCAAATATTTTATTAATCTTTTTAAACCCCACTAAATAAAGTAATTTTTCCAGTTTAATTTTCATAGTTTTTATGTTCAAACAGCATTTTTCTCCAGATTTTTGCTTTAATCTCCTTGATATATTGCTTTGTAGATCAGGCAGTGTGGCCCAGGGCAAAACACAGGTTGGGAATGACCTTACCCTGCACCACCCAGGAAATCCCAGGGTCTGTACACCAGTGAGCAGCTACAGACTATATAAATATAAGACCACCACCACAGTGCACATGCATAGATGATCCTCCATGGAGTGTAGAGGGCAGCAGTTAACAGCCAGTGTTTGCAGCTGACTGGCCTGGGTAAATCCCCCCATTGACCTGCCAACAACAATCATGACTCAGTCTCAAGAGGAGGGTATACTTAGCTCACATGGAGGGCACACCTTTGGTACCCAGCTTGGGTTTTATAGAAAGGCTATGCCACCTGACCTTATGGGACCCCTACTACATTAGGCCGTGCTACAAAGACTTGGTGTCAAAGCACCTCTACCTAATACATAGAAACAAACATGGAGAGGCTGCCAAAATGAGACAAAGAACCATGGCCCAAATGAAAGACTAGATCAAAACTCCAGAAAAAGAACTAAACAAAATGGAAGATAAGCAATCTTTTCAGATGTAGAGCTCAAAGCACTGGTTATAAGGACGCTCGCAGAACCTAAGTGAGAACTTCAATGGCATAAAAAAGATTCAGTCAGAAATGAAGGATACACTTAAATAACAATTTACAGGGAAACAACAGTACAGTGAACCAATCAGAACAAGAACAAAAAAGAATCCAAAAAAATGAGAATATAAGCAGTCTGTGGGACAGCCTCAGGAGTTTGAACATTTCACATCATGTGCAGTACCAGAAGGAAAAGAGAAAAAGCAAGAAATCGGAAATCTATTTGAAAAAATAATGAAAGAAAGCTTCCCCAATTTGGTGAAGGAAATACATGTACATACATGTAAGTCCAGAAAACACAGAGAGTCCCAAACAAGATGGATGCAAAGAGGCCCTTGCCAAGACACATCATAAGTAAAATGCCAAGGTTAAAAATAAAGAGAAAATCCTAAAAACAGCAAGAGAAAAGCAGTAAGTTACATACAGGGGAGTTCCCATAAGATTGTCAACTGATGTCTCATAAGAAACTTTCACAAAAATGAGTTCTGCAATATACCATTTCTGTGATATATTTCACAAAAATAGTATTCTAGAGTAAAATAAGTATTAAGGAAAAAGCTGCATCATTTGCTACAGTATATCTACAATACTATTATTTAACATGTAATTATTATATAAGCTATTGGCATATTTAAAATTTTTTGTATTAACTCTTCAAAATCCAGTATGTACTTTAAATATGTGTGTGTAAATATTTATGTATGTAAATGTACTTTTCCATGTGTTTGGTAATACTGCAATTCATATTACTTAAAACAGTAATTCTTTAAACAAAAGAATTAATGTAGGCATTTTGAAATAATGAAAAGAAAACTTTGTATTAATATAATTTGAGAAGCTGACAGAAGGTAGCAATTAAATGATAAATTATCTGTATGTGAAAGGAAAACAATAAAAGTACACGTTGGTGGTTACAGAATAGACAAGGGGATATTAAGAAGAATAAAGGAAATGGAGAAGCCAAAGAAAGAAATAAAAAAGAAATTTTGCAAGCTAGAAAGGATTGGGAAGAAATATTCAGTCATGAAAAGCAGGGACCTAGAGCCAAGATTGCTCTACCCAGCAAAGCTACTATCATTTAGAATGAAAAGGCAAATAGAGTTTCCCAGATAAAAAAAAAACTAAAGGAGTTCATCATCACCAAGCCATTATTATTTAAAATGTTACAAGAAATAAAAACGATGAACAATAAAATGGCAGTAAATATATATATCAACAATTAAATCTAAAACTATGCAATCAAGAAGAACAGAGAGAGAATCATGGATACAGAGAGGTGTTTTTTGTTGTTGTTTTGTTTTGTTCTGGGGGTTTTTTTTGAGGGGGGGGTGTTTGTTTGTTTCTCCCAGAGAGCAGTTTGATGGTTGCCAGATGGGAGGGGGGTGTGGGAGAATGGATGAAGAGGTGAGGGGAATAGATGTGCAAAATAGGTAGAGAACAGCCATGGAGATGTAAAGTACAGTATGGGAAATGGAGTAGCCAAAGAACTTGTACACATGAACCCTGGACTTGAACAATGGTAGGGGGATTGTCTGAGGAAGTGCAGGGTGCTGGGTGGAGCAGGGCAAAGGGGAAAAAATCCGGACAACTGGAATAACATAAAAAATAGAATTTAAAATAAAATTTCTATAATTTGAAAAAAGAAAATTAAGCAGTGTAATTCACCATATTACTAAAATGAGAAAGCTCCTATTATCATCCCAATAGGTAAAGAAAGCATTTGCCTAGTATTCAATATCCATTTATGAAGTCTAAATAAACTATGATAAGGAGTATCTATGGGAAACCTAAAGCTCATTAAATATAATGTTAAAAATCAAAATAGCATAAATTCTCAATTAAATACAATGATGAAAGACTAAATACTTTTCCTCCAAAATTTTTACCAGTGCAGTATGACAAGAAGAATAAAGGTTACAAAGATTGGAAAGAGAAATTAAAACTATTTTTTCACAGAAGACATGATTTTATATGTAGGAAATTCTAGAGCAAAAGTTTGCAAAGTGTAGCCAAATTAGGTTCATTCCAGTTTTTGTATGTCCTATGAGAGGGTGGTCTTTACACTTTTTGGTTTTTGAGATTTTTTTTTTTTTTTTTTTTTTTTTTGCTTTTTGGGGGCTGTACAAGTATAAGAGGGACACAATCATGTTGGAAAAGAGCTTGGTGACTTTTTTTTTTTTTAAGATTTTATTTATTTTTAGGAAGAGGGGAAGGGAGAGAAGCAGAGAGGGAGAGAGACATCAATGTATGGTTGCATTTCACCTGCCTCCAGCCACAGACCTGACTGGAGACCTGGTTTGCAACCTGGTTACGTGTCCTGGCTGGGGAATTGAACCTGCGACCTTTGGGTTCGCAGGCTGATGCCTTATCCACTGTGCTACCAGCCAGGGCAGTGATTTCTTAGTCATATCATGTGACCCAGCTGTTCTGGGTATAAACTAGGAATGAATAAATATGTATGTCCACACAAAAACTTGCATATGGATGTTCATAATACCATTATTTTAGTAGCCCCAAATTTAAAAAAAAAAAGAAAAAAACTTAATTGTTATTAGTAGGTGAATGGGTAAAATTTTTTATTATGTTCATACTGCTTAACAAGAAAACAATTAATATGGCTTTGATGAATCTCAAATTTGCTGAATTTAAAAAGTCAGGCATAAGGGTACTTACTACATTATTCCATTTTTATAAAATTGTAGAATATTAAAAATTCATCTGTAGTAACTGAAAGCAGATCAATGGTTGCCAAGCATTAGGGGAAGCACCGTACTGCATAGGAGTCAAGGTAATTTTTGGAGTTGTGCATTCATTGTTTAGTACATTTAATAAAGGGTGTGTTTTATTGCATGTAAGTTGTGTCTCAACCAAGTTAACTAAGTAAAAGGTATTAATATGTTTTATCTGTTTTAGCTTAAACTAGACTGAGAGCTTTAGCAAAGTGTAGATTTTTGGTAGACATTTATTATACTTCCAGCATTCATGTTGGAACCAGGCATCCAAGAAATAGTTTTGAGCAAATGTCAGGGAACAATGAAAACAAGGTGATACAATGGGCTGGAATCTAAAGAAGCTCCTGGGAGTTCAGTAAGCAAGATTCAGGGACTGGAATTCAAGTCTAGCCGAAGCTGCATGAAGTGGTTGGATATAAAATTTTTGTCTTTGTTTATTTTGAATCCTAACTTTTTTTTTTTTTATTTATTTTTTTTTTTGAGAGGAATGTGTGTGTGCAATGTAGTATGCCACAACTGGAATTACAGACAAAGTCTTTTGGATGACAGACAAGGATCCAGATGATTATCTTATATAAGAATCAATTTTATTGAAATAACCTTAGGAAGCTTTACTTAATAAAATCAAGCCTTACTCATCTATTTGAGGACCAAGTTATGGAAATAAAATCTCATGCTGTAATAAGAATATTTTAAGATTGGAACAGTTATATTCATATTTACTTCTGAAGAAACAATTGATGGATAAGCAGAACTTTAACCCTATGGGAAATTTTAATATTTGTATTTGGCTTTTCTATATTAATGCTGAAGAAATCGCTTTAAGTCATACAACTCCATAAATGTTAAGTTTCCAGCAATACCAGAAACATACTTTTATAGGGGTCAATCATGTTTTATTTCTTGTATGAAAAATAAATTTAGTGTATTCTACTTTAAAATTGTATTGTCTCATTTTTCTGAGTTTTGGGGGAAATTTCCGGTGGCCCTTCATCTACATCCCTCTGTAAGAGATGAGTATGGTAGTTGAATTCTCATCCTACCTCCCAATGCCAATATAGACTCTTTCCCCACCTGTTGCCATTCAGCACGTTGTATTTTGGCAAGCAGGACTTGCTTCTTTCCTAATGAGATTGGCCCAGCCTTCCTCTGGAAGCCTTACTCTCAGGGAGTAAAAACCAGATCAGAATTCCTTGGGGTGTGATTGATAGACTGCCTTCCTCAGAATCATCTAGTATGTCTGCTTGTGAATATTAACCCTGAAATAATGGAATTGGCACAGGCCCACATTTGTCAATTGCTGTATATAACTGTTTCAAGCAACAATCACAAATGACTATTAAAGCTAGTGGGTAAGTATGATGTAAAATAAGATATTTGCATAAGCTATTTATAGTCTTTGAGTTTCTCCTCATAAGATGTTACTAATTACAAAGAAGAAAGTAGCTTTATGGTGGAAAAACCTGGCATAAACCACACCTAAACCAAGTGAGCTGAGTTCAAACTACCAGCAATGGGACAAATCACTATCATGTGTCTTGTCCTACTTCATTTTTCCCCTCAGTTTCAGGTACCTAGATGAATTTGAATACGCTAAAATTTAAGTATACTTTTCTTCCCTTTTGCCCTTTCTCTGCATAAAATTTCCTAACTTGTATCTCTGGACTATGATTTCCAAGATACAGCAAAACACTTTGGCTGCCTTTCAGACAATGTTATACCCCATTATATGTCATCGCTTTTGACAGGTGTATATCTGTACATTGATTGACAATGTACAGATAACTTTAATCTTATCTAGTAAAGTCATCTGCCTAACTGTTAGCCCCACTGGGCAAATAGCTGTTTTAAAGTTTTGAACAAAAAGACTTTTTTGATTCCTACATGGGGCTCTTGGAAGGAGCACAGACATTTCTAAGATGTTGATACAGACCTATGTAGGATTTGTCAGGACTAATTGGCAACTGTCCCTTTGTTGCTGCAAGGCTTCATGTCTCCTGCAATATGTTGATCACCACCAAATCTTGATTCGTTTCTTTGATGAACTTGTGCAAATGCTGGTGCTTTCAGTGGTCTAGCGCCCAACATGAGATGCTGCAGTCACTGTTTGTTAGCTCCCTGTTTCTGGATAAGTGGGAGCCTAAGATATTGACAAACTCACAGAGACTAGTTCAATGACCTTTTAGCTTTTTATGAGTAGAAAATATATTTTATCCTCATAAAGTTAATTTTAGGTAGACAGATTTGAAATCGAAAACAGGCAACATTTTTCTCATACCATATTAATAAGCAGAGAGAGATTGATTCAACTACATAGCCCAGTAATTAATCTTTTGTGTTGACCAGTTTGGAAAGGGCCGTTAATATTTCAGTGCCCATATTTTGCATTTATTAACAAAATTTTCAATTAAAACGTTTTCTCCATTTAATTACAATGATTTTATTGAAGCTATAGTAGCTTTCTCTGATAAAACTTTAACATCGTTCAATTATTGCTTTAAAAAATTATATGAAAGCCCTGGCTGGTAGCATAGTGGGTAAAGTGTCAGCCTGTGAACCCAAAGGTCGCTGGTTCATTTCTGAGCCAGGGCACATAACCAGGTTGCAAGCCAGGTCTCCAGGCAGGTCTGTAGCTGGAGGCAGGTAAAAGGCAACCATACATTGATATGTCTCTCCCTCTCTGCCTCTCTCCCTTCCTCTCTCTCTGGAAATAATGAATGGGGTCTTGGGGGAAAAAAACTATGCCATTCCTCTCCTTAATAATCTGTTTTTAAAAAAGAATATGAACTACAGAAATAAAACATCTAAGTTGTGAAAAATATTTATGACTATGCCCAATATATATGATTGTGGGTTTATTTAAAGGGTTTTTAAATGATTCAACCTAATGTAAATGGTATTTCATCTCAGAGCAATGTAGCTAATGGTAATAGTATTGTTCCGGTATCACAAAGGAAAACAAGTGTCTGGCACATATGAAGGATCAAAACCTCATTCTTCTGAGGCCCCTTCTCTGGGTCTTGCAGGAAAAAATAATTTTACTGCCAAGGAGAAGTTAAATCGGACAATATTCATGTGGAGAATGGTCTGAAATGTAGAATTCTGTTTATAATGTGCATCAAGATGGACTAGTGAGTATTATCTATACCAGTGTTGCCAGAATTATAAGGCTCCTGTAGGTTAAAATGTCACAAATTGAAAAGAAAATAGGGAGATACATGTTCATGGTTTTAAGGCAGGTTTATTGATGTATAATTTACATGCAATAAAATGTACTTCTTTAGTAAGTTCTATGAGTTTTGACAAATTAATGCAGTTATGTAACCACACTGAAGCTGTAAAACATTTTCATTACCCCAGAAATGTTTTGTAAAAGATTTTTCAAAAAGTGGTTTAATTCTTTGGACAGATAGTGTAACACAAGTTCTTTGCCACCATGGCTGTGACTCCCTGATGGACTAGTCTGGCATCCTCCTCTTGGCTCTTCTGTCAGCAAGGGTGGCAGCTTGGGACCATTTCCTTTTGATAGACTCATGAACTCTTATCTGCTTCTTAGACCCAGTGGAGAATTTCTGGCCACTCTGTGTTCCGGTGAAAAACAGTGTTTGAAACTGTTCTTCATACTAAAATCTTCTGGTTGTCGATTCTAAAATTTATGCAGCATTGGGCACTTATGTTTTAAGTATTCAACATTTATTGCTACTTTGTTACTTTAGGTCTTGCAAAATAAGGACTCAAAGAGAAAGCCTACACTTCTGAAAAACTATTGGGCACCCTACTGGGGAATTCACACAGTCTGGGCAACCTGGCTTTTACTTTTTTTTTTTTAAGAGTTTTATTATTTTTAAAATTTTTATTCATTATTCTTAGAGAGAGGGGAAGGGAGAGAGGCAAAGAGGGAGAGAAACATCAATGTATGGTTGCCTTTCACCTGCCTCCAGCTA
Organism: Noctilio leporinus; assembly: GCA_004026585.1. Classification (NCBI taxonomy): domain Eukaryota; kingdom Metazoa; phylum Chordata; class Mammalia; order Chiroptera; family Noctilionidae; genus Noctilio; species Noctilio leporinus. Next base: position 5,736 of record PVIW01002759.1, on the reverse strand, counting down.
CAGACCTGGCTGGAGACCTGGCTTGCAACCTGGTTATGTGCCCTGACAAGGGAATTGAACCAGTGACCTTTGGGTTCGCAGGTCAGCTCCTTATCCACTGTGCCACCAGCCAGGGCTCAACCTGGCCTTTTAAAGATGTGAGTAACAAAACAGATTAGGTTGCTTTGCTCCTTATTTATGTGTGTGTGTATATATATATATATATATATATATATATATATATATTCAAAGTGACTTGCATGAAGTACTTTTTTTAGAATAACATTTTACAAATATAATTAGTTATTACTATTTTTTCACTATTAAGAATTTATGATCATTCTCTAATGTACCTCTCTGATAGGCCTGCTAGGCTTCAATGGAAAAAAAAAGAAGTTACTTTCTTAGTGTTAAAATTCTCACCAAGTCTGTGGTCTTGGGGATTACTTTACCAAAGCAATTAAAGCTATTAACAAGGACACATTTTTTAATTTGGCCATTACAGCTCTAAACAGAGCACCTGAAACTGTTTGCTTCTAGGTTAGAGAAAAGGCATTAATTTGTTTAGCACTACCAGTGCTTCTGTAAATGTTCCCTTTTCTGTAGCAGCAAATGCAATAGGGAAGCAATTTCTTGGCTGTGAAGCCACTCCCATGATAATTAATCAAACTGGCAGGGACTTAGCTGCCGGCTGCTCTACTAAAATCATCCCAGCCAGTGTTCTTCCATCTGGTACTTGATCACCTTTAGCTCTTCTTCATTCTAGAGAGTGAAAGTGTCCAAATATAACTAGGCCTTGTTCCAAAAAGGGGAAAATATTTTCCAAAAGAGTAGTTTTCTAAAAGAAAGGCATTTCTGTTCCTGAACTCTTGATTTTCTTCAGAAATTTTATTTCAAAATTTTTGTAAGTCTTTATACATTATTTGCTAGTTTACCAATGTTGTCTATTAACCTCATTTTAAAATTAGGTTTCCAAAGCTAGTTGCACTTATCTGTTAATATAGAAACTAGAATAAGCACTTTACATTAACATAGTAGCTTCAGAAAAAATTTTGCACTTTTTATTGCAATATTAGGTAACAAATGGTCACTGTGAAAGAGTCAAGTTTTATTTTAACACTTTTTTATAAACATCATAGACTTGTAGTAAACTAGTAGGTTGCACTTATACATTGTAATTGTGGTAGGCAAAAAATGCTCTTTTCTCAAAGGATATGGGGTCTAATGTTACTTTATTTGGAAAAGAGATCTTTATGGATGTAATTAAGGTCCTTAGGAGGGGGAGATTGACCTAGATTACCCAGGTCAGCTCTAAATGCCTTCACAAATGTCCATATAAGAGAGAGGCAGAGGGGCATTTGACACATAAACAAAAGAAATGGCAACGTGAGGGTGAGGTCAGAAATTGCAGTGATATGACCACAATACTAAGGTGTGCCAGCAACCATGAGAATCTGTAAAAGGCAAAGTAACAAATTCTTCACTGCAACCTCCAAGATGAATATATCCCAAATAACAACCTTGATTTCAGCCAAGTAAAACGAATTTCAAATTTCTGGCATCCAAAACTGTGAGAGTATAAATTTGTGTTGTTCTAATCCACAAAGCTTGTGGTGATTTGCCGTAGCAGACATAGCATAGGGCACTAAAACAGGTTTTGATAGCAGGAGGTAGGATAAAATTAATACCTAAAAATACAGAAGTAGCTTTGGAATTGGGTAATGGGTGGAAGAATTTTGAGGCATGTGGTAGAAAAACTGAGATTATCTCAAACAGACTGTTGGTAGAAATAGGGACATTAAATCTGCTTCCAATGAGAGTGCAGAGGGAGATAAAAAAAATATGCAGTTGGGAACTAGAGGAAAAGTGATCTTTGTTATGCAGTGAGAGAAAACTCAGTCCAGTTGTCTCCCACAGTTGTATGGAAAGCATGAACTTGGATATTTAGCTGGAGAGATTTCCAAGCAAAGTGCTGAAAAGAGCAGCCTGTTTTCTTCCTGCTGCTTGCAGTAAAATGTGAAAAGAAACATATAAATTAAGGATAGAACTCTGCAAGCCAAAATGAACCCATAGCTAGATAATTTGCAAAATTCTCAGCCAACCCAGATTACCATAGACACTAAAATTAGGGACTTTATTCTTAGTAAAATGTGGCCTGGAAATGAGAAGCCCGGAAAGTGTAACTGGACAGTGTTTAGTGCTGATTAGAGAGATTAGGTATGTGACTCATGGATCCACTCATCCATCGAAACAGAAACAGAAATGGAAATGGGATTATTCAGGAAAGCTCTACAGAGAACTTACTATCTTGTTTAGCGGCATGAATACATAGGAGACCCACAAGGTTTTAAAAAATACTGTATCAGCAGAAACAATGTCAGCTTGGTAAGGGACAGAGATAGAATGAAATGTAAGAAGGCAGTTGGAATTTCAAAATTCTAGACAGAAAATAGGCTTATAAAACTATTCAGGTACAAAGGCATATATGCTGCCCTTTGAGAAGAAGGAAAAACAACTCAGAGAGTAGAGCCTGAGCCACAGAATATTGCGCTTAGGCTTTGAAATCTTGACCTACTGTATTTTGAAATTACCCTGACCAGCTCCTTTGTCTTCTGTTTTCCCTTTTGGAGTGGGGGTTTCATAACTGCTATTCTATGCATGCCTCACCATCTTTCTTTGAAAGCAAATGACTTCTAGTTTCACAGATCAACAGATGGAGAGGAATTTGCCTCAAGATGGATCATAGGCAGAATTTCACCCATCCCTGATATAGCTGTTTAGATGATGAGATTTGGGAATTCTGAGCTAAGGAGATTTAGTTCTAGATGATATTATAATGGGTTGAGACTTTTGGGAATGTTAGGATGGGATATATTTTGTTTGCACATGGCACAGACGTGAATCTTTGGAAGCAAAAGGATGGACTATGATAGACATAATAATGATGCTGCCCCAGCCTGTCCCTAAGACATCAGCAAATATTACTTTATTTGAAATATGGTCATTGCAGATGTGATTAAGGATCTTTAGATGGGTGGATTATCCTGGATTATCCAAGTGAAGGCCAAATGCAATCACAAGTATACTTATATGAGAGACACAGTAGGATTTGACATGTACTGAGGGAAGGAGATAAGTAGGAAGGTGGAGGCAAAGACTGGAGTGATGAGGCCACAAACCAAGGAATGCTGACAACAGGCAGAAGCTGTAAGAGACAAGGAATGGACTCTCGCCTAGCGACTTCAGAGGGTGTGGTCTTGTGGATAAATTGATTTGGCCCAGTGAAATTTATTTAGAAATCTTTATCTTCAGAGCTGTGAGGTAATAAAATTTTGTTGTTTTAAGCCATCAAGTTTATGGTCATTTATTATAGCAGACTAGTAAAAATCTAATACAGTAACCCTTTTACAGTTAGCCATTATTAAATGGTTACTTTACCTTCCACTTTAGTTTGCCTTATCCCTGCTAATTGCCAGGAGTCACCAAACATTTTGAGGAAACACTTGATTCTATGTTTAGATATTTTTCCATTTTGTCAAAAAATTTAGTAATTACTTTATTAATTTAAAAAATGTAATGCCTGGCTTTTTGCATATGTTGCCTTATCCAACAATCTTTATTCATTTTTGAAGGAATACGCTGCCTGTTCTTAGGTAGAAATAATGTTTAAGATTACCTTGATTTATGTGTACCCTACAAGGACTTTAGATATATATGACAAAGTAGCTTTCACAGATAATATAATAATCTTAGCTGCTTCAGTCAGATGTGGACTTAAGATGTAAAATGATTCTCTGAATTAATAAGTATAAAGATACCTGAGAAACTTTTACCTGCTTAAGTCCAGGCTTTACCATTGCCATGTAACCTTATTTATATCTTATGTGCAAGTTCATGTAATTCTGTCTTCTTGATAAACAGAGATTTAGATGACTTTGATGTAGTGAATTTCCCAATCTCTTCCTCAAAATCATCTTCTCTAAAAACCATCCCAATTCAACTGCCCTCAGATACCCATGATCTGAACCATTGAGAGTGTTAACTATTTAGTTCAAGTTGTTCCACCAACATTTGATAGACTGAATGACATATTTCCTAATCTCTTGCATCATTCACATCTCATACTTCTTTCCTATTTTAGAACTTATATTTGAAGAGTAGAAAACATGACAATAATGATAATGATGATTATGATGATAAAAGTTTAGAGGTTTTTTATGGCTCAAATCAAGCATTTTAAGTTAATTTTACAATGGCATCACATAGAAGATGTTATTAGCTTTGTTTCATATTTGATGAAATTGAGGGTCTGAGAATGTAGAGGTTGCATAGCAAGCAACAGGTAAGGCTGGAATATAATTTCAGCTCTCTAATTCCAGTGTTTGCCACCTAAAATTTTCAAAATACCATGGGAAATTGGACTTGGAGTTTATGAATAAAAATGTTATTTATAGAGTTAAAAAATATTTTAAATGGTTATGGTTAAATGGCAATATTAGGAAGTAGTTTCAAGTCAAAATATAGTGATAAATAATTATATTCATCTTTTCAACATAGGCTTAGTAAAATACTGGAGAGAGCACAGTGATGAAGTAAAATTTAAGATGCATGGTCCTTGCCTTTATGGAGCTTATAAGTACTTGCAGCTCAGACTTAGCAATTCTGATCATTAGAATTTAGCTCATTAATTGATTTAATGATGGTTCTCTGTCTACATTTCTTTTCATAGTTTTTGGCCATGTTGAACTAATAATCTGATGGAGGAAGGCATATATTAAATAAGTACATTTTTAAAAATGTATTTTATATATACCCATTGATTTTGAACAGTACATGAAAGGAAAAGAATGGATTTTATAAGAAAATATCAAGTGAGGCCTACTTTAAAAATGGATTTTCAGGTAAGGCCTTTTTCCAAGAGATGATATTGAAGCTAAAATATGAAGAATGAATATTCTTTTCCTACTCCAACTTCTCCCTTTATGCTGAGGTTGGAAAGTTTTTGTTTAACTAAAAAGACCCATAGGCTTCTATCATTAAAATATATCCAGAATCCACCTGGCTGGTGTGACTCAGTGGATTGAGCACTGGCCTGTGAACCCAAGGCCATATGCATCTCCAGAATCCAACTGCTCTCTACCTGCATTGTCCAACCATTCCATGTCCATATACCATCCTCATCTGCCTTTATTCATAGAAGCCTCCTGTTTGTCTTGCTTCTACCCTTTCTCATTTACAGACTAGTCTCAAGATTTCCCTCTTAAAAAGGAAATCACTGAACGCAAGTGTCACTGGTTCGATTCCCAGTCAGGGCACGTACCCAGGTTGCAAACCAGGTCACCAGCCAGATCACCACCTAGATAGAGGCAGGTGAAAAGGCAACCATACATTGATGTTTCTCTCCCTTTCTTACTCCCTGCCTTCCCTGCTCTCTAAAAATAATAAAATGTTTAAAGAAAAGTAATCAGATTTCAGCACTCTCTTGGCCAAATCTCCATAATTTCCCATGTTCATGGCAGAAGGCAGTGTTCTTATGAGGGCTTTAAAAACCTCCATAATCATAGCGGCACTATTTACAATAGCCAAGTACTGGAAACAGCCTAAGTGCCCATCAGTGGATGATTGGATCAAAAAACTTTGGTACATATACACAATGGAATTCTATGTAGCAGAAAGAAAGAAGGAACTTGTACCCTTTGCAACAACATGGATGGAACTGGAGAGTATTATGCTTAGTGAAATAAGCCAGTCAGTGAA
>PVIW01002758.1:0-200013 GCA_004026585.1 Noctilio leporinus | reverse complement strand
CACCCCCTCCCCTCCGCCCGCCCTCAGCCTGGTCCTATTTTGTCCCTCGGTTTATTGTCGCTATTTCCACGCGCAAGTGAGATCGTGTGGCACTTGACTTCCTCTGCGCACAACGCTCTCCAGGGCCACCCGGGCTGTCACGAACAGTGAGGTTTCCTCCTTCCTCACGGGCCACTGGTATTGCACCGCGCGGACGCACCCCAGTCACCTCATCCTCTGCTCTGCTCAGGGGCTTTGGGCCCTTGGGGACAAGGCCACGGTGGTCGCAGGGGGGCAGAGGGTCCTCCAAATCCGTGTTTTCGGGATGCTCAGGCCACGTCCCCAGAAGTGGAGCTGCTAGGTCCTAAGGCTGGTTCATTTTCCATTTTCTGAGGGAATTGCACACTATTTCCCACCGTGGCTGCACCAAGCCGCATTCCCACCTCTGAATTTTACTTCTGGCATGTAAGTTAGAACATTTTCAAGCGAAATGAACAGAGAGGCCGGAAAGTAGCGTGTGACAGACGAACTATTACCATGAAACCCTGGCACTGGGGGAGGCGGTCGCTGCCCGGGGCAGCCCGGTCTCCCTCGGGGGCTGCACAAGACCCCCACCCACCCACGGGGCGAGCGGGGTCACCTGGCCAGGCTCCTGGGGCTCGAGGGAAGGCCGTGCGGCTCAGGCAAGTGATGAGGAGTTTCATCAGTTTTCACGTATTTCAGAAATGTAAAGGAATGTCATTTCTCGATGATTACCGAGTTTAAGGCACATTTCTATAAAAACCTGGGCATCGAGCCAGGCTTGAAATATGACCTGATGCTATAATGTTGCCTGTGTTTCACTTTACCTTTACTAGTTACATAATGTTCTATGCGTTTCAGGACCTTTTCCAATAACTCTCCCAGTTTGTTTCTCATTAGGGTCCAGGATATGTTCCGAAACCAGGGAAGCACTTTCATCTCTCCTTGAGGTTTTGGGGTTTGTTTCAAGGCAGCCTTCCCGCTCCATCTGGCCCCGGCCTGCCCGAGTCTCGCAATCATTTAATACACGATGAAATCTAATCAACGAATGCTAATTACCCATTCAGTTTCATTTTCTAGGAACGGAATCAATGTGACTTTGATGACATCACACAGGCCGTACACGACAATATTGCAGCGTCTTGATTCCAAATCCATCTTTTCCCAGGGGACCACTGCGTGTTCTGAAGCAGCTGCCTGGAGCCCCTGGAAACCGCAGGGGGGAGCTTGCCCGGCCCCGCTGGCCGCTCACGGAGGCGACACGGACCCTGGAAACCCGCTGCTCGAACACGCGTGCTCAGCCCAGGCTGCGTGTCGGTCCCGCTGAAGCGGCGCAGACGGCTGTGCACGCGTGGCTGGGACACGCGCACATGGCAGTCAGATCACGAGCGTCTTCTTGCTTTGACGGCAGCTGACGCTGCGCAGGGTAGGAAGGGCAGGTTCAGGGATGGAAGCGGATCTGCAGCCATCTGACACGGAGAGCCACCCTGACCCACAGGGGCGAGGTGACAAGCTGCGGTCGCTCCGGGAGAGGGGGCCACGCTCTTCTCACGGCCTGTAGGTTTGCGGAGGGCAGCTGCGCCCTCTGGAAACACGGGGCCCGGAGCCCGGCAGGCGGTGGCGCAGCGGGGAGATGCCTGGCCGGCCCCCTCGATGCTCGACTCTCAGTCCGGCACCCGGTGGCAACGCCGCTCATGTTCGCGGCCTGTGGACCGGGGAGGCAGCCGCGAGCTGATGTCCACTCACTGGCTCAACGGGACGCACGGAGCGCCAGGCTGAGAAGCGCCTTGGTTCCGATCACCCAGGACCCGCCCGTGGCGCTGGGGACCAGCCCAGCAGGACCCCCACGTAAAGGAGCTCCCCGGCGGGGGCCACAGCTGGGGCCAAGCCTGTCTGACCCCACGGGGACCAACTCAGGTGACAGCTGCAGCGGGAGGGTGGGAGGCCGGAGGGCAGGGAAGGCGCCGCCCCGGGAGCCCCAAGGCAGCGGGCGATGGGCAGCCGGGGCAGAAAGAGCGGGTCTGGGGCCGATGCGACTCCCCGCTGGACCCCCCGCTGCAGCCCCTGTGCCCCGCGGAGAAGGTGCCCCCAGGGCGCCCAGCACACAGGTGATGCTGTGAGGGTCCCCCTGCCCCCGACTGCGTTTGTATCTCTGCCGCTGTGCAGTGCCTGTTACGCTGTGGAAATCCAATAAATGTTTGCCGGATGATTTAATTAAAGGTTTACTTGGAGTCCGTCTGCGGGAGCAAAAACCTGAGGCCTGTCCTGAAAGTCCCGGGCCGAGGTCCGTGTAATTAAAACCGTTTGCGCGGCCGATACTTAGGGGACGGACCTCGAATGAACAAAGAGAGCGGCCTGCCACGGGGCCCATACCGCGGTCCCAGCTGGGGGGCTCGGGGCGCAGGCTCTGACGACCTGACGGATGGACCGTCACGGGCGTTACTGGAAGAAAACGCCTGAATCACACACACACACACGCACGCACACACACACACGGAGCTCTGTCCTCTCTGCTCGAGTTTCTGTAAACCTAGAAAAACGAAGCCTGGGCAAGGTCCTCACAACAGGCGGACGTTAAACATTTCCATACTTGGTACGCGTCCCACGGTCACTGCCCCCCGCCGTGTGCAGATCAAGTTCTCCTGGGTATAAACTCGCCGCCTACCCAGCGTGCAACAGGCCGCGGCTGCGGGTCCAGGGCAACGCGGGTGTGAATTATTTTTCTCATTTTAAAGGCCTCCCCTTCGGTGGTAATCAGCCACTTGGAGCTCGGGCTTCCTGAGATGCATGGCAAAGCTTCAGGGACGCGAATGCGCCCCTAACTACTGTTGAAATTTCACTCCACTCCACGAACGTTTTGCGTTGGTGCCTTTAGGTGTGCGGACGCAGACCAGGGGCCTCGGGGACGTCGTGAACAGGTAATGACCACGCTAAGCTCACCAGGCCCGTAACCAAGCTTCCCGGGTCACCAGGGTCACATTGAGCGCTCGTTTAATTAATTATTTAACGTGGTGGTCTTAAGTCATTGTTATGATTAGTTAAACACCTAATGGATGTTCAACAGTACCTTTCAAAACATTTCAAAGGTGCTTGAATATCCACGGAAAAATACCCATTTTCCTTCCCATTAAAATACAAAAAAAAAAAAAAAAACAACGGAGGTTTAAGGCACCCACCATTAACAATTGGGTCTGTCAGCTTTGTCTGAGAGGCAATTTTCTCCGCGTGATGAGGGAAAGGGATTTTAATGCATTTTGAAATAAAAATCCTGGCCTCTACTAAATGCCTCAGCATCAGGGTGGAAGCCAGCGATGAACGCAAAGCTGAATGAAAATCACACCTGCTTCAACTTTTCAGCTCCAAACAGGGTTTCACACACCGATGTTAAGAAGAAGGTGCGTGGGGGAGAGGACAGAGGGGAGCAAAAAGGGGGCGGACGTCATACGACAGCAACGAAATCAAATTAAATTAAAAAAAAAGAAGGTTAGCTGCGTGGTAGCCGGCGGCCCTTTGCAACGAACGGCGCTGTCCTGCTGTCCGGGTGTCTGTCTGGGCGGCTGCCGCGGGGCTGGGACACTCCCGTAGCTGCGCCGCCGACACTCACGCCAGGGCCAACCCGGGGCAGGTTCCGCCGGCCGCTAAGGCCGCCTGGCGGCGCAGACGGGGGAGCAGAGCAGCTTGGCTGGGCCCCGTTAATTTCTCTCTGGAATAACCCCCCTTCCGCGGCATCGAAGTCTCTGGAGCTCAATTAAAACTGGATTATATTGAAATGCTCCATCTAGGGGACCGCGCGCTCACTGACACTCCTCTCCGGAGCGCTCCGGGTGACAGTTGCCCATCCCAGCGGAGACAGTTGTCATAGAGACGGGGCTGAAGCAGCATCAGCCGCCACACAAAGGGAAGGGGGGGCTGGGATGTCGGCGGGCCAGGCCCGGCTCTCGGCAGCAGCGCCGCTGGCTGCACTGTGGACCACGCGCCCGGGACGCAGACAGTGTGAGGTTGCATCCTGCCCGAGCACGGCCACGTCCACGTACGTGGTCCAATGTCTTCTATCTTGGGTGTCCCACGCGGGAAAAACGAAGACCCAGGGTGTCCCCACGGGGAAGCCGCCGGCCGCCGGCCGGTGCCCACGGTCGATGGCCGGCACAGCCCAGAAAGGTCCCTCTCTTGGCTAAAGGTTTCACTGTTTCCGTCCCAACACCAACAGTTTCAGGGTTGGGTGTTGGAAACGGTAGATCAGGGCAAGTGAAACTGCCCGCCAACGCTGGGCACACCCAGTTCGCGTTGCAAGGGGCCTGGCTGCTGGGACGTGGTCCTGGTTGAACGGGCGGGTACTCTGGGATCGTCTGTCATTTCTCTTCCTGTCACCGGCTCTTATCAGCGCGGGAGCAACTCCCTGCTGGCTGCCGACGGCCCCGGAACAAAGGTGGTCGGGGGGCTGGTTTCCGGCAGCCAGAGGGGGCCGGTGCCGCTGGGGGTGGCACTGCGTCCCGGCAGGCGCACGGCCGCAACTCCCGGCTCTCCCGGAGGGGGTCCTGGAAGCCCCAGCCACGGCTGCCTGCCCACCGCAGCGCATCAGCCTGGAAGGAGGAGGCTGGTGCCGTTTTCTCCCGAGCCCGGCACGGTTCCCCGTCCGAGGGCTCGGCTGGAGGGGCGGGTGACACGCTGCGGAGGCCGGAATGTGTCCAAACGAGCCGGGTTTAAACCCTGGCCCCGGCGCGCGGCAGCCTGCCGCATCGCAAGGCGCGTGCACGGGTTCCCCAGCTGCTGTCTAATGAACCTGTCTGGGCGGCTGTCCGTCCTGTCAGGCCCGTCAGCGATGACACTCTCCGGGGACAGGCGGCCGCCGGTCCCAGACAGGCCTGGCAGCTGGGGGCGCGGCCCAGCCTAACTCGCGCGGGAAGCCTGACAGGGTGGGCGGCGGGAGGGGCACGGCCGCGGCAGACAACGCGTCTTGCTGGCACCGCGGGTTTGTACGCAGTAATTAAAGGGCGCCTGCTCGCGGGCAAGCCCGGCACGCGGTCCACGGGACGCCCCGCGCAGGCCGCCCAACTCGCACGGCGCCATCAGGGGGACGTGGCCGCCCGCGAGGTCACCGCTGCCTCCGGAAGGGAGGACACAGGCCACAGGCCACGGGCCGCCGGCAGCGTGTGCGAAGCTAGGATGGGACAAAACTGGTGTTTCCCACGGCCGGGACCATGTTCTTCTGCCTTCTCGATGCTGAAGAAAAAGGCCGGTGCAGATGACTAGGGCCCTCGGACGGCGGGGCACCTGGGGTCGGGTTTGTATGATGCGGGTTGACAGGAGGGCTCGACGGGGCGGAGCCGAAGCGAAGGCCACACGCGGGTGAAACAGCTGGTGGGGGCCAGGGGGCGGCTCACGGCCATGGGACCACGTCCTCGGCGCAGGCGCTGTTCTAGGTGGGGTCCCGCGGGGCCCTGGCTCCCTCCCCGCCCCGGAGCGTGAGAGGCTCTAGCGAGAAACACCCCTCCCCCGAGACCCCTCGGCGTCCCCGTCCCCCGAGACCCCAGCGCAGACCCGCGGCCCGTGTGAGGGGAGCGAAGACGCAGGCCCCACTCACACCTGAGCCCGTGACCACAGGTCGACCACACGCGGTAGCAGCGTCACGTTACCTGTGAACAGAGCAGACACACGTGCGGCAACTGCTGCTTCCCAGCCTGGCCGGCTCGCGTCCCCTCCTCCTTGTGTCCCCTCCTCCGGACCGTTTCTCCCTTTGAAATGGTGACGACAACTGTCTCAAAGGGCCTAGGGGGTCAGGGGGTGGGCATCGGGCACCTGGAACACGGCCCCCGATGAGCAGCACCGCTTTCCAGAGAGAACCCAGCGGGGACTCGACAACTCTGCACAACAGCACGCCCCCGGGGGAGTTCGCCTGGCGTTGTTGCACCGACTGTGCCGGACACACCGGGCACAGGGGCCGGACACACGGGCACCGGGACTGGACACACCGGGCGCAGGGGCCGGACACACCGGGCGCAGGGACCGGCCACACGGGCGCAGGGACCGGCCACACCGGGCGCAGGGACCGGCCACACCGGGCGCAGGGACCGGCCACACGGGCGCAGGGACCGGACACACGGGCGCAGGGACCGGACACACCGGGCGCAGGGACCGGACACACCGGGCTCAGGGACCGGACACACGGGTGCAGGGACCGGACACACGGGCGCAGGGACCGGACACACCGGGCGCAGGGACCGGACACATCGGGCGCAGGGACCGGACACACCGGGCGCAGGGACCGGACACATCGGGCACCGGGACCGAAGGCCGCAGCACAGCGCCTGCCCCCGGGAAGGGCCACAGGCTCCGCGGGCGTCCCGAGGACGGGGTGCGGACACTCGGCGCGTCTCTAAGGCACCTGAGCGAGGGGGCCGTGCGTCTAGTCTCACACTTTCTCGTGCAACGCGCACGCTCTCCTCCCAGGTGCCCCCTCGGCCCGCGCGCCCCTGGGTCGTTTCATTACGAGTGTGCGCCCTACGGCGCCTCGGCCGCGTGATTTAATTCGTTTCAGTCACGCGGCGGAAGGGGAGCCCTGGCCTGCTGACCTCAATTTCCACTTAAAGAAACAAATTTCCTTTTTGCAAACTAAGACAATTTTTCTCCTGTCAACTTTGTTGTACAATATTAACCTTCGTCCCATCACGGTAAATATTGGTATCTGTCATCCCAATTTGCTTGCAATTGCGATTTTAATCAAGTTATGAGATCACAGCTCTTAGTTTACTTATGCCAAAGAAAAGCCGGACGGTACGGCTGTCAACGACCCATCTGCGTTACGTTTGTAAGAACACTTTTTGTTGTTTTTGCATCGACCACCATCTAGAAAGAAAACAAAGCAGGTGAAGCCTGACGGTAGGTTTGCACGGCGACCAGGTGGAGTGTACCTGGAAACCTCGGGGATCGGTCAGCCCTCCCGCGAAACGCGGCTGTAAGGGCCGTACCCCCTGTTGGAGTCAGATGGCTGGAGGTATAAAACCCTGCGAAGGTGGAGTCGTCAAGTCTGCGCCGAAGCCCGTCCAGTCACTGAGGCCCTCACGGAAAGCGGCGCAACTTCTCGGGAGGAGGGGAGAGGACGGGACGGCGGTGGGGCAGGCTCGTACCGGTTCCTACCACGAAAGCAGTTCGGAGCAGAGAGGGCGGAAGCGTGCGTGTCAAGGACTGGGGACATGGCGTTAGCTACATTACTCTGACTTTTCCATTGATGCGACTCGAAGGTAATACAAAATATTAACAAAACAAAGTAGGAAACGTTTGCTCTTACGTTGATCTGTATCTAAACAGGTTTAGCAGAAATTTCCAAATATTCAACTTCAATTTCTCATCCCAGGACCCCTGTGCGCGGAGCAGAGGTGTAATATTTACTCCCCTTTTACCAGCGAGGGAGGAAAGTCCCGTGAAGGGTCCCCAAAAGCCTGGACGCCTCCAAAGCTGAGACGGAGCCCAGAACCCGCCTCACGCGCCCACCCAGAGTCCACTCACCCAGGGAGCCCGACGGCGGGATCGTGCGGCGGAGCGGGGAGGCCGGGACATCCGACCTGCGCGCACACGGCCGCAGGGACCCCGCCGGGAAGAACCCGGGCGCCTGGATCCCACAGCGGGGATCCGCAGCCCTCAGTTCCGGGCGCCCACCAGGCCCCGGCGGGGTTCCCTCCGGTGGCGTCTGTGAACGACTGAGACAGACCACCTTTCAGGTGGAGCCCGCGGGGTTCTGGTCTGGCCGCCCAGCCGACCCGAGGTCTCTCTGGGGTCACAAGGCAGCCAGGACTGGGACTTTCGGGGGGTCCGTTGCTGCCTAAATCCTAATACCCGGTTCTGCATGTCCTGCTGGGGCTGCCAACACGGAACAGGGACCAGGCACAGATTCGACAGGAGAACTTGCAGGTGTCCTCTCCATTCTGGCAGGAGTTGGGGTGAGGACGGTGCGGGTGTGAAACCAAAGCAGGACTTTCACCCCCCACCCCCCGGCTTCCGTGAAGAGACACGCTGGGGTGTGTCCCTGGGGGGACACCGGGCCGGGCCTCCACAGGGACCTACCGCACCGTGCGGCTCCTGCAGAGCACGCGGGGAGACACGCTCTGCCCTGGTGCCACTCTTCCTGCCGCGTGTCCCTCACGGGGGCACCGGTGCGTGGCCATGGCCACCCCTCGGGCTCCGGAAAATCAGAGGCCCCCTCCCCACGGGCAGAGCCACGGAACCTGGGGAGACGTCCCTCCTCTGCGGACAGGGGAGCGAGGGGAGCAGGGGACAGACCCCCCTGCGCAGAAGCCGCCTGGGGTCAACATGCGTCAGGAAAAAAGCCGGGTTTCCGCTTTGTCAAAAATAAACTGCATGTTTCATGAGCAACCTCTTACCCCGAAGCCAGAAAAGCACGAGGGGGTTCAGAGGGAGGAGTGCGGAGACGGCTCTTCCCCTTCGGGGTGAAGGAGGAAACTCAGGGCGACAATGTCACAACTAACGGGGGTGGGGTGGGGGGGGTCAGGTCCGGGAGCTGTCGGGGAACAAAGCGGCCAGCGGTCCCTGGGCTGGTCTCCATCTGCTCAGCGCTACGGGGAAGGCAACCCCCATCCGAACAAACAGGCGAAACCAAGGGTCGCGCAGGGTGCTGAGGGAACCTACTCATGAAGTGAGGCAGGTAACTGTCAGAAGCACTTCTGTTCTGTCGACACCCTCAGCGCTTTGCCCGTGCAGCCCACGGACGAGACCTGGGTGACGGGACCTGGGGCAGCAGGGCCCCCCGTTACGAACTGGGCCCTCAGATCAACGGGCTTCTGATCAGCATCGATGACCCTGGGACACAGCCTGCTGACCCCGGAGTCAGGGTTTTGGTCAAGAAGACCAGCAGCATCCAGGCTTCAGCTCCAGGCCCAGAAAAGCAGCAAAGCTGGGTGGGGCGGCCGGTGGCTAACGTCAAAGCCACTCGGAGGGGACCCCATGGCCCCTAAACCCACACCCTTAGAAACCCCCTAAGACAGGGGCTCAATTTCCTGCTCACTCAATTTCCTGCTCCTTAGTTTCCCTATTTATAGAACTGAAGTAGGGATTCTAGTTCTGCTCACCCAAAAATGACTGCTTTTCAAAAGATTTTATTATCTTTCAGAGCGAAGGGCAGGGAGGCAGGAAGAGAGGGAGAGAGACATCCATGTACGGTTGCCTTTCACCTGCCCCCAGCTACGGACCTGGCTGGAGACCTGGCTTGCAACCTGGTCACGTGCTCTGGCTGGGAATCGAACCAGCGACCTTTGGGTTCGCAGGCTGGTGCCTTATCCACTGAGCCACCAGCCAGGGCCAAAACTGACTATATTTAAGGATGAAATGTGGCAGACAGTTCCCAAATTCGTATATAATAAAGGCACAATGCTACTGGCTGGTGCCTGCACCTACCACCTGATAACACGGCTGCCACGTGTGTCTATGGAAGTACCAGCCGACACCTGCACGGTGCCCTGGAGTGAGTCTCAGTTTCCCAGGCACTGTGTCCAACCCCTTGTTTCCTCATTCCATGCGAACCAGGATGGAACTCAGGCCTCTTGCTCCCACCTCCGTCTTCAGCTCTGAGTGCCTTCACTGGGGGCATGTTTAAGCTTATAATTTGATCATCTGACTATGCTACCGGCTCAGCACCCAGAAATACACATAATTATATAGGTATAGATACACAACTACATTAAATTCCTACAACTTACTCTGAATCAGGGGCAAATTATGGTCCGGAGGGAATTCATGTCCCAAAATATTTCTTAAGATTCTGGCAAAACAGCTCTGTTACTGGTTTGCAACCAGAAAACTCATTCTTACTGTATCACACCGTGTAGGGCATCATGTTATACCTACTTGGGAAGAATTGGCCAAGTGAGAAGTTACGAAGGAAACTAACGGAATTAGTAGAGAAAAACACAAATGAAGACGTTCGAATTGAACGTTTTAATTACCCACACCCTCATTTGACGAGCAAACACATCTACTGTTACCGAAGAAAAGTCCGTGTTACGTGAAAGGCAAACGGGCTTAGAAAATGCCAGAGTCACAACCAACGACACGACGTCTGTTTCCTTAACCTGAAGTCTTCGGGATGATGAAAATAATAATCTGACGGGTTTGGAAAGGTTTCACCCGCGACCGTGAACCTCTAAATTTTCTTGGCAACGCACGTAGAAAGCGTATTGCGGCATTAAGAAAACGCTGTTTTGTAAAGGCGTAACCGATGACAAAAGCTGTTCCCTCAACAAACACATGCTCCCCTGGATTCCTGTTGTGGCTTCGGACGTTCAGAGAACAGGGATTCCGTGCTCTGTGGTAAGAAGGTGCCCGTCCGGCCCTGCCCCGTGCTGCCTGCGTGAACGGCGGCTCTGGCGGCCCCCGCCCCCCCAGCCTGGAATTTCGGGAGCAAAAGCACAAAAGAGCCAGCGAGCAATGGCCACCTCACCCTCCTCAATTAATCTTGTCTCCTTACCTTTGCTTTTCCGTTCCCTCTACATGAAGGTAATAATGACACCCTCATCCATTATCCTTTTATCCCTGTTATTCTCGTGAAATTGCTTAATAATATGTTACAGATTCGTCTTCACTCACATAATTCTTCCTGTCATTTGCAGTATATCATCCTACAAACACACAGCCCACGCGCGCCGGCCAGCCTTTGACGATCATTGTCAGTGACATCCCGGGGAGGCGCCCGGGTTGGGCACCGTCGCTGCCTTGGGCCCCAGATGACACTGACTTATCTGTCACTGCCACTCGGCGTCCCGCAAAGGGGACGCAGGCCCTGGCTCGTACATGTGGCTGACGCGGCCCTTTCAGGGCGGAAGGCCTCCTGCCCGCGGGAGAGCCCGAGTCCCGGCAGGGCCGATGGCACGGGGACTCCTGGCGACCTTCCCCTGCTGGCGTGACTTCCCTGGGAGTCCTTCCACGCGCAGGACACAGAACACGCCTGCCCCGGACAGACCCCATTTCAGTCGTCACAACACGCCGCGGGGTCCGATGAAGCAGGTCTTTCTCAGCCCTGCCCCGTGCTGCCCGCAGTGCCGCCTCGCGGGGGCGAGGCCTCCCCCGACGGAGGGTGGCGTTCCGGGGGGACCCGGGCAGCCGGCGCGCACGCCCCGTCTGACAGCACAGTGACAGGCTGGCGGCGCAGTCAGTTGACTAATTATCCCGGATTAGAGCGTGTTAACGCAAGCTGCTGGCTCCGGAGTTAACGACCTGCTGACTGCGCCCGCGGGCCCGCTGGGGCTGCAGGCAGCCAACAACACACCCCGGTTCTGTAAGCGCGCGTCACTCCCCATCAGGCGCAGGGACATCAACCCGCTGAGCAGCGAAACGCGAGCGACACGGGGTCTGCGAGAGGCTCACGTGGCCGCCCCGACCTTCCCGCTCAAGGGCTTCCTTTACGGAACGGATGTCGGTTTATTTTCGAAAAGGAGGAGCCGGCGAGTCGCGGCCGGCGGGCGGCGGCAGTGATTTCTGGGGCCCGTTGCTGCGGGGGGGCGGGGGGGCTGTGCGTGTGAAGCAGGTTCCGGGAGGACAACCTGAACCCTGTGCTAACCCCGCCCCACGTCCACCCGCTCCGGACCGAGCACGTGTTGCAAACGGGCACGAACGCCAAGGAAGGAGGACCCATAACGAAACCTATTTCCCCCAAACCTTTAAGAGGCACCGTGAAGGCCCAAAGGGGTTTTCAGGTTTTAAAAAAGCAGCCGGACTAGTATTGAAAAGCACAGCAACGTGAAAAGATGTAACGTTAATATCTCCCAATTATTTGTTCGTTTCATTCAACTTAGGTGACGTTTAACAACTAAAAACTAGCTTGGAACCTGAACACGCTTCCGAGCGTTAAAATTTACAGGACGTACACGTGTACCTTGCCAACGAAAAGATGTCAGGTGATTGATAGGACCTACAGAACATGGGTGGACCTGGAAACGCGTGAAAAAGCAACGTCAAGAATAGACAGTGAACGTCGGTGTGAGACGGGTAACTGGGAACAAACAGGCACCGCAGGGCCGCGTACACCCCGCGGTCCGGGACCCACACGTGTGACTCTCCACGGCACAGGTAGCGCGTTCCCGACCCTGTCACAAGATCGAGACAACCCGGTCGAGGAACACGGCACCGCTACGTGGGATACCGAGGCCAGAACCCGTGTCCGCCCAGGGCTGAGCCCTGCAGGCAGGGAGGGTGGAAGAGGCCCGGCGGACCTGCGGCTCCCGTGGGGGCCCAGGGGTGGGGACAGCCAGGGCCCCTTCCAGGCTGCACCGACGGCAGGAACCCCGGCACGGGCAGCCTGGCCTGGCTCAGCATGAGCTCGGGGAGTCGAGTTGTCTGCCGTGAACCCCAGCACAGAACCGTGTGGCTGACCGGGCACGGAAGCTGCAGGTCGTGACCGTGAGAGGCCCGTGGGGGTGCGGGGCCCAGGAGGGACACGGGCCAGCTGACGGCTCAGGTGTGTTGGCGCTCGGAGGCCTACCTGTCCGGGAAGAAGGGACGCCTGCTGAGAGCCCCGCGGACCAAGTGGGTCGGGGGTGGGGGAGGACGGGAGGAGGAGCTCCTTCAAGTCCACCCCACACAACCAGCACGGTCACCTTTCTGCCCGCGGGCGGCAGGTTTGCTGAATCAGGGGCATAGACGGTCGCGGAACGAGCAGAACCGGCTCCTTACCGCCCGGGCCGCGTCCCCTGGAGACACCGTTTCGGTCGCCAGAGAGCCGGACAGGTATCAGGTGGGTGTGTGACGGCGCCACTGACGCTGTCAGGAACTGAGAGCAAACCGACGTGCTTTCTTCCCCATTTTCACTTCGCAGCTAACGGCCCCAAAATCCTTATTTTAAAACCAGGGACGAAGGTCCGACAACTCCATCAGAACGACCACACTGGCACCAGACAACTTCCGGGGAAGGTGAACCCGCAGGGGCGGCTCCGAAGGGCCCTGCGTGCAGCCGCCTATCGGGGCGACCGTCTGCACACGCGACTCCCCAGACGGCCCGCAGCCCCGCTCCCGGCCGCCACCCGGGACCAACTCGTCAGTCTCCCAAGTCGTTCTTCGCCCTGGAGTCCAGGTCCCAAGTCTGCTCAAAATACTTGGGCGGTCTTCCTGGCCAGCGCCGGACGGTGGCTGTCGGCTCCTCCACGGTCAGAAAGCCCGTGACCGCCTGGCGCCGCCATCCCTCCGGTCCTGTCCCCGGCCCTGTGTCTCCTGTCCTCCTGCAGCAGGACGGTCATGAGGGGAGGTGCCCGTTCGCTCAAGTTCCTTCGACGGAGGCAGCTGATCCGCGCGCAGCGTTGCAACACCTAAGGCGCTTCGGTCGCTTCTGCCAACCCCGTGACACGGCGAGGACAGTGGTCCCTGCCGTCCTGGGGTCGGTCGCGATGACCAAGAGGGCCCCCGCGGTGGGAGGTGAGCTGGGCCACCCCTGGGCATGGTGCTGGAGCAGGCACGTCTGGGATGAAGGGTCCTCGGGGACGCTGGCTCTCGGGTGGCTATGGCGACAGGACACTGGGGCAATTCTGGAAGTACTTTGAGGCACGAGAGATGCCGGACAGGAGAAGGGTCAAGGGCAGGCGGTGCCGAGGTCCTGGCTTCCGGAGTTGGGCGGGTGGCGTTTCCAGGAACCGACGAGCAGAACATGCTCTTTGGATCCGAGAAGGTCTGAGTATCGACCAGACAACCCACAGAGCCAGCCGGAAGCACGCCCGCCGGCTGCCGGCTCACCGAAGGCAGTGAAGCCACGCGGCTGCAGCGGGTGGCGGGCGAAGGGTCCGCGGACAGAGGGGGGCCTGAGGGGCTCGCCAGGGCGGAGGACGCAGCCCCGCAGGCTGGATGCTGGAGACCCAGGATGGGGCCCTGGTGGCCAAAGGCCTGTTTAGTTGTTCCCGCAAAAGAAAAGGCGCCGTTTTCATGTTCGTTGGTTTGGATACTGTGAGCACGTGGTAGAATGTTCAAGCTTCGGTCGGATCAATGGCGATCGCCTCCAGCGGGTCCACGCGACCACGCCGTGTCGTCCAGCGGGCCACGTCCAGCACGGAACCTCGAAATCCACTCGTGACGTGTCGAGTCAGTCACCGCGGCCTCTCCACGTGTCTCAGCTGCACTAAGCGAGCGGAACCAGGTGAACCTGCGGCGACCCCCGTGAGAACGTGGGTGAGGCAGGCGACAAACCCCTCACAGGCCCGGGACGGGTCCCCGGCGACTTTGACAAAAGTGCTTCGAAGCCTAACATGCAGTCCTATAAATCTAATAAAACTATTTCTAATCACTTAACGATGGCCATACATCACAATTTTTAGCAGGCAAAACTGGAAATACCTAAGAGGCTATGATGAATTGACATGCACCTGATGTTACATAATTACAGAAATTTGATTTCATCAGTTATTTAAATTTGAATAACACGTCAAGCAAAAGTAAATGCTATCTTTATATGCAAATTAAAACATTTATCAGTAAAATCTATAAGGGAAACTTAAAAGACTAAACTAGAAAGTTTCCTACCTATAAAGCTAATTGATTTAAAATCCATTAGTTACTAGATCACAAGTAATTTTCCAAAAGTCCTGTTACGCACAAAAAAATTCCCAGATTTGAAAACTCACTAATACCTGTGAGATAATTATTTTCTTACTTTAACCACTTTTGATGAGGAAAACATAATTCCTAAGGTTTCCCTAAGAGGCAAAGAAAATTTTAACCGGTTTGTTCAAAATTATAGTCTGGCTATCCCGTCCAGTTTTGAAATCCATTTCAAAAATGAAAGGGAAGCGATTCTACTTCCAGTTCAAACGTCTTCCAAAGTTCAAGCTCGAGACCACGTTGTGATGTGCCTGCACTTTTATTCGAAGAACCACAACACAGAGTTATAAAGCGACTCAGGTCAAGGCCCGACTCCTGCCACGGAAATGCAGCGTTATTTCTAAGTCTAACTCAGACCTTACCTGCGCACCTGCCGCGTGGTAAACCAAACCTGGACGGCAGTTTCCACCCAGACCCCTGAGTCCGTACGGGCAGGGCCGTGGCTCCGGCTGAGAATGTTTCCTTGAATGTTTCCTTTCCCTCAGCGCGCAGCCCAGTCTCACTAGGAAGGCAACTTGTATCATCTGCACAATAACGCACCTTTACGTGCACTGACTTTTAAAAACTGCGTTAACAGGAGCCTGTTCTGAATGGTAACACCCGTGTTTAGGACTGAAAAACAAGCAACATTCAATTTAAAGAGAAAATAGCTGAATACTACTTTTGAAAATTGTATGTTCACCTCCTACTGCAAGGCAGGAGGTGGCAGCCCGTGGGGACAGGGGCGGGACCGGCGGGAGCCCCCCGTGCTGTCTGCAGGCGGCAGGCGCTCTGTGGCCCTGGCGCCGCCAGGGAAACGCACTGCCGGGTGTTCCACGCGGGGAAGAACCCGTGTGGGTGCACCTGACGCCGCGTCAGGTCGCCGGCGAAGGGTCGGGAAACACTTCTGGGTTCTTTGGGATGAAAATCAGTAAATACAAAATTCTGGACAGCGGAGTCTGCAGACTCTGCAGCTGGACGGACACAGGCCTGCGTGCTGCCTGGTCTTGACGCTGCCCCGCGCCCCCACGGCCCCCGAGGCGGGGCGCACGGTCCCAGCTCTGCCTGAGGTTCCCCCAGCCGCCTCGGCACGGCAGGTGACGTGAAGGTGTTTTTAAAAATCGGTGAATACTTCCTCTCACTGGGGAACGAAGTTTACAGGTATGTACTCATGGGCACACGCGTAGCCCTCTGGAAAATGTGAACATTAAAATTCGGTGAAGGAATTTTCCATTGAAAAGAATCCAGTCCCCCCCTCCCCTCATACGGAGGCTTTGTAGACGCACGAGAGGTGGAAATGGAACTTGGGTGTGGAATACACGGGCCCATTATTCAGTGATCTGTAGACTGTGAGTATTACAGTTACCTGCTCTACACACAGAAAGGCAGACATGTTTTCAAAAGCAGCAGAAATGCACAAAAAGGGTGCGGCTGGTCATCAGCCCTGGGGCACCTGTGTTTGGGCCACTGTGGCCTCAACGTGAACAAAGATGTAACCGGCCGCATGTAATCCGGCCTGATGGGTCCCACGTCGTCACGGGTCTGAATTCCTAGCTCATCGGGAGGAAAATGCAGCTCTGAGCGCTGCCAACGCTAAGGAGGTGTTTACAATTAGAAAATTAACAAAGGATCCAAAGTGACATCCTTGAGATGAGGAATTGCATCACCATGACAATGCTTCTCTTTCTTTTTTAATAAACGGGGAAACTGTATGATCAGAAAGCGTTGGGCACTCCGCTGAACGCTCAGCTGGTGTTTTCCACACGTCGCTCCAATGGAAACGGGTAGGTGGGACCCGCGAGCTCCCGAGAGTTGAAAGCCATATTGTGCAGAAGTCACATCCAATTAATACTGAGGACCATTTAGGGCTTTTATTCTGAAAAGCTTTTGAAAGGGGATTAAACTAGGAAAACTCTCATGATACTGAAGTACCTATTAATGGGTTGAGGAGGCAAGAAAGGGACAATGGGAGTGTTATTTTTAGATAAACCTTCACTTTGTGCGAGCAGCACAAAGCTGGGTCAGGGCTGGGGCTGGACTCCCAGGCAGGCCCGCAGGCACCCGTCAGCAGGATTCTGTCCCCTCTCCTCTCTGCAAGGAGGCCGCGGTCTTTACCGCGACCTAATACGGATTTACAGATGTAAACAGGACGTGACGGTGTGGACAGAGGAAAGCGCAAGGTGATTCCTGGAGGGGCAGGGAGCTGACCTGTGTCAGGCCGGGGACAAACTACTCCCCCAACCTGAGTTTCCACTCCGTGATGATATTTTACAGAATGAACAATTACGCTTTTTTTTAAAACGCGGGACATGAGGAGTGAGAACTAACTAGATGGTTGTCATCTCATCAAAAATAATGAAGGCTCCAGAGGTTTCAAGCCCCCGTCTCCCCAGCCGTTGCTCCAGGGGCAACCGGCTCCGGGAGTGGGGAGGGGGCCACCCCAGCCCCGCCTCCCTCAGCCCAGCCCGGCCGGCACCTCCACACGCAGCCGGCCTGGCAAGGCCGCGCCTCCCAACAGCCACCGAAACATGTTGTTGGTCTGTCGTCCGCCAAGTCCCCACCAGCAGGGGACATGCCACATGCTGCGTGACGCTGGCTGGCTGTCCCTCTTCCCTGACACGCAGCCCTGCCCGCACCCAGCGGTCGGACGGCTCATGATGCCAACACGCCTGGGAGCCCCCGTGACGTGACCCCGGTTAACTGCTAGTGGGATGGAGGTCCCTGCGAGTGGTCAGCGGCCCTGGGCAGTCCAGGAAGTGAAGCCCACATCACAAAGGGCGGCTGGGGCGCCAGGACACCCCGCAGCTGCCCCCGGAGTTAAAAATCTCGTGCGTCGCCGGCTGCAAACAGGTAACGCGGAGAACAGCGTCTTCATTGTGGTCCTCTTCGGGGCCCCCACCCAAATTTAATCAGCGCCTATTAGGGCCGAAGAGCCCCGGACGCCCGGCAGTCAGGGCCCGATGCCTTTCCGGTGACGCCAGGGGCCGCACGCCCTGGGGACAAAGCTGGGGCTGCCAGACGCTGCCTTGTCCTCCGTGAACCCGGGGTCAGCGGCGCGGCCGGGCCATCTCAACGGCCCATTGTGTTCCCTCTCCGGGGAGGGAGACGCCGGGACCCCGGCGGGTGAGAACCAGCCGCGCCTCTGCCAGGAGGCCCGAGCCAGCCAGCGACAGGGGCGCGGCAGGTGCCAGCGACAGGGGCGCGGCAGGTGCGCAACGTGCGTCGTGAGAGCAGCTCAAATGAGTCCCCGGCCCGAGGCAGGAAGAGAACCACGCCTTGACAAAGGGGGACAGCGAGGACGGGCAGCAAACCAAAACCGCTCCTCCGGTGTGTAAATCAGCAAGAAAAAGGAGACGGAAATGTGCCATTATTCCCCCCGAGAACAGGGCAGAAAGGGGGCGCGGGCCGGCTCGGGACAGCCCCGGGCTGCTGGGCGGAAGACAGCTGCCCCAGCGACCCCACGGGCCGCCGGCTCGGCCCACCTGGGCACACGGGCCTCCCGTCCGTCCGCAGGGAGCTACGGGGGAGCCCCTAACGTTGTCCATTTGGGAAAACGCGACATAAAAACCTGCTGACCGCAAGACTGGTGCTGTGTCTTTTCCTTCTGAACCAGTGATTACAAGGACCCTAGTTTACAGATGCAAGGCCAGAACACGACCTATTCATCAGCTGCCTGGTGTGGGCATGCATGTTTCATGAAGTATTCTTTCCCGGACAGGGCAACACAAGGCTGCAAACAACTCACTCCTAAACCCCCAGAAGTCGCCCTGGCTGGGGTGGCTCAGTGGGTTGAGCGCCGGCCTAGGAACCAAAGGGCCGCCGGTTTGATTCCCAGTTGGGGGCACAGGCCTGGGTTGTGGGCCAGGTCCCCAGCCAGGGGCGCTCGAGAGGCAACCAGTACATGTTTCTCTCCCTCTCTTTCTCCCTTCCTTCCCCTCCCTCTAAAAATAACTAAAGGAAAAATTAAAAATCTTCAAAGTATATGTCTATACATTGCTTGTAGCAGGCATGACAGGTGCATAGGTATCAGCATTTCTGTTCACGAAGACGTACATCATTTAACTGAACATGACACAAACTGAACATTTAATGTAGCTAATTGACAACTATAATTCTAGCATTTTTAAATATAAGTTTTCTGCCCTGGTTGGTGTGGTGCAGTGGATAAGGCGCTGGCCTGCGAACCCAAAGGTCACCGGTTCAATTCCCAGCCAGGGCACATGACCAGGTTGCAAGCCAGGTCTCCAGCCAGGTCCCCAGCTGGAGGCAGGTGAAACGCAACCACACATGGATGTTTCTCTCCCTCCCTGCCTCTCTCCCTTCCCCTCTTTCTGAAAATAATAAAATCTTTAAAAAAAATACATACATAAATAAGTAAACCTAAATAAGTACCTTCTGGGTACACTTGGCTAAGTTAAATAATCAGAGAGAAAGTACAACTTACTGAAGAGGTAACACACTGCTTTGCTTCTGAACTTTTCTTGAAGGAAGTTTCAGGAAATGCTCCGTGTAGAGGCCCCCTCCCCTCGGACTGTACGGAAAGTATTTCATCCTCTGATATCGTCCGATAGTTATTGCATACACGCAGTACCTCCATGTAGCTTCCCGATGCAGGGACCCTTTCATATCTTATACGACGTCTCTTTTTAGCTCCAGTGAGATTTCCTTTTTCGGTTTAAAAGTCTACTTGTTCCGGAACTACTACAGCCATTCCAACTCTTTTCTGATTTTCATCCTTTCACGTTCGTCCTCTCTGCGCCCTGGCCTCGGAACAGAAACAGGGCGTGCAGCTGACGGCACAGGGCGGGTCTCGCTGCTGTTACAAATGCCCACCTGCTTTCTGATCAGCCGTTTGGTCCAGCCACACTTACTGTGATGGTTCTTTGGGTTTACGGCTGCCATTGGGCTTTCTGCTTCCGACAGGTCTCCCGTCTTTTCTTTGTCTGGTCCTCCTGTGCCGCCTTCCTTTGCGTGAAGTGTTTTATTTATTTATTTAATTTTTAAAAATTTTTATTAAGTATTTTCTCGTGCAGCATTATAAGCCCTTCTATTTTTTAAAAATAACACTACACTCATATACATTTTAGTTGTTTTCTTAGAGGTTGATCTAGAGCTTACAAAATACATCATGATTTCGCAGAAGACAAATTTATTCTTAAACAATTGACATCCTTCCTGCTTAATATTGGAGGCGGATGTGACTACCTGCCCGAGGCCTCACATCCTTTCAGCCACGCTGAGCAAGAAGGGACTGAGTACAGCATCTCCCGATCTTTCCCCTTACCCGGTCCTCTGATGTTCTCTCACCTGTAGCTGCCAACAACGAGGAAGTACAGACGGTTACCGTGGGGAGGAAGTTATCAAAGGTTCATGGTGGGTCTTCGCTGCTCCTCCCCGATCTCTGACCTGCTTTTGGTCCGTGTTCCTTTGACTGATGCCCCCGGCTGCCGGCTCCGCCCCGGCACTTGGTGCCCAGGGCCGTCGGGCCAACAGAAAGCTGAGAGCTGGCTGCTCTCCGTCCGACCGCGGCGCCCGCCGCAGTGAAACGGCGTGTTCCTGGGACGTTCTAGACCGTCACCTGCTGTCCCAGGCCACACCTCCACGTCCCGCTGCTGTTCCTGCACGGCGGGTACCGCGAACCAAGCGCCACACCAATGCTGCCAAGTTTACCTTCAAGGAAACCCGGGCCGTCGCTCAACTGTCTGCTGCCTGAAGAGGAAGACACCTCTTCCTTCTGTGCGTCTGGGAGACGGGCGTCCGTCACTTCCCCGTCTCTTCCTCAATTTTCTTCACTGCTCCCCTCGCTGTGCCCTAAATGCGTGCGGATCTCTCTTAAAGGTCACCTGCCTCCCTCCTCCACTGCAACAACGTCTCTTCCATGTCTTTCCATCTCGCTTTCCTGGAATCTGGTTGCACTCGGTGGCCCGCTCCCTCTTGGGGCCCACGGTGACCCGTCTCTGCGATTCCTGGACACGAACGAGGAGGACCGACCGGCGGCGTGTCTGGGCGGCACTGCTGTCCTCCGCCTGGTCGCTGTCTTTGTCCCACCGCTTGGGTTTCCTTCCCACTCCTCTGAGTGTCATGCGTCAATCACCGGGACACTCTGTAGGTCGTCCTCAGGGTAACGCCCCCCGACCTCCTCTCGTCCTAGCCGGCCCTCTTCCGGGCACCCTCGTGCTGCTCGCCGCGGAGGACTGTTAGGATGAGCCCTGGATCTGCCTCCTGAACGTTCGTCACACATTTCACCGCCTTCCTGACTTTCTCCCCTGAAAAACCCACTGTGTGGTGGTTAAAATTTTTAGAAAACCTGTTTTTGCTCCACCATTTCTGTCTCCTCCGTGGTAGAGCTGCTGATCCTGGCTCCCTCAGGCGGAACCGTGAGAAACCTCTCCTCTCTGCCCGAACATTCCCTGACGATTCCCTCCACCTTTCTCAGGTAGCCCCTGCCCGGCTGCAGGCGCCCTCACTAGCTAGCACGATGCTCTGAGGGAGGAAGGGCAGACAGAGAAAACACGACGCTCAGTCACTTTCTGCTGGCAGGACCGGTGTGTTCCCCCCGCAGGTGCCTCGTTCAGGAAGCTCTCAGACTGTGTTCACATGGCCTCCTTGATCATCCCCGCGTTTCCTCTTTTCCAGGGATGGTCACCGTGTGCTCGCTGTCTGGGTCCATGGGTCCGGGAGCTCTGGCATCAGAGGACGCACTCGATAAACACCTGACCCCTGACGGACTTGAGACGTTCCCTGCCTGGGCCCCTTGCGAGGAGGAACACGGCATTTCCTGCACTCCTGGTATAATGTTTTGGAAGAGTTACAACTATGTTTTGAATCGCCTTCTAACGGGCGCCCCTGGGAATCGTGCACACCTGAGCAGCCTGACGTTCACGCCAAGGTAAGACACCATTTCCCTCCAGGAGCCAAATGGCAGCAATTCTGTCATTTTCAAATGTTGCTGCATATACACGTTTAATCCTAGAGACCTCGCAACTCACGACTACTGCAGGACTGAAAAGAACTATTTCAAATCTCTATAAATTTTCCTGAACGAAGACACTTGTTTGGATTGCGTGGAGGGCGACTGTCTTCGGGCAAGAATTTGTCTTGTGGTAAAAGAAGGTTCGGAACCAGCAAAAAGACCCCAAAACCGCTCCTTCCTCGAGTGATGGCGGCGGCCTGAGCTGGCTGCTGGGGAGTCGATTACTGACCACGCGCTGGTGTTTAGCAGGTGGCAGGAAGGAACTCGGACGCCCAGGCCAGGTGGCCTCGTGGGGTCAACAGGGTGGTGACAGTCGTCCTGGGTGAACGAGGACGTACGAAGGCCCAGCGGGTGTGTTTTCAGTCTACAGAGGTGGCGGCTGCCGTGAACACGGTCGTCCGTTTTCCTTGCAATGGCTGAACCTGCCTTCCTCTTGCTTCTCCATTTTAGAGAAGATTTTACGTATTTATTTTTAGAGATGGGGAGGAAGGAAGGGGAAAGAGAGGGAGAGAAACTGATGGTTGCCTCTGGCACACGGCCGGGCCGGGGACCGGACCAGCTGACCCCCCGGTCAGGACCCGTCGCCATTTCTGATGCTTTGAAAAGCAGGTAAGTCTCACCAGCCGACAACTACGTGTTGATCACCTTCCAGGCTCAGAGCCCTCATGGGGTTAGGGCAAAGTGAAGGGTGACGCGCTGGCTACCACCCAGGAATTCGGAGTCCGTGTGGGGGTCACGAAACGTCCGCACGTCACCTGCGGCTCGCCAAGGGCAGGAAAGTCAAATGACGTAGGATTACCGAGGGGGCAAGGCCGTTCTGAACGAGGACGATCACAGGGCGCGTTTGATCTAAAGGACGGAGTGCGGTTCTGGCGGGTGGCGAGTTAGAGGCGAGCAGGCAGAGAAGGAAGGGTGTCGAGAATCACAAATCGAGGACGGGTGTCGGGACGGGGCCGTGTGGCCGGGCAGCGCTGCCTGAACACCAGCAGCGGCTCCTGGCTGCCGGCCGTCCCTTCCCGGTGTGACAGGTGGGGGTCACTCTACGGTCCCAGCGGGGCAGCAACATCACAGAAGTGAAAGTGCGCCCAGCAGCCTCTGTGGTGACAGAGCTGGGAAAGACAGAGCCGGGGCTGCCGCCCAGGAACAAAGTGACACAGACCCGAGTGTGGGGGCCGGGCTGGGGGGACAAGAACGGGCGCGGGAGGTAGCAGGGAAGAGTGAGAACCCATCCCCCGGGCACAGGGTGGAGGAACCCCGGGCTGGGCAGTGGTGGCGGCCAGGACGCCAGCCTGGGAAACTGTGACAACACCCGCGCCGAGCGAAGCTGAGCACCCCTGTCCGCCTGGTGCTGTTCCGTGAGGAGACAAGTCTGCACGCTCATCTGAGCCTACGTTTACACGGGGCGGAGAGGCAGCAGCATGAGGAGAACGTGGAGAACATGTCGGACGGTGGGGGCGGCAGGGGAAGTGGGCAAAGACGGGGACAGAGAGCAGGTGGGTCAGCACCGGAGGGGCCTGTGGGGAAGAGTCGGGAGGCACCGGGAGCAGAGGGCCCCCCGAGGGGCCGGCAAGTGCGCAGCCCCGGTGGTAGTGGGGACCATGTGCTGGGTGGGATGAGGCCGTGGTGACCGCAGCAGGTGACCTCGGGCGGATGGGTGTGGATTGCTCAGCCCATGGGTCATGTTAAGGGTCTGCTTCTATTCTGAGATGGGGAGCCGTCGCGCAGGTGACGGAACTGCCTGCAGAGGGTTCTCGGTCCCCCTGGCCAGTGCGGTGACAGAAGCGCCCCCCCTGCAACAGCCCTCACAGGGCGGGGCGCCCGCGGCCGGTCACAGCGAGGGTGTGGGCAGAGGCCGGCCGCTGGGCCCCGCACGACGGTGGCCACCCTCACCTCGCCGGGAAGCCCAGGCCAGAAGCAGGAACGTTCTGTCCATGATTTTCAAACACTTTCCTGGTCGGTGTTGCGGGCCAGTGTGACACTTTGCAAAGAGCCCGCCCCCCCCCCCCCCGGGTGGAGGGCTTCTGTCCACACTGTCCCGGCGGCCAGCGGCTCCGGCGGTCGGCAAAAAGGCAGCAAGACGGGGAAGGACGGGCCCCCCCCCCCGGCCAAGGGCCCTGACTCGTCAAAGAAACTTTTACTTCCAAATACACTTGGCAGCATTTCAAATACCTAATTTATTTGTCACACCCATCGCACAAAAAGCAGAACCGCGTGAACACAGAGCCAGGAAAACAATAGCAGGCCCCGCTCACAACCCGGGGATTCTCAGGAACCAGACCAGGCCATACGGATACATCACTCCGCGCATTAGCCGCGTGCCAGGCTTCATTGGACCTAATTACCCCGCAAATATGCTCAGCAGAGGCCACTTGGGTCAGCTGGGACCGGCGCACAATGCGGCGGCCGGCTGATAAACTCCTCCGCACACAGGGGGAGTCCATCAACCAGCCGCCGGCGCATTGAGATTCATGCGGGACGCCCCTTGCTGCCGGCCGCCCGGGCAGACAGATGGAGCCGCCCGCGCTGGAGGAGGGTTCCTTTGTCCGGCCGGCCGGCCGGATTCCCCAGGCGGCACAGGCTGCCTTTGTGCCGCGGCCTGTCGCAGCCGCCGCCCAGAAAGGGCCACGGAAGCCTCCTCCGGAGGACAAAACACTTGGCCAGCGAGAACCTGGGCCGGAGGCTCGGAGATGGAGGGCGGCCCGGGAGTTCATAGGGGCTTGCTTTCCCCACTCGCCGCGGAGGAGGAGGACTGCACCGTGTGCTGTTGCCATTCCTGGCCGGCTGTCGGCCGCCTCCCACTACTGCGTCTCCTGCGGGGGTTTTCCACCGGGAGTTCTTCACCTAAGGGGGCTCCCGCACCCGCTCGGGGCCACCGCACCGTCCGCCCTAGGCCTGGCTTTCCAAGAAAATAGCAGAGCAGGACGCGTTTCGATCCGTAAGACTCCTTCAGCTTCTCAGGGGGTTTCCACATCGACCTCACCTTCGTTAAATACGCCCCTTTCGAAGGCAGGTACCCCACACATGCTGATTATTTACAAATTGATGTTCCCGTCAGACGGCAGAAATATGAGTGCATCAATATGGAAATTATTCCGATAACATTGGAAAACGGTGAACAGTTATTTCCGTTGAAATGTATCCGTTTTCTGGGCATCGTTCAAATACATGGGGAACTCGTAGATTCCACTTGGAGGCAAAAACATTCTTGACAAAGCGAAATTGATACATATGTCAAAATATAAAAAGGCTGTGTACCACGGCTAATGGAAATACTGTTTACGGAACTGACAGAGCCCTGACAAGGCGGGGAACTCCGGGTGGGGTGACAGCGCGCAGTGAATTCCGTCCGCGGAGCTGGGGGGTGGGGGGTGGGGGGCTCTTCCAGGCGCAGGCTGAGCAGACACGGCGCATTCGCTGCGCGGAACCCTGCTTTGCTACACGTTCTGCGTGTAGCCCAGGACCGATGTTAAGAAAAGGCTACTATGCCTCCCAACTCGTACTCAAAACAGGAACATAGAACCAGCTATTACGAGTCAAACCACGCGAAAAACACTAAACAGAGCAACATAAAACACGCTGGAGAAAAGTCGTGTACTCGGGACCCCCGCACCACACTTTTAAACAAAGGGGACACGTGTGTTCCGTTGACACGCAGCCCAGCATGTATTAGCAGGTCACGCAACCACCTCCCCAAGCCGACGTGACCGAGCCGCCCCAACGGGGGTCTCTCTGCTCTGCGTCCGTCCCTTGGATCGAAGGGCGCAGAGGACGGGACCGGGGTGGGGAGCCGGCGGGAGGTGCCCCGGAGAGCGGCCCCCTCAACGCTGAATCTCCTTCTGCTAGGAGGACAGGACAAGGCGGAAGGAACCACCCGCACCAAGAGGCGAGACCTTCCAGGAGAGAGGCTTCGGCTCAATGTGAGGACGGGCTTGCTACCCGTTACAGCCGCCTGGAAGTGCCAGCAGCCGCCTGGGGGGACAATGAGCGTCCCGGGGACGGAGGCAGAAGCCCAGGCTGGGGGTCCAGAGGAGGTCGCGCGACACCCGCCGCCGGCCGGGCGGGGCCTCTTTCACTCTGGGGTCCCCTTAGTTTCTTCCTCCCAGCCCTCCCCGCTGATCATTTTATCCAATGCTCACTGCAAGCTCTATACTTTCATATGCGGTGGAATACCCACAAGTTATTAAGCATCAGTACTGATTGGTAACCGTAAGCAGAATTCTGTAATTCTGTAACACTAGATAGAACACGACAACACGATCAGATGCAGCAGAGACACATTTAGCAGGGAATAAAAGCTACTGGCTTTTATTCAAATTCATGATCTAAGGGGGCTTTCAACGTGCCTTCGATTGAGAGGTCACCGGGTATAACTATAGGTAAGAAAGAACATATACTATGAAACAGCATGAGAGGTAAGATACTCTCCGCAAACGACTGAAGGAACTGCTTCTCGTCACCATGATCACCGTACATCCCACTGACGTAGGGTTTGCCATCACGTGGCTCTTTAGGTCAGTGAGTTCAATTTGATACACATTAAATAGGAGATACATTTCCTAGTTGCTCTTCACGTGGTAGGTCCATACGTTATCGTAAACTAAAAATTCGTGACGTAAACATAGTCTCTATTTACTTCATTGAAAGTCTCCTATAAAAGAACTTAATCTTCATATCTCATCAAATACTCATGTTCTTAATGTAAATGCAAACCCATACGTTCTTTCGGGTTTCTTTCCAGAAGTGCTCGTATTCCAACCCTGGCTGCTCCAGGTCAAGTTATTTCTGGGTGCAGACAAGAGACAAGACATACCTGCATCATACACACGCACACACACCCACATACATGCATGCCCTCCGTGAAGCGTGACCTAGATAAGAGCAGCTGAAGGCAGGCCGACCTGGTTCTGCCATCACTGGAGTGACCCTCGTTAAGCTCATTAACCTTCCTTAATCGCAGCCTCTTCCTGCGTTAGTGGGACTCTAGCTGCGGTGAGGGTTCAAAGAGAGGAAACCCTCCCTGAGTAGCTGCCCCCCTTCTTTTTCTTTGTTTCCATCCTCACCCCAGGACATGCCTACTGAGATTAGAGAGGGGAGGGGAGAACACTGAGGGGGATCTGCAGCCTCCCGGCCCACCAGCCAGGGGCCGCTGAGCCGGCCACCTTTCTGGGTAAGGGGTGCTGCTCCGGCCCACGGAGCCATGCCGGCCAGGGCGGGGTGTCCTCATTTTTTATCACCCATTCCCCTCAACTTGAAAAATTACTTGATGTAGCAGATGCACTGACAACGCACGTGAAAGTACTTTGTCACCCGGAATGGATGCTGCGCTTGTCACGTCCGTGTCACCTCATTTAACAGGCAACGTGGCCCCTCTCCTGCAGCATCGCAGGTACAGGAGAGGCTAAGGGCACCTCATCGGTGACGTGTCCCCTTCCGAGCTGAGTCATCTGCAGAGCTGCACCTCTCACCACACTCAGACAAGCTTCTGTGCAGTAAATCAACCACTTAAAACAGAGGCCCGCGTTTGGCAACAGGTACACCGACCGTCAGCGACAGACACTCTCTGACGTTCTTTTGGAAACGTCGAGTCTTAAAGAAATAGTATCTGTCACGGTTGCCTTGGGCCAGCAGAGCAGAGGTTCCGCCCTTCCGCTGAGGGGAGCGGACAGGTACGCTTCCCCCCAGAAGTTCGCCAGCCTGTCTCCTGGCCGCAACGACGGGATCATTTTCTCCTAACTCACACTGCCCGGGTGTATCGCTCACACACGCCGGTGCGGCCGTGACACGTGTGTCAGCTCCAGGTCCTCGGCCACGGGTTCTACAGCATTGACGAGGGAAGCCCCGAAGGCCGCACACAAATTCAACGCTGGGAAAAGGCGAGAGGGTGTCGTCTGGTGCAGTTCTGATCTGTCTGCCCAGACGGGGCCCCTCCTAGCGCGAGAGGCTCGGCCACCGTCTGAAGAGGGTGACCTGGGGGCCTCGCTGCGCAGCTCCGCCGTGGGCGGGGAGCCGGGTACGTGCCAGCCCTGGCTGGGTGGTGACAGCCGGCCCCCAGGGTGTCCCCGCGCGGCGCTGAGTGCGGGAGGGTTCTGGAGGCTCAGGTCGACTTCATGGAAAGACGTGGGATGTCGCCAACAGCAGCGACGGAACAGATCCGGGTTTTCCGGAACACGGAGGAGACAATGATAGCACGTAATTAGCAGGTTGCCTCCAGACAGCCAGATGCCAGGGTACAGGCTGGCTGAGCGCCCGCTGCCCACGGGCCCCGCTCCAGCCTGCGCGATCGGGACTAGGTGTGCTCACGAGGACAGGCTGGGGACGGAGCGGGCCGTGCTCGGGCACATCTGAAATCGGGCTGCAAACGTCCCCGACACCAACACGCGTTTACGCCTTTCGCACAGACGCGCTGCTCCGAGCCCTTGAGGTGTCCCCAGCTGGTGAGGCGGGTTTCAAAATCTGTAATCGGAACCTTCTAACGTGGGCGCACCCGGGAAAGAATTGTTCAAATTTTAAAACGTCGTGGGCGCCCCGCTCGTGTGGGGCCGTCTACCACAGCAAGATGGAAATAAAAAGTTTACACGAAGAAACAGCTCCGACAGATCTTCCGAAAGTGAGAATCTACGATGATCCCTTCCCCGAACGTCCCCGGCGCCGGGCAACATAATCGATAGCGCTCGGTTTGATGTTATTATGTAAACCAGCTTTCCACAAATAAAACTAATTTTTGTGTTAATGTAAAACCTATGCAAATGCACGCCGTCATTTATCAGGGAGGCTGACAAGCCTTCCATATTGGGCAGGGGAAATGGAGCGCCGCAAGAATAGAGGCAATTAATTATTTCTGTATTTTTTCTTCTTCTGTCTCGAGGCACAAAAGTTATCCATCCAGTTAAAACAGCAAATGAAATAAAGGGATTTTTTTTTTATTTAAACACATATGGCTTTCGCCTGCCATGCTGATCCCCACCAGGCCCGCAGACGCCCGCGGCTAAACGGCGAGGGCAGATGCACCCGGGCGCAGGCTAACGCGGCGTGGAGAGCCGGGGGGAGGGGCGGGCCCGCGGGGGAAAGGAAACACCCCAGGGCCCCCAACCCGGCGCTCCCCAGTCTGCTTCTGGAGACGGGTTTTGCGGCAGACGCACGGACGGGGAGCGGGGAAGCGGGCGGCGCGCAGGGACGCGGCAGCCGGCCGTCTCTAACTTCTCGTTCCGCAGGGAAAGCTCACATCTGCCTGAGCATGTGCGACCCGACGGACGCTGTCAAAATCTCCCCTTATGATGATCTGAAAATCCATTTAGCCGCAATCGCTCAAGGTGTTAATGAAAACCGTCAGGGGGAGCATGAAATAATGCTGCGGAAGCGGCGGCACGTCCCGGTGGTGACCAGAACCCTGTACTTGGAGCTATTGCCTCTGACCCGGTTAACGCGGAACACGCAGGGAGGCCGCCGGCCACCCCTCTCCCTCGCCGTCGCTGGGTTGCGGGTGTACGTGTGCACGCGTGTGTCTGCACAGGCATATGCACACTTGCTGTCTGCGCACACAGGCTGCTCTGCGAAAGCCGTAAAGAACACCCTCCCTGCAAGTGCTCTAAGATTACCAGGAAAGCAATAATGTCTTTCTTAATAGGCCTGTAAGCACGCATAGCATTAAAATTCCTATTGCAATTGCCAAATGAAGACGTAAAACAGAGCATTTAAATAATTGTATATCTTGGGGGAAGAAACAGAAGACTGGGTGGACCATTCCAAGTTGTAAAAAGGCAAGATACTTAAAAGAGCATCGTTATCAATAAAAATTTACACTCCTACCATGTAAGAATTCTTTGTTGGGAATATTTATAACCATCTAAATTTAAATGACGCTGCATACTGATACAAAATTAGAAGCATATGTTTCCAGGATGTGGGCCTATTAATTAATATTAGCTCCAATAAACTCCTTGCCTTGTCCCCCAATGCTCCCAGGAAGGATTAATTTTCCGAAAACGCAGAGCAAAATGTCATTCAAATATTAGGACGCGATGTATTTTTCCAGCGACGTAAAGTTAGTATCGTGACAAAC
Organism: Noctilio leporinus; assembly: GCA_004026585.1. Classification (NCBI taxonomy): domain Eukaryota; kingdom Metazoa; phylum Chordata; class Mammalia; order Chiroptera; family Noctilionidae; genus Noctilio; species Noctilio leporinus. The sequence continues at coordinate 170,419 of PVIW01002758.1, read as the reverse complement.
AGGTCTCACACGTCGCTCACCCGTAGGAAAGGCCCGTTTCTTAACACGTCTTTTGACGGGTAAACTGTAAACTGTACTCACAGGTCTAGTACGCTCGTTCATGCCAGCATAACAAGGATTGGCAGTTCCTTTGAAAAATGAATCTTTTACCAAGCATTAAATGTCACATATATCACAATTAAACAACTTGTATGTAAAACGTGAATTGTCAGCCTGCGTCTTGGGTGCTTCTCCCTCAGGGTGGCTCTCCGACTGCGCGACAGAGCACATTCTCGGGGGATAATAAAAGCGTTCGCAGGCAAAAGGTTTTTGGGTTTTGTTTTTTTTTGATAAAACACCCATTCAATCATGACTCATGAAAGTTACAAATTAAAAAAATAAAACGGGGGCAGAGGACACTTCTTCTCTGGCAACGGAGACGTTCTAGGCACCGGACTAACGTTACGATTGTACCTCTTGATCACAGTTCCCAAGGTGGCCGGCCACTTACGTGGAAAAGAGCACACGGTACTGACGTACGCAAATCATACACCAGGAAAGGCGACTCGGGGCAATAAAACCAGTTCACGCGGAAGTCAGGTAACGTCACACCGTTTGCACCGATGGGGCCGCTACTTCTCATTAGCAAAACTGCCTGGACACGCTGCAGGCTCCCGGGGTCGGCAGAGCTGGGCGCTCTCGGACGCGAGGGGTAACACCTCTCAGGACGTCCGACTTGGTACTTTTGACAGATCGTTCCACAGAAAATTGTGTTGTTAAGCAACAGTAGACACTGTTACCGTAAACTATTATTAAAATGGTGAAAACAACCATGGGCGGCAATGAACTATTATTCGGGTGATCCAGGCTCAGATAGTGAATGGTGACACCCCTGGACCTACATGTGAAACTATCAAGGACGTGCCTAGTTGTAAACTAACGTCCTTTCTTTTATACAGCATGTATGTTCTCGCATGTCATACACACGATGAGAGGTAACTTTTTTTTTTTAATGTAGAGCATTTACCCGTTTATATTATTACTCCAGTTTACTGATCATTAAAGAAGTAAATCCTGGTTTAGAAGACTTGTTTCCTGCGTTAAGACATCGGCTGCAAACCCGTGGCACAGAAGCGGCGAGGGTTTTCTTTCCCTCCGCCACGGCAAGGCCAGGCTTCGGCCGCCGGACCTCGCCGGGGGTTTCCGGTGGCCTCACCAGGCGCCCCCCGTGCGTGCGGGGTGGCGACCAGCGCGACCGGGTCCTGGAGGACCCACGGCCGATGCGCAGGCCGGCGGCCACGGATCCCATCTGACCGCCCGTTCCTCTGCGTGTCTGCCGGCAGACACGCAAATAAAACGCCAGCGCGCCAGGAAGGCCAAGGACGCAGCCCTGCGTCCCAGCGCCTGCGAACCCCGCTAGGTCTGGCGGGCGGAATGCCTGGTTTTCATATTTTCCTACAGAAGGAACCACATGAGCCCACTTACCCTGTCAGACTACGTCTGGAATCCCCAAATAAAAAATAGAAGCTGACATCCAACAGTAGCAATTTCACTTTGGAGTTGGTAAAGGGAACCCTGGCTTTCTAAAAGGTTTACGGAGAGCTGGGGGAGTGGGTCAACATTCGCTCCACAACACCCCCCGAACGAGGGACCGGCCCCAGCGTCCTCACGTCTGGAAAGGGTGGGATCCGGTTTACTGTGGCCAGCGGTAAAATATTTTTGTTGATAACCCCTTTCCCCCAAGTTTTTCGAGTCTACAAATGCAACTTAAAACAGAGGCAGGCACCTCCCAGGGACCCGGGCTTTACATGCCTTTTGCTGCCAGGAGCCGGCTTGGGACAGAGAGACGGGCCGCGTCACCTCAGATCTGCACAGCCGAGGGCGCGGTCGCTCTTGTAAAGGACGCAAGGACACGTTCGACTCCCGGGTTTACCCCGCAGAGTGACCGTCTGGTCAACACCTCCTGAGGCCGAGAGTAAGCTCGCGGGGCAGCAGCACGGGAAGAGGAAAAGTGCTCCCACCTGCACACCTGGTGCTGTGGCTGCGTCCACATGGATGAGGAAAACCGGGGCAGCGGCCTGGTCGTTCAAGCGAAGGGTTAAGGACGCAACGAAAAACAGCCAACCCACCAAAAGCCCCAAACCGCTATTATCTGGACACTCTGGCTGAAGAAATAAAACAGGGTCCAAATGGTGCCGTGACCTTCATCCTGGGCTCGACTTGGTCATAAGCCTGATGCTAAAATGTAAAGGAACGGCTGGTTCTAAGGATTCACTGAAACTCGTGAGGCTCGAAGGTCACATGGTTTCCAGGGCTGCTATTCTACACAGAGTCACAGCAGGAGGAAGGGGAGATGCCATCAAATTAGATTACCAGAAAAACTCCCTCGATTTCACTTTATTTAATGTGACACATAAAGAAAACCCTGCACGAATATCTGTCTTTAATTTCTCTAGTGTAAGAAAAAGAAATATATTGTGTCTGGCAGAATGAAATAGCCTGAGTGCATTTGGAAAAAAAAAGGAGGAGAAGAAGAAGAAGAGGGGGTAGAAATCAGATGCTTAAAATGAGCTTTCAAAGCCACTCCAGCAGTTGGGATAAATAATTCAATAAACTCAACTTCATATTCTTTTTATCTCCCCAGTGTAATAAGCACATATTAAAAAATAAAACTTTAAATTCATGAATACTTGTGAACAGAATAGCAGCCAGCAGGTAATGAAAAAAACACAAAACATATCTTTGTGAGCACTTAACATGTGTGTGCATATCCTCTAACAGATACCTTTTTCCAGATGAAAGGTTTCGATTGCTGAAATTTATGAGCACGCAATTCAGATTTAAATGAGTGTTGTTTTTTTTTTTTTTTAAAAAGCAGAAACCTCTCATTCCTACATTTCTCAACCTAACGGACCTTTTTCTTTAACCCTAAAAGGTGGCTATTTACGCATCACGCCCTGCATCTGATGCCATCAGCAGGTCCCCAGAACAGGGAGAAATTCCCTAGGAAACAGGTTAGGAAAAATATTGTGCTCGTGTTCTTTTGAACGCTTTGATGTGTTAAAAAATCACAGCACTTATTGTTTCATGTTGGTTCATAGCACTAAAACTTAGGATAACGGTGAGCCTGTGACATCTTTGGACCCCCCCCCCCCCCACATACACACAATGGAATCTTTTAAAGCAAGGCTGCCTACACTAAGTGAGTGAAATGAAAAAGTCAAATTGATTAGAGCTTAAAAATCCCAAATAACCTTCAAAGGTAAGCATCTCAAACCGTCACTAAATCGTGAGGTTCTCGGTGGGCTTTTCCCCCCTTCAACTAGGTCAGTTCCCTTCCATGATCATTCTATTATTAGCTCATGTCAAACATGTCTGCGCAGCACACCCATGAAAACAGTGAACATTTCTCTCCTAAAGGACACACACAGGCTTCATTCTAGTGCTCAGAATGTATTCATAGTAAAAAAATAAATAAGACTGGTGTCATTCGAGTTGTTTCATGAAGTTTTCACGTATGTAAATAAATTGATTTTTAAGCAAGCTCCATGTGTTACATAATCGTGTGAAATAACTAGTTCAACAGGTCAAATGATATCTCAATTTTTTGTTTTTTTGTTTTTTTTTTAACTATACAATAGTTAAGTGACTCCCACAAAACAAGGCGATCTCCAAAGCCTTGGTTTACAAAGATGAAATTCCACAAAAGGACACTGGGTATTTTACGGTCCTCCCTGTAAGTTACTTCCGCGCAGAAGAAGGGATGGAAATCACACTTGCACTGCGGAGATGCCGGGGGCCGGGGAGACCCGGCGGCGGCAGGAGGCCACGCGCCTCCCGCGCTCCCCGCGGCGCAAGTCCAGGGTCGCGGCGGCCGGTTCCCCGCAGTCAGGGCGGCGGCCGCGAGCCGCTGGTCCACCCTCCCTGGTCCTGGAACACGAGGCGTCGCTTCCCCGGGACACAGGCGGCCCATCGCGGCTCGGCCTCGCTCCGTCCGTCCGCCCGGCGGGCTCTTCCGGGCGCACCTCGCGGGCCCCCCGCTCGGTCTGCACCCGGTGCTCGGTGTTCCGCTCCGCGTTAACCCAGCGACCTCCGAAGAGGCGCCACCTGCGCGCCCCGCGCGCCCTCTGTCCCCAGCAGCTCGGGGCCTCTGCGCGCCCCGCGGCGTCGCGTCCTCGCCTGACCCCCAGGGTGCCTGCGGGTGGCCCAGGGGGTCGCGGGGCGAGCGACCGGCCCAGGAACTCGGGCCTGAACCGCAGGGTCGCGCTGGGGCTCCAGAAGCGCCCTCGGCCTCGACCACCCGCGGCTGGGGCGGAGGGCGCGTGGGCCGGGCGGTGGACGCGGAGGAGCGGCGGCCACTGCTTCCAGGCGGCGGCTGGCGGAAGCGAAGCCCCGGGCCGCCGGCGGACCGAGGACCGCGCCGCGGGCGGGACACCGCGGACCGGCGCTGCGAGGAAGACGGAGGGTCACCGCCCCCCCCCCCCGCCCCCGCCCCGGGGCCCGGGCATGTCTTCAGCCCGGGGGCCGCCGCGTCTCCGCTCCCCCTTCCAGCGGCCGGAAGGGACAGCGCGCTCCCCCCAAGGCAGCCGCGGGCGCGGCTCCTACGGGGCGCAGGTCTGGGGAGGGAGCCGGTGGCGCCCCCGCGCCCGCTCTAAGGTGCTGGGCGCAGCCCGGTCAGAATGGGTCCCTCTCGGTCCCCGGAGAACCGGCGGCTGCAGGGCGGCCACTCCCCCCGTCACTCGCTGGGGTAAAAACTGGGGGCGCGGAACGGATCTTGTTCCAAGTGGTTGTGAAAGAAAAGTGCCTACAGACCTGTTAACGGGAGGTGGAGGATTTGCCTGGAAATATTCTGCATTTGGCAGAGTCCACATCCCCAAGGAAGGTGGGCGGTTAAGAATCTGCCCAGGTTTCCAACCCACCGCGGAGCCCCAAGTAGCGTCTCCTGCCGTCCAGGTGCCCCAAGGACACAGGTGGGGTCCCTCCCCCACGACCCGTGTAAACCAATTTCCCATCCTGTTCTAAGGCTCCAAATCCGGAAATGTTGGTTTCTAGTATTTCCAAAATGCTATTTAATTAAAAACAAACAAACAAACAAGCAGCCCTGGGTGGCCTTGATAATTTTCTATTAAAATCTTAACCGTTTTCCCTTGATCAAATCACACAGCGTCATAAAAATAACCGTAAGTCCACTCCTGTCAGGCCACCCCTGCGGACACTTAGGCGAGGGGCTCTGTCCTTCGTGGCACATCTGTCCACACGCCAGAAGCCCCAGAGCTGCCCATTCTCAGGACAGCTGTCCACCCCGAGTCTCATTTCAATGCTCCTTCTTGCATTTCGCACTGAAATACAGCTCGCTATGAACATTAAAATAATCTCCCCACCCCGGAGAGCATCGCTCTTTCCAATATTTCTGCCACCGCGTACAAAACTTCGGGCCCCCCTGAATGTTGGGCGAGCCTCCCCCACTCAGCACAAAGGGCTGCGGGTGGGGGAGGGGTGCGCGAAGCCTTTTTTTTTTTTTTTTTTACATCCTAACTTCAGCGGGGGCGGAAAACGTCAAACACACTTAGCAATCATTTTCAGATTCCTTTGAACAACTGCAAACGAGGAACAGACAGAAGTAAAATACTGCATCATATTTAAGAAAAAATCGCCCTCACACACGGGAGCACCCCGAGCGCCAACCTGCGCACACACGCGAGACGGCGGACGTGCAACCCGCCGCGCAGGAGACCTCGAGGGTTAACCAACCTCCATCATCCTCCTCTAACGCACGTTCGTGACGTCTGCTCTAGAAAACCCCACCTCGGCCACTAACTGGCGGCTGGCTGCGGGCACAGACACCTGTGTTTGCGTCCCCGAGGTGAAAGGCACGCAGCGTTTTCAGCGCTGGAGACAGAGAACCACCTTGCCAGGTCCCTCCTGGACGTCAGCGTGCTTCAAGGGACCCCGGAGCCGAGGGGTCCTCCCGACTCCCCACGCTGCCTAGGTGGCCTGCGCGGGCTCAGCGACAGCAGCTTCCCAGCCCGGTGCCCGCGCCTCCGTCCAGGAGGGGATTAATTAGCCGGGCTGGGCTGGCGGAGGCTGTGGTGACGAGCCCGGTGGCGATTGGCCGCCGGCCCGCCTGGCCCTGCCTTTATAATTTCCACCCGAGCGCGTCTGGGCTCCGAGACCCGCCGCGAGCAGCTCTGACACATGCGCCGCACACCCGCGGGCGCACACGCGGCGCGTCCCCTCCGCCCGGCTCCCGGCCCGCACGCGCCATGACGCCCGGGCCGCGCGCCTGAGCTCGGACGCCGCCCTCCTCCGGCCCCGGGAAGCGCTCGGCCGGGCGTCAGCGCGACCTCGGTTCTCGCGGCGGAGCGGCCCTCCCAGCGGGACTCGCCCGGGAGGAGGAAGCGGGGCGGAGACGGGCCGGGGCGGCGTCGGCTCGCGGGCGGCAGGGAGCCCACTGGCGGGGCGGCGCGCCGGCACCGCTCGGACCCCGCGGCGCAGACGCTCGGGGCGCCGCGCCGTTTCCGCACGAAGTTGGCTCCCGCGCCCGCAGCCGCGTTGGATCCCACAGCCTACTGCGAGACTCCGGTGTACAACCCGGATCTCTGCCCCAACATGATCGCGGCGCAGGCCAAGCTGGTGTACCACCTCAACAAGTACTACAACGAGAAGTGCCAGGCGCGCAAGGCGGCCGTGGCCAAGACCATCCGCGAGGTCTGCAAGGTGGTCTCCGACGTGCTCAAGGAGGTGGAGGTGCAGGAGCCGCGCTTCATCAGCTCGCTCAACGAGATGGACAACCGCTACGAAGGGCTGGAGGTCGTGTCGCCCACCGAGTTCGAGGTGGTGCTCTACCTGAACCAGATGGGCGTCTTCAACTTCGTGGACGACGGCTCGCTGCCCGGCTGCGCGGTGCTGAAGCTGAGCGACGGCCGCAAGCGGAGCATGTCGCTCTGGGTCGAGTTCATCACGGCGTCCGGCTACCTCTCGGCGCGCAAGATCCGGTCGCGGTTCCAGACGCTGGTGGCGCAGGCGGTGGACAAGTGCAGCTACCGGGACGTGGTGAAGATGGTGGCGGACACCAGCGAGGTGAAACTGCGGATCCGGGACCGGTACGTGGTGCAGATCACGCCGGCGTTCAAGTGCACGGGCATCTGGCCGCGCAGCGCGGCGCACTGGCCGCTGCCGCACATCCCCTGGCCGGGGCCCAACCGCGTGGCGGAGGTCAAGGCGGAGGGCTTCAACCTCCTGTCCAAGGAGTGCCACTCGCTGGCCGGCAAGCAGAGCTCGGCCGAGAGCGACGCCTGGGTGCTGCAGTTCGCCGAGGCCGAGAACCGGCTGCAGATGGGCGGCTGCCGCAAGAAGTGCCTCTCCATCCTCAAGACGCTGCGCGACCGCCACCTGGAGCTGCCGGGCCAGCCGCTCAACAACTACCACATGAAGACGCTGGTCTCCTACGAGTGCGAGAAGCACCCGCGGGAGGCGGACTGGGACGAGGCCTGCCTGGGCGACCGGCTCAACGGCATCCTGCTGCAGCTCATCTCCTGCCTGCAGTGCCGCCGCTGCCCGCACTACTTCCTGCCCAACCTCGACCTCTTCCAGGGCCGGCCGCACTCGGCGCTCGAGAACGCCGCCAAGCAGGCGTGGCGGCTGGCCAGGGAGATCCTCACCAACCCCAAAAGTCTGGAGAAACTCTAGGGCCGCGCTCCGGTCCCCGCCCGGGGCGCTTCGCTCCGGCCCCCGCCGCGGCGCCCGCCACCGCTTCCTTCCGGGAAAAGGAACAGCGGCCCGAGCCCGGCACCTCCGCCGCCCTCCGCCGCGGGGGAAGCAAGGGGGGCACGCGGACCCGGGGAAGCCCCAACCCACCAGCATGGCAGACTCTGGACAAAGGACCCCCAGCTCCCTGAAAAGGGCACGGTGGGCCCCGGGAAAGTGCGAGACCGCGGAAGGCTGCGGACCCGCGCCCGACAGCGACCTGGTGGGTTCAGGTGCCGCCTCTGTGAGTAAAAACATCCGGATCAGTCCCCCCACCCCCCCCCACCCCAGGAGCGGGCCGTGTATATTTTGATTTGTAACAAATATTGTGATGGCGCATTGTCTTTGAAGTGTGGGTGTTCGTGTGTTGTGATTTGGTGAACCGAAGTTAATTTGCCACGTTGGATACAAGAAAGACATTGTCCAGGAACAAAGATACCTGAAGGTAGATGTCCTCCTGGTCTTTTTATCTGTCTTTGGAAGTGTCAGAACTTTAAAAAAGTTTACATTTTGTTTCAAATATATTGCTTGTTCTATTTCTAACATTCCATAAGTATACTTGAAATGTTATTTAAATATATTCAAAGAAATTCAAATTCAGCGTATATAATAACGCTTGAATATCTGAATTATATATTTGAAAAATGCACTTGAAATACACTGGATAATTACTTTTGTGATTTAGATTTTAATTTCCGTTGCTGGTTTTTATTTAATTAGAAGCTAATAAAGAGGTGAAATAAAAGTTGTTGTGTCTCCCTTTACATTTTTTTTTTTTTGAATGTTAAGACGGAACACTTCCTTTTGAAAACTGAACCCACTTGAATGTTTTAAACATTCTGAGAAAGATGTTCATGAAGTCATTAAACATAAAACCTTAGGATGCTTTTGTGGAGCCACGAAAGAGAAAGATCAACTTCTCAGTTAGTGACTTACTTATAAGACAATTTCTTTCTATAATAGACACAGTTTAAATCTACCCACGAACGCCGGGAGTTAGTATTTCTGGAGCCTTTTTTTGGTTGATAGAAGGAAAAACAACGTCAAGACAGTAAAGACCGCTGAATCAAAAATCAGACTACCTCACGGAAAATGAACTTAACAGACAAAGTGAAAATTTTGAACTCTGTGCATGAAAACTATGCTCATAAATTGAAGATACTGTCTGACCAGTGAATGACAGGCCTTATTTTAGGCAGTGTTCAAAGAGCTGAATAAATTCATCAGAAACCCAAAATTCCTTTTTACTTCCCCGGCCTAGCTAATGGGAAATGCATAAAGACCACTTTAAATCATTTAGAGTCAACTACACTATACATTTACACTCGTTGGTAGAAGTCAGTTCTTTTGGAGCGAGAAGTGAAAGCAGTCTTGGACCAATCCCTCAGAGTATCCTAATAGTCAACAAGTGTAGAAGGGGCTAGTCACTGAGGGCCTCACGGCTGTTGGTCAATTCAGGTGGGCATTAACTGTAGAATTCCAACTGCTATTCTGCAAACAGCATTTTAGGATGCTTTCTTTCTATATAAAAGTGTAAAGAATAAAGTGCTGGATCTATGGGAGCATTTGTCTCGGACTACTTAGAATAACTGCCTCTGAAAACGGCTTTCAAGGAGGAGCTTCGTAAAATGATTCTTGAATCTCTAGCATGACACTTCTGTTCTTGAGTTTAACCTCAGGAAAAAGTCTACAAACTACACAGTGACATAAAAGTTAAAATAACAAAAACACTGCAGAAGAAGGAGCGGAGGTGCAGAGCGGCCCAGACACTCGGTTTAAAACCTACTACGCAAGATTTAATAAATACATGCTGATGCATTCCAAACCCTCCCCATCCGTATTTTCTGGCTTGACACCCACAGAACAATACAAACTTTAAGCCTCTGAGCACTAGTATAGACGTATTTTCAGCCAGAGCGTCTTGGAGAATCAGTTTCTCTTCGTCTTAAATGCACACGTAAAACCCATTCGTATTCCAGGAGATGAAAAATGGATGTGATAATGGAGATGAATTCGTATCTAAATGGTACCCCCTCCCTGCAGTTTCCTTATAACCTTTCAGTGAATAATAATTCACGCTGCAATCTACACTTTGGGAAATTAAACGCGATCTCAGCGAGAAATTTCGTAAGACCCTTCCTGGTCTTCTCCGCCAGCCCGAGGTTCTGGGCCCCTGGGAGTTGGGAGCAGTTGGCGAAACTACCAAATGGGCCCAAATGCACCCCGAGCGGCTCCCGGGCAGACCGTTAGCGGGGGCCGCCTCGCTGATAGAGGATTTAAGACCCCGTGCAATCAAGCGCGTGCTGTTTCTCCACTCGTTTTGTTTTCCAAACCGAGGGGCTCCCCTCCCCCGCTGTCATTTAAAACCCAGCCTCACTGAGCGCCACTTCCTGCCCCAACGCCACCGGCCGCGGCCTGGGCATCACTGTAACTCACTTTCGCGTCGATCTTCTTGAAGGCAGGGTCGTCCTCGTCCACCTCGAAGTAGATTTCGGTGGCGGTGATGGAGAGGGTCCCTTTGGCCACGACCACCGGCGCGATGAGCTGGGCGGGCGTGCTGAGGACCACGGGGCCTGGAAGACAAGGCGCCGGAGTCAGGCGGGGTCCCGGGCGCTCGGTTTACAAGAGGCATTTTTCAAAACCGGTGTCTGCGCTGGACAGCAAGCTCCTTCCTGAGATAAGATCTGCCTGGCGTTCAGCGTAACCTTACACGGGGCGCAGACAAATAATTCTATAAAAACCCAGAGGTCAGGGGCGCGGGTGGCTGACCCTCAGCCAGGGGTTTGCAACTAACTTCCTGCCAGAAACCCTACGCGGTGGGTGAGGCGGCGTCCTGAGCCGGCTGGAAAGCGCAGGGCGGCCCTGGAAGGCCCCAGGCTGCCCGGAGCAGCGGGCCGCGGCCGGAGCCTGGCGCGGGGCTGGGCCGATCGGGGCGCCGCAGCCGGCAGGACCGGCGCGAGGCGGTTACTACCGGCGCGCTCGCGGCCCTTCGATAGGCTTTTATGTAGGAAGAGGGGCCTCGTAGCAGTGCTTTTTCTGCACGGAATCGGTCAAAGCGTGGTGCGACTGTGAGACACGGGAACAAAACCGATCCAGGAAAGGGTCCGAAGGGTTCAATTCCTCGGCCCGGCCGGGCGGAGGGGCCCAGGGGCGGGGAAGGTGCCGCGGCCTCGACCCCGCGCCCCGGCCGGCGGGGACAACCACGAGTTTCACTCATTAGAAAATTAATTTCGGGGCGGGGGCTGCTCAGCGGCAGCTCCTCCAAGGTTTCCGAGGGGGGCCAGGGGCTTCAGAGGCCACGGACGGGGGGGACCAGGGGCACGTCCCCTCCTCGGGGCCAGGGCGCGCGGTCTGTCTCTCCGTGGCCCCCCTGACTCGTTTTAGCCAAACGAGTCGCGACCACCGGGGACAGACGACAAGAAGCGGGGTCCCCGCGGGCGTGGGGCGGCGGGAACGCAGGCAGGCCCGGGGCCGGAGGGGTCCGCGCGAAGCCGGCCGTTCGGCCCCCGAGGCCCCGGGGGGCTCTGCGGGCTCCCGCGCGCTTAGCGGGGTGGGAAGCGCACGGGGCAGGGGCGCCCGCACCCCGACCCCCAGCGCCCGGGCGCGCGCTGCGCTCCCCCGTTTGTCCGCCGGCGGAGTCGGGGTCCCTCGGTCCGCGAGGTTTTTCTTTGCAAGGGGCGAGGCGGTCGCTCTGAAGCGCCACTTTAAAGGCTCATCAATCTTAATCTAGGTCGCTCAAGTAATTATGCCCGAATCTCTGCACGATTACAAGTGGGTTTGGGTTTCTATTCCCCAGGCCCTGCTTTGTGTTTATTGGAGGGTCTGCGCGCGCTCGCGGCGCCCCTGCCCGCGCCCCCGCTTAACCCTTCAGCCGCCGGGCGCCGCGAGCGCGGCGGGCACCCGGGTCGCTCGGCCCGGGCGCGGCGGGCGGGAGCGGGGTCGCTCGCGGCCGCAACCTAACGTCGCCGTCCTCGCGGGGCCCGGCGAGGTGAAACCGGCGACTGGCCCGGTCGTCACCCGCGCGGAGCGGTTTCTGGTTGAGGGAAGGACCCGGGACCGGTCCGGGGCTCCGGACATGGCGAACTGCTCCTTCTCCTAGAAACTAACTCCACGTACCCGAGCAGTGGAACTGGAAAGTGAGAAACCGACACCGCGGAGCGCGTTCCGACAGCCGCACGCGCCCCGCGGCCTGGCTCCCCTCCGGGGCCGCCAGGGCTCCGCACGGCCCCCCAACACAGCCGGCGGCAACGGGGCGCTTTTCCGCCCCCGTCCCCTGGGGACCTCCGACTGCAGCTCCCAGAGTCCCCGCGACTGCGAGCCGCCCCGAGGCCGGCAGCCCGGACCAGGCTGAGGGCCCTGCCGCGCGGGTACCCCGCGCCCGGGGGGCCTGACCCCCAAACGTTTCCAGGGGCGGCAGCGCAAACCAGCGGCGCCTCCGGCTGCGGGACGCCGGTACTTGAAAGCCGGGGTCCCTTTCAAATACAAGCAGATTAAAGGGCACCGTCTCCCGGGGCCCAGCAGGCCCCGTCCGAGAGCAGAAGCGGCCAGGATCTAACCTCGTAGGGCGGCCCGCGCGGCGGCCGAGGCGGACCTGGAGGTTAGCTCGTCGGCCAGGGCCGGAGGGGGAGCGAGGCGCCCGCCCCGCGCCGCGAGGAACGGGGCTCTGGGTAAACACAGGGGTGGCGCACACCCTCCTCCCGTCTTGGACGCGACAACAGTTTAAAATGCCATCATCTAAAGTGGTAATTAAAGAAAGAATAAACGTTTACGTCTTAGAGCTGGGAACGCCCTGGTTCAGCAATATTGATCCGTGACCACCTTTGGAGGATGATAGGCGCCTTACTAGCCACTAATTTAAATGCTAATTTGAAACGGGCACCAGAACAAAGATCCGTTCCCAAGCACAATGGAGAGAATCTCGAGTCCTTCAAAGAATAAAACTCTTTTTAGAGCCACTGGATCTTTAATCAGTGGAGATGGTAAACCTCGAGTAGAAAAAACCATGTTTCATATTTGAAAAGGGAACTAGTTACCAAGTTCACGTTTAAAAGTCGTGAGGTGAATTTACTCAGAATTCTAAGCCGGAAATCCTACGGCATCAACTTTTTAGAACTTATAGTTTACAAAGTTGGATCACGGATGTGCCCGCAGCCCCTGGCCAGAGACCACCAGGCACAGCCGCAGGTGAGAAGGCCGGCTCGCCATCCCGGGGTGAGGCCGAGGGGAAGGGGTGACTTCCGGGGGGCCGGGCTGGAGGACCGGCAGGCGGCGGCGGACGCAGTGGTTCGGGGAGGAGCCCACCAGGGAGGAAGCCGACCAGACTGCGGACCTGGCTCTGCCAGGAGCAGGGGTGACGACTCTGCTTGGGTGTCTCGGCAGCTGCTGGCACCGAGGTGGCAGGCAGCGACCTTGTTTTTGTCTGGGCTGAGAAAAGCCCCAGCGGTTTCTCGCCGCCCCTCCGCACGTCACGTGACCTCGTCTGATGTCACCGGTCCGTGAGGTCGCGTCCCAGAGGAGCAGGGGTGACAGGCTGCGCGCTCAGGCCTGCTGGGGGGCTGCTTCCCTTCTCCTCAGACACAGGAATTAATCGCGGGGCGGGGGCGGGGGTGAACTGCATTCTAGCGATTAAAAGGCAATTTGTGGCAATTAGATTTTCAAAATTAGGTTTACCAATGGCAACATAAAGGGCAACAAGAAGGAAGAATACGCGGTACATAGGGACAAAGAGTTGAAGCTAATTAAAATTGGCATCGCTACAAGTAGTTGATGACTTTAAATGGGCAAAAACTAGAGCGTATGTGAAATTACAATGTATTTTAAAATCACTTGGATATTTTCTGAACTTATTTTAATAAAAGTTTTATTAGCTCTATGGATTCTGTCCAACCTCAATTGCGTTGAAACCACATGTTCAATTTGTTTTTGGAGCATATAAAATACCATTATTTTAGGATATAAACAGGGACTAAACTTGGTAGAATTATTAAATTTGAAATCCTGACATTACTTAAAAGAAATAATCTTGGGAATTCTTTAAGTTTCGTGCAAAAGTGTATCATTCAAAAAAAAAAAAAAAAGAAAGAAAAAAAAACCTTAGGCCAAAAACCCAAGGAAGTGAAGTTTGACCATTATTTCTATAATGAGTTACAAATGTGTAAGAAGATAGCTCCGCCGCAGTGACGGGCCGTATCTAAAATAGGCATCATTGCTTCGGACTGACATTATTTCCCCCACGGATTTAAAAGAACGCAATGCTTTCATCTCAACATCACTTAAAACAGGTCGTTATAGACCATCAGAAAGTTGGACTTGGCTCTGGGGCCCCAGGAGAGCTTTACTGGGCAGGAAGAAAGCAGGGGTGTTGGGCCGGGCAGGGGAGTTCTGGGGGTGCTGCAGAAAACCTCAGACGGGCCCGGCCGGTGCCGGGGTGTCAGGCACCGAAAAGGCTTCGAGGGAAAAGCAAGTCTGGTAACTCGGTCTCTAGACGGTGACTGGTTTCTTCTATGCCGGGACCACTGGGAAGGGTCCAAATATAGCAGAACGACCCTCTGGAATTTTAAAACACGTTTCTTGCTCGAGAACGGTTGTAGGACGATCGTGCTTAAATCCGAAAAGTACCACCTGAACAACGAATAGGATGCAGACCCCCAGAGTCATGAACTTAACCTTCTCCAGCAATTCCCTCCTGAACTCACACGTATACACACCCCGAAACTATCATAGACACGCTGTCAACCCCCGCTTCATGCTACAAAGCTCACTGTGCTGAAGAGATGGTCTCTTGCCCCCTTCGGTGACTTCCTTTCTTAAATATTTTTAAAAAATTGATTTGAGAGAGAGAGGAAAGGAGAGAAAGGGAAAGCCACGGATTTGTTACTGTTTATCTGCGCATCAGGGGTTGATCCTAGTGTGTGTCCTGATTGGGGGGTGGGGGGTGGGGGTGATGCTCTAACCCCCTGAGCTACCCGGTAGGCGTCTTGGGCGGCTTCTTAAATATCTGTCCCTAGAGGGCAGAAGCAATAACCGATCGCCCCCAGAGCCACTGGTTTCCTAAGATTATTACTGTACGAATGAGACAGATGCGTGAGAAAGCACATTTCGTCTCTCAGACCTGAGTAAGCTGCCCCACCACGGTCCGAAACAGGAACAAGGGAACCTTCTAGTAAGGGCAGCTGATGACGGCATTTTAACAAAAGACCTGTTAACCACAGCGGAACACCTTTTCTGCGCCAATATCTAAAATATCTTATTTAACGTGTTTGTAATAAGTAATGGAAGTCCTGGGGGACAGCCGGACAGGCTCTAGCGATAACCTACCATTGACGACTTCCGACTTACTCGCAGATAAAGCAACAAAAAGTCACCCATGTTCCACCGAGGCAAGGAACGATTTTTGGGAAAGAAAAAGGTGACCGAGCACCCACACTCTTAAGTAGAGTTGCCTTCTAGTACACAGGATGAAAGGGGTCGCTTTCACCGTCCTTGTGATCACTTGACAAGCCTTTTGATGCCCTCGGTGAGCGGGCCTGGCGTCTGTGCCTCTCGTGGCATCACATGGAGACCACGGACGGAGCGCACCTTTCACTCTGGGCAGAGTGCTGACTCTTGTACGGCACCGGGATGTCGTGTAACAACGGGGAGGGTTGATTCCTACTAGGCTGGGCCAGCGCATCAGCCAGAGGTGAGACGGAAATCTCCCGACCAGGGGCCACGTCCTCCTGCCCTCAGGCTCCTGAGCACATCCCTGTTGCCTCACTTGCCACACGTCCAGCACACGTGCTTGGGGGCCTGTCCCTCCCGGCGGGGAAGAGGCCCCCGGGCCCGGCGCTGCGGCCGGCGCGGTCCGTGTTGGGAGCTCAGCACGCGCTACGCGGGCCAGCGCTGCATGGATACGCCGTGGTAAGAAGACCAATTAGAATAGCAGACTCCATGGTTTATATTTTTCTGAAATTGATTTCAAATTGTCCTTTAAAACATGAAAGACAAGGCGCTTTCGAGAAAGCATAAATTTAAAAATGTGCCGAAAGCCAATGAGCGCGGTAATTGTAATTGGTCATTGAAGCTGGATCACGTGCCTGCGATTTATTTTTAAATAGCATAATTTTACAGCTGCCATATTTTACACAATATGTTAGCTGTTCCCGCTTTGTAAATTGAATAGTTAGACGTATTTAACTCAGCCTTCATCTCTTCGTGTCGTCAGCGAGATACGCACCGTGCTGGGCACTGGGAATGCAGTTGCGCGGCAGGCGGGGAGCTACTCAGGGAAGCTGCTTCTGCAGGTAAAAGAAGACCCACAACTGGCACGAGGGAGAGAGGGTTGAGCTAAGGATTGCTAAAACCCTTTCCGTGAATTAACCTCGTTTATTCTTTAGAGCAAACAGGGAGAGAAATAGGGCTGTTTCTCTGCAGATGAGATGAGGCTGAGCTCCTAGGGGTCAGCAGCTCCTAGGGGGTCAGGCCGGGTCCGCTGCGCCCCAAGCCGGGGCGACGGGCTGCCCTGCGCCTCCTGCAAGCCGCAAGCCAGGGCAGGGAGGCGCTGAATCGCGGCCTCGAACACGGGAGCCGTCAGGTTCCAGCGGCAGCGCTGAGCTCAGCCGTGTGCGTCCTTTCCCGGGGCCCCCACCTCTTTGAGAAGAGGGTTCAATGTACGGCCCCTTCCTAGACAGAGTCACACACATCTGTCCACCCAGACTGTACGCTTAATGAAGGATGCGGATTTTGGAGGAAAACAGAATTGGGTCCTGTATCTTGGTGTCTTCCTAGGTCTCACGATTGTTCTGCCTCTGCATTTGTGCGTTTTCTCCAGTGTCGGAAAGTGCACCTTCCATTCCATTCAAGGCAGTTGCTCTTTCACCCGGGATGTGCATGTGCGTGTGCCCGTCTGTCCGTCCCTGTGCAGCGTGTAGAAGTTGGTTTTGTCTCTTGCTTCGTCACTGGGTCCCTGGGCTCCCCCTGGGCTCCCCCTCCTCTCCGCCTGGGCTAAGGGACGTGCGTATTAACTTGTAAGTCAAAGACGTGGGAAAGTCCATCCATCCATTAGAAGACAACCCACGTGATGTTTTTAAAACCAGTATTTTCCAAACGCCTTGAGTATACTTCACCACGTTAACGTAGTTAGAAACCGCATTTCCGAGGAAATCCGTGTAGGGCCCCCTGGGGCACAGGCTCTGGGGTTCGGGCGCACCCCTCCCCGGGCTCCCACCCCCTCAGGTCACTGTCATTCCAGCCACTCCCCCAGGCTGACCCTGGCCCTGCTCCTCTCTGTATTTACCTCCTTCCCTTGGGTGGTCTCAAGGGCTTTCCTTATGAATTCCAGGCCCCACTTTGCTCTCAAATTTCAAAGCTTTATTACCCATATGGAAATTTTGGATGTCCAACAGACCCATCTTAGCCAATTATCTTCATTCCGCTCTCCCTTGAAACACATTCCCAACCACGTTTAATAGCTTCTTATAGCCCTTCTCTCCCAAATCCCCCCACTTACTGCCCACGACTGGCCCGTCCCTCCCATGTCACCTCCCAGGTGTCCCCTGCAGCTGTCCCCACCAAGTTAGCACAGGCTCATGGCCGCTGGTTTGCACAACACAGCCTCTTTCCTCAAGTCCTGGCATCAAAAACTAAGCCACACAGTCGCCTGAGCCATTTAAAAATGTACCAATTGGTTGAATAGACCTTGAGTCGGCAGGGGGGAGGGGGGAGGGGGGAGAGGGGGGGAGGAGGCGAAGAAGGGGAGCAGTTGAGTTGAGGAACTAGCATGGGAGACCCATGGACATGGACAACAAGTGGGACTGACTTTGACGGGAAGTGGGTGGGTGGGGAAGGGGTCAGAGGGGAGGAAAAAGGGGATGGATGTAATACATCAACAATGAAATTACATTTAAAAAAGTGTCCGCATTGGACCTGATCCTGGGGATAAAAGTGCAGGTCCGGCGGCTGACGGTTCCCGGGCCACCCCGGGCATCTCTCTCCAACGGCCTCTCGTGCCGCCCGTGTAAGCCAGGACGGCAGCCGGTCCACACGGACGGTGACCTTTTGGCCGATGATCTTTGCCACCCCAAGAGCTCTTTTATTTATTTTTAAACTGGACGCATTGGGGTGACACCAGCGACTACAGTTCGGCAGCACGTCACCTGCGACTGTGTTGTGTCCGCCAGCCCAAGCCAAGGCTCCTTCCATCACCATTTACCCCGCCCTGCCCCTGGCAGCCTGTCTGCTTAGTCTGCTCACCCTTCTCACCCAGCCCCAGCCCCCTTCCCCGAGGGCTGTCGGTTTGTTCTCTGAACCCAGGAGTCTGTGTCCACATCGCTCGTTCGTTCTGCTCCTTAGATCCGCATGCGAGTGAGGTCACACGGTATCTGTCCTCCTCTGGCTGTCGCGAGGGTGAGCTTTCCTCCTTCGGTCGCTCAGCCGGGTCGTGTCCCGCCGGGTAAACGTACAACTTCGTCACCCGCTCATCCGGGAGGGGCACGTGGGCCGCTTCCGACTCAGACAGTGGAAATAACTGCAGTGAACGAAGGGGCGCGTGTGCTCTTCCAAATGGCTGCCTCGGGTTCCCTTGGCCACGTCCCCACAAGTGGAATCGCTGGGTCAAAAGGCAGTTCCATGTTTAGTGTTTTGAGGAAACTCCATGCTGTTTTCCACAGTGGCTGCACCAGCTGCATTCCCACCAGCAGCGCAGGGGGGTCCCTTCCCCCACATCCTCGCCAGCGCTTGCTGCTGACTTAGTGCGGACGGCTCTTCTGACAGGTGTGGGTATCGCACTGTGGTTTTAACGATCCTCGCTTCTCCGACGATCACTGGCGTAGAGCATCTTTTCACGTGTCCCTTGGCCATCTGTAGGTCCTTTGGGAAAAGCGTCTGTTTGGGTTTTTTGCCCATTTCTTAACTGGATTGCTTGTTTTTTTCGGTGTTGAGTTTCGTAAGTTCCTTATACACATTCTGGACATTAAGCCCTTACCAGACAGATGTATTGGCAAATGGATTCTCCCATCCAGGGGGCAGTCTCTTCATTTGGTTGACAGTTTCCTCTGCTATGGTTGCGTGTGGTTATCCAAACAAAAAAATCTGGGCCCTCGGGCACCACGTGGAATCCGGGAAGACCTCCTAGACCAGGTGTCTCCTAGCTGGAGCCTGGATTCAGTTTCCACGATTACTTTGCACACCTAGGTCACCCCCGGTGACCCACACCCCGATTCCCTGCGCCTCCTCTCGACTAGAGCATCATAGAGAGCAGGCGCGTTGCCCGCGTGTATGTCTGCTCCACACGCCCTCGGTAACGGCTTGCGTGTGCGGTGTACGGTGCTTACGTGTGTTTTGCTGGGATAACCACGTCTAGCCCACGTCAGGTGGGATCTGACATCAGAGCATAAGGACCCACCAGGTCCTCCAGCTCTTATTTTCCTATGTGCAATCATTGTTTCTTTCTGGATCTATTCGTTTTTATTTTGTTTAAAAATAATGCTGGTAACAACCCACATGATTGATTTCTTGGGTTGCAATTTGGGATTAAAAAAAACACCAAACTCTGCTGTTGGAGAATGAACAAGTGGCCCTTACACGATTGTGAATAGACACCCTAACGTCTGAAGCCGAGTTTCCCTGCCTTAGAGTGAAGTGTGACACCTGTCTTGGAGCTGTGATGCTGTCTTCTCTCAACAAAGGTAAACTAAGTCTCCCAGCCCGTACACACTCGCCTGTTTATGACGCTCCTACTTCATTTCCCCAGGAAGCCTGCCGGTGGGTGGGGACTCATTCTCACAGCCTGATTTTAGACGCAAGATTTATCGGTTTAGGAAGTTTTCTGTTACCTGATTCCCAACATTTCCTGCGTTAATACAAATTGAACTATACGCACGGCACTGCACTTAGCTGTTCTACCTGCTGGAGACTCAAAATAGAGGAACATTTATTGGAACTTCTGAATTGGAAAAATAAGTAAATAAAGCACTGGGATCAGCCATCTTCTGATTGATAAAACTGCCTGAGTATTTCATCTGGGAACAGCTATGTCACATAACACATGAAGAGCAAACAGCCTGACTTCCCCACCTTTCTGCTGATAAAAAGTTCTACCCTTACAGTATTGGACTAATGCTTTAAACGGATGGAGCAGGTTCTACTGTGCTAAGGGCTTATAAATTATTATTATGTAATTACTTGTCCCTGGGTTTTGTTGAAGTCCTTTCCCCTGCAGGCTACACCCTGGCTGTGCAGGTCAAGGGGTGGAAATAGAGGGACGCAGGACTTGGCAGTGTCATATGACGGGGAACTAGAGCCCAGGTCCTTTTGCGCGGGGCCCTCCCAGGTGTGGTGGCATCACCGATGACGCCTGCTCTCCCTCCGCCCCACGTAGCGACTCTGCATTCATATACTTTTTAAGAAATGTGGCACAAGAAAACTAGGCCCCTACTTGGAGAAGAGATGTTGGTCTACTGATGAGGGACGATAAACAATTCAACTCACTCAGCAGTAAATTGGGAGATGAATAGCTTTCTGGGAAATTTTCCATCCTGAGACAAAAGTAAAATATAAAAATAAGTATCAACTGGAAGGCAGTACTAGGACACCCAGCCCTCCGCTGTGTGGTCTGGGAAACAGCATGACAAAGGATACGTAGGAATGTTACTTAGAGTTCGAATCATGGTTGACGTCCAATAAGCCTAGTTGAATGATATCCTTTTATTACATTTACATAGTTTGGTTCGCAGGGATAGCTTACAGTTAAAGAGTAGCTGAAATGTGTTTTTTATGGACTACAGACTCCATGGTTGAAAGAGACACCCATTTTGGGCAACACAGGAAAATGGATACAGTAAAATATTTGCAGATCCTCAAGCTGCCTTGTCCACATTATGGAAAGAATGGAGACGGGCTAAGAAGACTAGATTATTCAAGGTGAAGCTATGTTTATTTTAACCGCTCTCCGCTGAATTAAACATGAAGTTAGAAATGGACGTATTTTAGCTTTTTAAGGAGTGGGCATGTGTTTAACGTTGTTTCTACGGGCGTTGCGAGTTCTGTGTTTGAAGCTGAGCGCGCACCCTATGGGTTCACTATTTATGACTGGAAGGCAGCTCCCTAATTCAAAGGGAGAGAAGAAAGACTTATAAAGACTCATAAGGCTTTTTCAACATCAAATAGCTTTTATTAAACAACATTTTGATGAGTTAAGTGTGAGTGAGTCAGGGACATATGGATTAAATTTCCCTTGAAATCCACATGGGCTTAAAAATTAGGGGAAAATACTGAGCAAAATGCATTTCAGAGACTCTGGAATGTTTAAAAGACATTTGCCCCCTAAGTACAAATTTCAGGTGGGCTGAATTCTAGTCAGAGTCTGTAGCTAAAACAAAGCAAAAGTAAGTTGGGCGGGACCTTTTAAAAAGCGCTAGTTTTGTTGGGAAAGGAACGCTGGTTCGCAGCGTGAGACCCCGCGTGCAGGTCGGCCCTCCGCAGACCTGGGCCGCGTGTCGCATGGACGTGCGCTCCTGTCCCATCAAAATAACATCTTCCTGTGCTCTTGCCTCGTGTTCTTTAGGTAAATAACACATTTCTCTGAAAAACCCTGAGCTTTCCGCATGCTGCAGTTCTGTCATTTTATTTTTTCTAGGATCATGAGTTTTTCCTTTTCCTTGCGTGCTCTACATTTTTCTTCATCCTCCTTCTTGTAGCTCAGCTTTCGGTGACACTCAACTTACCGATGAAACATTTGCCTTTGGAATCTGGGCACCTACGTGAGAGCGCTGGACGGCCTGAATGACCGGCCTGACCCCCTTCGCGGTCCATTCTCGCGTCCTACGCTGTGGCCTTCGGGTCACGTGCGTCACCGACGGCCGGTACCCGAGCTAGGTCCCCTGATGGAACTTCCCCATGTCTCTGCGTTCCAGGGCTCCGTAAACTCACTACATATTCAATACGAGTCTGTCCTGAAAGGATGAGCCAAGGTCAACACGAGTAAACCAGTTTGTGCGGCCGATACTTTCAGCACAGACCTTGTGCATGTCGATGCCTAAAAGTAGATGACGCGATTCAGGGAGGTCAGAACGGTCGTTGTAAAAAAATCTCAGCAGCAGAGACGGCTGGACAAGGCAGGCGGCCGTGCGGGGAGGTGGCGGGGGCGGCCCCCTGGGCCAGCCCCTCGCTGGCCTCCAGGGCATCTTAGCCGGCCGTCTCCTCCCACCTGCCCCTGCTCACAAGCTGACGGTCGCGTGCGCGTCCCCTGGCCGGCAGCGGGCGGGGCTGAGGGAGGGGGCGCCACACAAACAGCACCCATCTCTTCCATGCTAGCACTTCTTTGCCAGGTTGCTAGTTCCCTAGGGATACTTGCTTTTGAACTATTTACACCATCTGTTGGTCACATATCACAGCCCCCATCTTCCAGGGATGTGACGAAGAGTCACGGTGGTACGATGAGGAGACAGTCGGCAACATTCCCCGGAGGTGGACTGAAACCAAGGTGGGCTCAGCGTCAGGTGCCCTCCTCCCCTGAAGAGGCACGTGCTACTGCGAGCAGGTGCCCTGACCGTTCGGCCTCCGGTGTAAACACTCCAGTCTGCCTGACCTCCGTGAACTTGGTCCACGGAAACCCTTCAAGAACACGTAATTGGGTTAGAAGACATCTTCATGCTTCAAAGGTACCTCGGATATGGTCGCTGCCCTTGAGGAATTTACAGTCTGAAAGGAGAAAACATGCCGGGAAGCAGCTGCAGCGCTTTCAGCTGCCTCGAGAAGGACCGGTTGCAATTCTACGGGGTGGCATCGTGCGGAGCCTGGAGGAAGGGGACCCTCGGGCGCCGCTGGTGGGGCGAGACAGTGGTGCGGCCGCTCAGGGGCGCAGCCCAGCGGGCCGTCCAGCGGGAGCGCCAACGGAAGGTGCTGGTTTGTCCCAGCAAGTTCACGCCTCGGGACGGACGGGAGAAACGACACACGTTTGTGTAAAAGGCTGCACGTGCGTGAGCATCCACGGCAGCCTGGGTCACCATCGCCGGAAGGTGAAAACAAGCCACACGCCCACCAGCAAGTGAACGGTACACACAGAGCGGGGCAATCGCGGGACATTACCCGCTACGCACAGGACACGCGCGCTGCTGCACGGACGGACCTTGGAGACACTGCTGAGTTAGACGTAGGACGCTCCCACTGAGGCGCAACGGACCAACGGGCAAACCTGAGGAGACAGGAGTCCCTTTGTGGCCCCAGGGCTCTGTGGGGGCAGCAGGGGAAACGGAGGGGAGCAGCCAAAGGATACCAGGTTTCTTTGTGGGCGATAAATGTCCTAAAATTATGGCAACAGTTACGTAGCTCTGTGATTATACTAAAAATCATTCGATTGTCGTGCACTTTACAGGGGTCGGTTGTACGGTACATGAATTATACCTCAACGATGTTGTTACCAAAAACATATTATGGGCAAGAGCAGCTGGCGAGTAGTCATGAGGGACTTCCAACAGCCCTGGAAACTGAGCAGAGGTTTCGACAGGGTAAGAGAAGAAAGGCTGTGGAACAGACACGTGTGAGGAACACTGTGGGTAAAAAGGAAATAGGGACATTGACTAGGCCCTGCAAAATACCCTTTTAAAACGACTTAACGTTAAATCAATGGGTGGTTGGTAATAGCATATATATATATATATATATATATATATATGTGTTGGTAATATATATGTATATTTATATATATATATATAAACAAAATGTTACATTTAGATGGAAAAATATTTTTAAATAATTTACAGAGCTGATTTAATTTCAAATTGAAATAGAATTAAAATCATGTGACGTATACTAATGGATTTCCAGGTTTTAAGTGATAAAATGCATTAAGTAATAAATATAATATAGTGAGTTAAAAATTTTAGTTAGATAAGGAAACTTAGTTCCTAATTCACTTTGCTGATTAAGTATAAACTAAAAAAGCAATTAAAATAACTAAGTTAGGTGCTAGGAATGTTACAGTTACTTAATTGATTGTCATACTCTTATGTTAGCCATTTGCTACAATACATAATCAATTAAGCAATTAGTAATTGCATGCGTTACACGAGTTTAACTTGCCTCTTGAGATGAACAGCTTGGGAAGAAAGGGAACTAAAAGTGAAACAGAAAATGGTACGACGTTTAAATCTGTAAAACATCGTGGGATACCTTCTCTTCATTAAATCGAGAAAACTCCAACGAAAAAGAAGAGAACATGCGAAAGGGTCCATGCTTAACTAGAATTAGGCTACAAACACTCTACCAGGGTTCTGACTTACCAGAGTGGTTTGGGGACACGCGCAAGGCCGTCCCGTAAAGCGAGTGTGAGAGTGGCCGCGCGGAGGGCCCCGCCTGAGGTCGCTCAGAGCGTCTCCAGGCGCCCGGGCCGCACTCAGGTCACCATGCTGCGTTTCAGCCCCGTGAGCCTCCTCCCCCTTGGCCTCTAGGCCCTCGTCTGTGACGCCGTCTCAGGGCCGTGTCTGGGGGCCTCCTGGGGGCCCTGCCCGCTCCCAGCGAGACCTGTTGCCCCGTCCTTCCTCCTTCCTGTGACCAGAAGTTGATACTATGCGTGAAAACCAAAAAAGCCAGGATTAATCTTCACTAAGTTGACCATCTCCCTTGTTTCCATTCCGACCAGCACGTCGTGTCTCCTGACTGTCACCTGGTCGTTAGGTGATCGTGTGTATGGACGAAGCACAAGGACAGTCTCCTCACCCGGGTGTCTGCTGCAAGGCAGCGCCCTCCCAACAGGAACGTGAACTAGGCGAAGGAGCAGGTTTAGCTCGACCATTATTATTATTAAAATAAAAGTGGTGAATTCGTTTGCACAAAATCTAAAATCTAAGACCAGTAACCACTTTTATATTTTGGAAGGTGTATGTCTTATTAATAAACGAATCATTCAGTCATGAAAAGATCAACCTGTCGTTTTCATCTTATAGATGGAGAATGGCCTTTGTCCTTTTACACTCATTTCCAGACACCAAGTATCAGGTTATGCTCATTCTGGACGCATCTCCTGCAGGTTGATTTGGACTTGCATCTCCGGTGATGGTGGGAAGTTTCCTTTAAACAGCGGAGCGCTACCAGGCTATCGCAACCATAAAGTGTAAGGAAGGCACGGCTCAACACTTTTTAAAGCGCAAGAACTTGTTGGAGCAACGTGGGAAGTTACATTTCTGTGAGTCCTGAAACGTCACTAATGGTGACCTTCCGAGAGCAAGGACACTGGTGACGGACCCTAAGTCTAGCTTTTCCGTGGCCAGTCGCGGTCCCTCAGGCCTCAGCAACACGGCCGGCTTGTGGGTTTAACACGTACGGAAGTTAGAGGAGTCGTGACTGACGGGTTGATCAGGGCTCGGGTTTTGAATGATCTATTTCAGGCACAACCTCATTGTTCTTCAGGCATTTTAGCTGAATGTGATTTCTGGAGTTTTGTTTACAAGCATAGATGAATGTTAGTAATTACCTACCATGAAAGGAGGGAAATATAAAGGAGTTGGCAGTCTTTATTGGATTCTACCTGTAATATCACTGTGCAGCTCTTACTACAAGAAACGTCAATGTAGCAGCTGAATTTATACAAACTAACCAACCACCACCAGTGGGAACCAAGGGCCAGAGTGTGAACTAAACTGTGTAGCTGATGAAAGTATCTGTTTGCAGATGTGACCGAAGAAAGGCAACACATTATCCAACAAGGTCAGGAACCATATACCTGATTCTCCTCTGGGATCAAAAACAAGACCAAGAAAAGAGAAAACAAGTCTGTGGGCAGAAGGAAGTCATGGACGTCACTGGCCTTCACTTCCAAATGGCCTCAGGTAAAATCTGAGAACTATTAAACCACAAAACTACAAAGACCAAAACTCGAACATTTACTTAGGAATTTGAGGAAACATCTGTTCACAGATTTAAGATTACTTTAAAATAGAAAAAATAGTGTTCGTGAGAAAGAAACGTTAAGGACAGGGGCATATACAGGAAATGGTGTTAGGAAAACCTTATTAAACATTTTCCAGGAGCGGGACAGTAACGTGTCACCTCCAGTCAACAACCACCAACAACATCATGATAAGGAGAAATCTAGCTGGTAGGAAGGTCGCCGGACGCATCACTAAGCAGCCAGACAATTTCCAGCGGAGCTCTGGACACCCAAGTGCTATTTCATGGCCGGAAAGGTGAAAGTAAGTCTCCTCCTTACAACAAACCTGGTCACACACGGATCACGGGGCTGACGTGCAGAAGTGAGCGGAGACCTAGCCGCTCCAACGCCAGAGCTGGGACCTGAGACCTGGGGTGCGACCGCAGGACCCTCGAACCCTCTGACACTGCACAGGGTGAAGGCGCTCCTTCACGAGGCAGCCTGCCCTGCTGCCTGAGAGGCCAGGAGACACGGGGCCCGCACTGTGGGCCACCACGTCCCCTCCGGGCACTGCGGATCCCAGCTGACCCGAGCTTAGACCAGGAGTGTCCCCTGGGGGTGAGGACAAGCCACGCGGCGCCAGAGAAGAGAAACAGGGGTGGGAGGGGCGGGGGGGGTGGCATCAGAGTCCCAAGAAGCCAAGGACTGTCACCCCCCCACCCCTGTGGCTCAGGTGGCCAGATGGCAGACGTGACACCCATCATCGCTCCTGTATTAAAACGTTGCGTAGAAACTAGATGCTATTCCCTCATGGTTAGTAAAATGTGCAATTGGTTGATACATATTTTTCCTCGCCTCACCGTCGGAAACGAGGTAAAGTGAACTAACAGCGTCCCGAAGCTGCGCGTTGTCCGCACGCCCCCTCGCCAGGAGCCCCTTCCAACCAAGCTCATCAGTCGCCCAGCACCCAGGGGTGGGACCCCTACCCGCCAGGTGCCTGTGGGGCTCACCCACACCCGGGGGCGGTGGGGCCCCTACCTGCCAGGTGCCCGTGGGGCTCGCCCACACCCTAGGGCGGCGGGGCCCCTACCTGCCAGGTGCCCGTGGGGCTCGCCCACACCCAGGGGTGGGGCACCTACCCGCCAGGCCGTCGGGCTCCCGCTCCTGCAGCACGCTGCCTGCGTCATCGTCCCCCTCCAGCAGCAGCTCGGCCTCCGCGCTCTGCGCCGCCAGGGCTGGGCTCCGGAACGTCCTTCTGGGCGTCACCACCTCGTCCTCCGCGCCTGGGCACGAGCGAAACACGACACGCGTTAGGTCCCCGCGTCTCCTGCCCCGAGGGCAGCCTGGCCTGGCTGGCGGGGGCGGCAGGACCTGAGATCCGCAGCTCAAAAGCTTGGTTTTCTGACCCATAAAATGACACCCCGTGGGAATTAGGGCGTCCACCCATCAGGTCAGTTTTGAGAGTCAACAGAAAGGGCAGTTAGACATAAAGGCGCTTCGGAACAGCTATCTCCTTAGCAGTTAATGAAATAAAGAACAGGTTTCTCAAGTGATAGCCTGATCTCGTTACATAAAATAGTGCAAGAGGCCAAAGCCCAAACACACGCACCCAGTCGGTCAGACAAACGCAACCACAGCTCCAGTTCACCAGGCTTTAGCAGGTGGATCAATACGAGGGTCAGGAATGAAAATGCGTTTGTATCTCACCGATTTCACCGCTTCACAAGTATTCCAATATTTACAATCAAACACCTGTTTTGGCAGGTGACGATGAATCTAAAATTACCTGCTCTGCAATGACATATGTCTGAACACAGAAACATTTATTGAAGAAGACACAAGATACAGGAAACGCTGCACACAGGACAATGACATCTCAGTCCCCTGCACAGCGGGCACCCGGGGGCCTCACACAGTTCCAGTCGCCGCCAGCTGCCCAGTCGTCTTTTCCTGAATCTGATTGATGGTCTGAAATCTCTTCCCTTTCAGAGGTGATTTCCATGTTGGGAGAAGCCATAAATCACAGGCGCCAAATCTGGGCTGCAGGGGGGCTGAGTCACTGGGGTGATTTGATGTGTCACCAAAACACTCTGCACGAGAGGTGATGCGTGAGCAGGCGTGTTGTCGCGACGAAGCTGCCAGTCACCAGCTGTGGCCTCTGAATCATCCACACAGTTTCCAGAGAGGAACGTTCAAGTTTAATTCAAAATCGGATGCAGATTTGCTGCTACTCAGTCATTTTGAATGCGACGACCACACAGTGCACACGCTCACTCAACAGCACCTACCACCCTCACTGACTAGTACAGCGAAGTCGTCATTGTTCACACATGTGCGTTCCAGTCCACTCTTCTTGCCAGGTTACATCCATGTCACGCATACCATTGTCATAGGTTCTTTATAAACATACAGGTATGAAGTTATATGTGTATAAAACACACAGATACTCGCACACACATACAGGGAACCTTGGTGTTTGTGGTTAATTCGTTCCGGAACGCAGGCGAGGGGTCTCTCCTGGTGCCGGCACAGCCGCCCTCAGCGGGGGCTCCCGGCTCCTCTGCCGCCCTGACCAGCCCACCGGGGGAACCACTGCAGCCACCGGGCAGGCGTGGCACCGGCGTTGGTGGACCACGTCCCCTTCTCCACCACCGCCCTCGTGCGGGGACAGTGCTGTGACCATGTGGCGCGGGCCGTAGGCTCCCTGGGTGGGGACCGGCTCTCCGGCCCGGCCCGCACCTCAGAGGTTCTGGAGACCCGCCGTCAGCCTGGGGAAAAGTCAAGAATCTCCACCGGAACACGAAGGGGAACTAGGTTCTTTGCGTGAAACAGCCCACAAAGGCCGCCCAGCAAGGCAAGGTTTCCCGAGCATCGCAATCCCGTGTCATCCTGTCGTTAAGAACAAGCCTGACGTGACTAGTTGTGAAAGCTCAGACGTGAAGGTGAGCTCGGACACGCCTGTTAAACTTTCAACGTTTATCCTCTAGTCATGAGTAAAACGAGGATGTCCTTAAACACAGAGCCACCAACACACACGCGTGACCGTCCCGGCCCAGGTGCTCCAGCCGGCCGCCCGGTGACTTCCGAGCCCTCAGTGCCGCAGCCAACATTCATCTAAATTAACGCGTTCGTGACGCAAACGCGCTTTTCCATCACAATATCCTTTATGAATTAGAGCTCCATTCATCAAAATTACAGGCAGGAGGAGGGAAGGTCTCAGAGGGCTGTCTCATTACAAGGCTTATAAACACTGTCCTTCAAAAGAACTGGTTTAACACCCAACAAATCAAAATCTGATTGGGAAGAGAATGTCCTTGAGATCATCTGTCTTGAGAAGACGCGCTGCACGGACTGCCCTTCTGGCCCCTCCAGCCATTCATCAAGAAAGTAACGAGCGCCGTGCACCACCCGCGCCGCGGCTCGGAGGATGCGGATCACGTGGAGAGCTGGATGGGAGACACGTACACGCGTACTTTCTGAGGAAACGCTGAAATGCCACAAAATCTGGATGGTGTCAGAGTAGAAATGGCCACCGAATTATAGATGAATAAAGCCCAATGCACAACTGAGCTTATTTTATTTTCCACATCAGGTTACAAATGAATATAGGAAAGCACTGAGTACACCTAGATTTCTCCGTAAACGTATTATGCTTGAAGGCCTGTATGTGAAAATGTTATCTAATAGAGAGTAGCATTTCTCTTTCAGAAAAACCCTCTTCATAAACTGGGATTCATGTGAAACAAAGTGAAATAATGAGAACTTACACATACCTAGTACTGTTACTATTGCATTATTACAAGTCTAATTGTATTATTCAAAATACTTCTGTTATCTTAAATAAGCATGTGTTGAAATATCAAAATAACAAATGGACACATTAATTTACCTTTATAACATTCAGAGAAAAGGTCTACCTGCAACCTCTGGACAATTAAGGGACAGAATTAATTTTATTTGCCCATCATGTCCTTTTCCATTAGTAACATAAACAGCTGACGTAAGCAAAAATACTATAAAACTGTTTATACCTCTTTAAGGAATTATTCTGTAACCAGTTTTAAAATGTCTATACTAATAAAGAAAAAGGTAACATACAACAACACGTAAGCCGTAAATTACATGTGTGGCTACAGAACTGAGATAGATGATGTACAATAAACTTATGCAAGTCAATTTTAGTGCATTAGCTTCTTACCAGTTTTAGGCTATTATTATTTATTTGTCATTGGAGAATGAACTATGGCTTTAACTTTTGATCATTAAAACTGACAAATGGCCCTGGCTGGTGGCACAGTGCATAAGGCACCAGCCTGCAACTGGGAGTCGCTGGTTCGATTCCCAGCCAGGGCACATGGCCAGGTTGCAAGCCAGGTCTCCAGCCAGGTCCGTGGCTGGAGGCAGGTGAAAGGCAACCACACATGGATGTCTCTCTCCCTCTGTCTCTAAAAATAATAAATAAAATCTTAAAAGACACAGGTATGCATACATGTGTGCATTTTTTTCTAGCTCTCTACCTGCATGCCTACCTCATGTGTGTCTGCTATGTAAGTAAACATTTTCGGTGATATTTATCTGTACAATATAAGGCATGATTTGTGACTCATAACCTGGCCCCTGCTCACTTCGCTTCAGCATTTTACCGATTTGACCCAAGAGCTGATGTTTCTGTCCCAAACTTGCCACCATGTTTCAAACCTTCCGACATGTGCAATTTCTTCCCTGCCTTGTCCTTCCGCGTTCAGTTTCGTGGATGACTCCCTTCTCTGCATACACTTTGTATCTCACAAATTCCAATATGTTATCAGCAGTTTTAAAGCTTTTTTCCTTCATCTTTTTCTTGGGTAATCTGCTCAGAGAACCCAATTCCCAGTGTGTGAAGTCTCCAAGCAGGCGGCAATCGGTGAAAGATAAGGGAAAAAGCACGTGCAACATAAACATAATTCCCATGTTAAGTGGTTTTCGTGCGAGGTACCTAAGTGACTTTCTCTTCATACCCTTTACTGTCTCTCCACAAATGAGGAAGCTGGACTCTGCGATCTGCCTTTCTTAGCTTTGACTCCACGCCTCTCACGAGGGTGAAATGGTCAGCGAAGTTTGTCTAAGCCGCAGATCCTCACTTGGGCAGGTTCTGCGTCTGAATGGCTCACAGGACTGTAGGGAATGGGAACCTGGCCCCTGACACGCACAGCCGCTGCTCAGCGTGAGAGGACAGCGGGACACTGGTGACGAGGAAGGTGGATCCATGTGACCGTGGCACTCCTTTCACGCCTCCCCAGCTCCGGCGCGGGTGACGCAGTCCTGGGGAACCGCTCGGGCCCCGGCGAAGGTGCGCGGGCGGGAGGTGGGAGCGGGCGCAGGTTTCGCAAGCACAGGACGGCTAACAGGCCGCACCGACTTTCCGAGGCGCGTGCCGTGTTCTCACAGTTGGGGTTGGACAGCAAAAATGGAATTTCATTTACTCTTAATTCAAAATATTCACACATAAGCAACATTCCTTAGAGCAGAGCGGCACGGGGGTATTCATAAATAGCATTTCTAAACGGGAAAAATGCAATTAAAAAGGTGCAAGAAACTATTATTAAATTGAAGTGCGCTGCTATGTAAGTATGAAATGCTAACTTAATAATCCTAATGGAGAGAATGTAGAAAACTGCATTCTGTGCTTTTTAAAGGGTACTTGATCAACCGTATTTTAAGAATATACATGGTAAGTACAGGCTCTATGTATTAGACTGAATATTACTTAGTGTGGTTTTCAAATGTTTTAAATAGAATTGCGTCATATGAAAAATCACACGGCACACCACTTGTGGAAAAGGGCTAGAACATAGAGAAAACTCGGCTCAATTTAGAGCCCTCTATAAATGCCACAACGCGCAGAGGGGACGCCTGACGCTGCCCTTGGTGACGGAAGCTGTGGGGCAGCGTTTGGTCCCAGGCACAGGCATAGGGCACAGGGCACGGGGAAGGGCATGGGGCACAGGGCATAGGGCACCGGGCTCTCAGTGCAGGACTCACGGGTCATAAACACATCAGGAATGGCAGCCACAGGGAGATGGCTTCTGTCCGTGGTTCCCTCCCCACTTGACACTTTTCCAGCATTTTCTAGGAGGGTGGGAGGGCGGAGGCATCCCGAGTCAGGAGGGACACCCGGCACGAGCTGCAGGGAGGGAGGGAGGGCGGGAGTGCTGGCCCCTCGCAGAATGGAGGAAAGGTGGACCCGGGGGAGGGCGTGGGTGGCCGACTTGCTCTGACTGGGGTGGGGTGGGGCATTAACCTGGGGACCGATGCTCAGGTTTTCCTTTGTAAAGACCTGGCACAAAACCTAGCGTGGAAACTTCACAGTGCCAGGGAGTGGTTTCGGATGTAAGCAACTGGCTCAGAGACACAGAAAACCCCCAACGT
This sequence comes from Noctilio leporinus, assembly GCA_004026585.1. Lineage (NCBI taxonomy): Eukaryota > Metazoa > Chordata > Mammalia > Chiroptera > Noctilionidae > Noctilio > Noctilio leporinus. The sequence continues at coordinate 138,444 of PVIW01002758.1, read as the reverse complement.
TCCCCCTTAGTTATAAAAAGGAACAGGGAGGAGATGTAGGTGATGCTATGAGGGCTTAGAACGCGATAAAACTCGCGTCTGAAAGTGCCGAGTGGCCGATGGCAGGACCGCGAGCCGCGACCGGCTGCAAAGGGGCCGTCCCGACGCAGCTGCTCCGCTAGACAGTCGGGAGAGGCTCCGCGGCTCGGGTGGGCAGGGAACCTCATTTTTCTACAGAAACACACTGTACAGTACGAGGGTGACGTTTAGACTGGGGTCTTCGTGGACCTGCCAGTTTATTATTAGCTGCTTAATCCCTGTGGCCGGTGCTTCTGTAACTTAGTTCCTGTGGCTGGTGCTTCTCCCACTCGGTCCCTGTGGCCGGTGGTTCCCCCACATGGTCCCTGTGGCCGGTGCTTCTCCCACTCGGTCCCTGTGGCTGGTGGTTCCCCCACTTGGTCCCTGTGGCCGGTGGTTCTCCCACTCGGTCCCTGTGGCCGGTGCTTCTGTAACTTAGTTCCTGTGGCCAGTGCTTCTCCCACTCGGTCCCTGTGGCTGGTGGTTCTCCCACTCGGTCCCTGTGGCCGGTGCTTCTGTAACTTAGTTCCTGTGGCCAGTACTTCTCCCACTCGGTCCCTGTGGCTGGTGGTTCTCCCACTCGGTCCCTGTGGCCGGTCCTTCTGTAACTTAGTCCCTGTGGCCGGTGCTTCTACTTGATCCCTGTGGCCGGTCCTTCCCCCACCTGGTCCCTGTGGCCGGTCCTTCTCCCACACAAGAATGCTCTTCCGGCTCTCTTTTCGGTTCCCTCCCCGTCTGACCCAGCAGCTTCCTCGGGCTCTTCTTCCTGTGTCCCCAGGCCGCCTCCATGCCAGTGAGCGGCTCCAGCAGCCCTCCGGGTGGCTCTCCAGTCCGGGTGGAAGTGACCTGTTGGGCGGCACCCCTCGCAGCTCCCGGAGCCTTGCTAAGCCTGGTGGATGTCCGTCCCTGTGCAGCCATGGCTTCCCACGTGTGTTCACACGGGGAACACTCAACCCACAGACACAGGAATCCACCCATTCGTGTAATTTTGCCGGTTCCTCCTCCCTAACGGCCTCTGATGTCCTGGGTGGAACGAAGTGGACCCAAACGACACCCTGGGACTGACAGTGCTCCTGGGACACTGCGCCTCCCGCGCTGCCGTGGAACCGGGACGGCGGCCGCCGCACCGCGTGTGCGCCCTGCTCACAGTCGTCAGGGAGAGAAACACAAGCTCGGGCGCTAACCCTGCGCTAACGGGGTGCTCTGGAGGAGACGGAAGCTGCCGGCGGGGGAAGCCGTGGGTTTCCAGTTGCACGGGAAACGCAGAGGATGTTCTTGCGGAGCTTACTGATTATTGTGGAAGTTTTCACGCGAACCGCTAGAAACCTACTTCTGCCCCTTGCCGGGTTCCTTTTGCCTCAGAGAGTGAACCATCGAAGATCAAAACAGACCCTGGATCTTCTGAACCCGCCATGAAGCGTAAACTGCGAGGCCTCCGGCTCGGGAGCGACCAGTGACGCCGCCAGGCTGACGCTGGCCACCGCTGTCCGTCCTGTCCTCCAAGACCACGAGCTCCTCTGATAAACGTCTGCTACTGGGCCAGGGCTTAACTGCGGTGCTGCCGACATCCTGGGCTGCAGCTGTGTTGCGGCCTTTTTTAGGGGGGCTCTCCCCAGGGGCTGCCGGGAGCACCCCGACCGCCACCCCGATGGGTCGGGTCCCTCAGCTCCGGGCTCCGGGGAGGCGCAGACCCCGTGTCCCCGTCCCTGACGCCAGCTCCTCGTGCACCCGCCAGGTCAGAGGCGGCACAGGCTCTCCCACGACTGAAGCCTCGATGGGGCCAAGGCCTGACACGGAAGCCCCTGCCCAGCGGCAGGAGAGGCAGCCAAGGCCCTGCGGTGTGCAAACACCCCACAAAGCCACTTCCATGACCTCCCATCAGGTCAGCTGCTCGGAGAAGCCCTGGAAACCGCCGGGTGAGGACCAGGCGATGGGAGCTGCACAGCGTCCCTCCTTGTCTCTCTCCTCCTCTAAGAACGTTTCACCATGAACATTTCTAAGTTATTTTAGCCGAAGTCAGCTGACCTGTTCACAACAGATACGGAGCGTCAATGACCAGAGACACCAGCTAAAAGGAACTTGCCCGTGACCAACAACAGACACCAGCCAGGGTCCCTGTGTAAGACAAACAACAGGTTACCGGGGTGAAAAACTCAAATCTGCTTCCTCAGGTGCAACTCCGAACCCTTGGCAAACTGGCGCCAGGCCCTGGAAGCTCCTTCCTCACCGGCTGCGGGGTTGTCATGCCGAGGGCTCCCACCTCCCCGAGGCTGGGGGCGCATCCCAGAGTCACGCCTCGCGGTCGGCGTGGGTGAGTTCCAGGCTCACGAGTGAGCCGCGTCCAGGCGCCGGGGCCGGGCCGGCTCCGCAGGGGCAGCTGACCAGGTGAGAAGCGGGTGCACCCCTGAGGGACCTGAGGAGGTTCCCGTTTGCAGACCTCGGCACGTCTCATGTTTGCGCCAAAAAGTGACTGATTCACTTTGTCATCTTTGCTCCCTGCTCTTTCCCCTCCGCTGAAGCCACCTGCCCTCGTCCGTGTCACCTGACTAGACCGTTGAAGATGCTGTCTGGTCACAGGCATGGCCACGCGCCATCTTAGGCTTCGATACCACTTTGCTCCACTGCATTTTAGGGGAGGGACAGAGTCCTACATGGTAGCTGACAGTCAACAAAGACAAGCAAACTTACTAAGGTTTTGAGCTATTCTTTGACAGCAGAATCATTAAGCCTCAGAAATGCACCAGAGGTTGAACTGCCTAGGTTCTATATAAACGTACAAATAATATACAAAACCCTCCTTGTTCATCATTTCCTTATTAGCTAACGTTTCCTGAAGAAGAAAAACAAAACCTTGCAGGTCAGAAGGTGAACGTAGGAGTTTTAAAATATTTCCCTTATTACACTTCTCCATTGATTGCTATGGTCTGTAAAATTCTTGGCGATCAATTAAAGTGGCACTCGCATGAGATTTTTACTACCCGAAACACCTAAGCAGCCCACTCAGAAAAACAACATTCGTACGTTGAAACCTGGAAAAAATTCCATGCCTCTAGGTTTTGATGAATCACATTTCAACACCAGAGGCGGAAAGTGTATCAAATCACACGAAATCTTCTGCACATGACAGCCTCATAAATTATTCAACTCATTAGTGCTACTAAGAAGCATGAAAACCCCCATCAGCGTTAAGGATGCTTTCCAGCGGAAAAAGGTCAATCGAAAGTTTTAATGATGGGACTGATGTAAATACGAAGTAAAATTATTGTCCTTATGTCTCCTTGAAAATACATCCAATTCTGATTATCTGCTCATTTAAGAGGAAGCATCGCTGATGTATGTGTCTTGTGACTCCAAATAAATTGCCTGAAGAGGCTGTCAAGAAATCTAAATTGTGGCTAATTATATCTGTCCATCGTAGGCCAGTCCCACCATAATTTAATCGGAAGCGTTCAAATCTACGGAACGATCAAGTAATTCGCGACATTTTTGGGAAAACATGCGGGCTGCTCATCCAGCTTCAGGTGCATTTCAGTATCGCGGGCCCTCGTTCCGGAACAGGGGGCCGCGGGGCCCCCGCGGGACCCCATGTTGTCTGCAGGAGTGCTGTTCTCCCACGTGTACAACTTGCCCGTTCTCCCAACGCTGGTCACGGATTCCAATTCTTCTAACCACAGCGAAAAGTTCCATTCATAAAATATTTGTTTGCTTCTAAGACATTTTTTTTTTTTTTTTTTTTGCCATGAGGTAAAGGATTATAAAAATTCTTTGGACCAAAGACTCCTTTATGCAGCTTTTGAGCATTTAATGCTGTTGCCAAGGCAGAATTTACAGGGAATGTGAAATACCGAAATTATGTAACACGGAGGAAGGGATGAGTTGAATTTCACTTTGTTCTTGAAGCTCCTCCAAGGTTGGCCGCCTTGTGAGATTACCCTCTACCTGTGTCCACACAAAGCAAGACATTTAATCGTTTGTTTTCGGAGGGACAACTGAGGTCAGGGCTCCCTTGTCTTCCATGGCCAGACCCTAACCCTGAGGGTGACCAGGGAGGGACTCCGCCCAAGCGGATGTAAATTTCCTGAATATTTTTCAGGATGCATGTGGTCTTTGTGTTAGATAGGAAGAAAATAAGAACATCCTTCCCTCCACATTCGTCAAGGAGCCCAGCACAGAGGGGTTAGTTCTGATATCGCTGGTGACGCAGTACTCAAAATTCACGAACCACACACGTCTTAAAATACACTAAGGCTACACGCAGAGGATGCTTCGTATCACCTGCAACTTTTACCCAGTTCAGAATCGAGTTTTATTTTTTATTTTTTGGTTTACGTTCATTAATAATAGTTACTATGATACTAAAATTGGACTATCAGTCAAAAAACTTTAAAGTTAAATATTTAAAAACTTGTCCCTGATAGGCTTTGATGCAGAGCATCAGCACTTGTACAGAAAACCAGAATTAACGTTTCCCCAACAGACCCCTTTCCAGTGTGAACTCAGTGTAGCGCTCTGATCTCTCAGTTAAAGCTCTGATAAATTTTTATCCCTGATAATATCACTTCTAGCATAACCTTGATCATGAGTTGTCTCTAGGTGATTCTAATTTCAGATGAGATGGACTCAAGATGAATTGCTGAAAATTCTAAACCTGTACACGAAGTAAAGTTTTAATGATTTTAAGTTCATATCAAAAGCATGCCACATTAGGTAGATACTTCTTCTAAGGGCACAAAAATAATACCTCATTTTAAGTAAGCACTAAATCCCTAGGTGCTAAAATCCTTAGGTGACCTTTTGGGTTCACTGAAGAAATTTCCTACAGTCAGGGCCAAATAATAATTTTTTTTCTAGTATATCAATCCCTATAGTTATTTATTTTAAAAGATTTTATTTTTATTTTTAGAGAGAGGGAAGGGAGAGAGGCAGCAAGGGAGAGAGACATCCATGGATGGTTGCCTTTCACCTGCCTCCAGCCACAGACCTGGCTGGAGACCTGGCTTGCAACCTGGGTATGTGCCCTGGCTGGGGAATCGAACCAGCAACCTTTGGGTTCCACTGAGCCACACCAGCCAGGGTCTTGTAGTTAATTTATGGTACAAAATTACTATGTTAGGTATAATAGTTTCACATGAAATTCTCATGTATTTAATTCTATTTTGAGCTTTACTAACTTACATCAATTCATGGACTATTTACTTGTACAATAAATTTGAAAAGATTTGCACATTTTATTTTTACTAGAATTAAATATATTCTCCGTTCAACCCATCAAGAACATGAATGGTATTTTAGGTTACAAACTATGATAAATTTTAAAAGTTGGCTCACTTACTACTCTCGAATGAAAATTAACACAAAAACACAAGTAATTTTAAGAACAAAAGCAGTCAGTAACAAAAATATATGGATATTATTCATTAATTTCTTTTCCAAGTGTATATGGTTCATAAAATTCTGATGTGATCAAACCTAACTTGTTAAGAGCATTGAAAAATGTGTAAATAGACAAAATACTGCTATGCATGACAGTCATTAAAAGTAGCAGCATTTTTACTAAATTACAAAAAAGCTGCTATTTACTATGTATTGACTACTTATGAAGGGCGACTTAGGGTGGTGTTCTGCTGCAGCGGGGCGGCTGAGAGTACCTTTCTCATTGGATAATCCTTGGCAAACTTTACCTGCGGGCCTCTGGAGGGCTGGGGCCTCCCTGAACCTACATGGAGCAGGACTTATTCCACTGACTTACTGGGAAGAATAAAGTAGAATTACAACGGAGAATGCCCTGCAATTATTAAGGACATTTGTTTCCGTTGAAGACAAGCATGTGCATGTACATGTACGTGTATGGAGAGTACACGCACTGACTCGCACAGTATACACATGTGTGTGTGCCCCTACAGACGTGTATGTAGGTAAACTACGCACATGTGCGCACGTAACTGCCACTGTGGCAGATTTTGTTCCCCTGGGGGTTGTGGGCTGCAGGACAAGGTGCTGGGCAACTACCCACCACGTGGAGCCCTGTCACCTCTCAGAAGGGGGTGGTGGCGGGGGAACCTGGACGAGTTGGTGACACCCGCAGGGACGGATGCGGTGACACCCGCAGGGGCAGAGCGGTGCCCTCCCCACCCCCCGGGGCCGAGGGGCAGGGCCGGGGTTGGTACTGACCGTACTCGGCTGCGGCCTTGAGCGGCGCCTCCGCATGCGCGCAGCCGAACGCGTTGCGCACGAAGCGCCTCCGCCGGCGCAGGTCGTCCTCCCAGTAGTCCAGCCGCCAGAAGTCGCGCGCCTGGCTGCGGAGGAAGCACAGGGCCGTTAGCGCCGGCGGGCCAACCCGGAGCACAGCTTCCCTGGGGCACAGACTTGCCGTGGCCTCCCTGAGACACGGAGGCCCCTTTGGGGCATTTCCAGTTGGCCGCTGCGCTCGCTCACGCACGTTTGCCAATGAACAGAAGCAGAAGCGACATTCTGATTTCGGGGTGACAGCCCCTGGCTCTGCTCCGTCCTGCCCGCCCCCTGCTGGAGCTCGCGGGGCGGCCTAGTCCCAGCGCAGCACGGCTCCTAGCCCCGCAGGTCCCCTCGCGCGCTAACGGCCCGCACACCAGCCCCGCACACCAGCCCGCACACCAGCCCTGCACACCAGCCCTGCAGGTCCCCGCGGGGTAACCAGCCCGCACACCAGCCCTGCACACCAGCCCTGCAGGTCCCCGCGGGGTAACCAGCCCGCACACCAGCCTCGCAGGTCCCGGTACGCGCTAACCAGCCTGAAACCCAGCCCCGCAGGTCCCCGCACGCTAACCAGCCCGCAACCCAGCCCAGAAGGTCCCGCGTGCTAACCAGCCCGCACACCAGCCCCGCAGGTCCCCGCGGGGTAACCAGCCCGCACACCAGCCCCGCAGGTCCCCGAGCGTGCTAACCAGCCTGAAACCCAGCCCCGCTGGTCCCCGCGCGCTAACCAGCCTGAAACCCAGCCCCGTAGGTCCCCGCGTGCTAACAGCCCGCAACCCAGCCTGGCACCGCCTGCAGCCGGTTAATGACCCCGCTTCTGCATTAGGAGCCGTAAAACACCGCCCGCTTGGATCTGCTGAAACAATGATTAAAACAATGTGCTGAAATATTCATTGAAAGAGTTCCCTGCTGCCCTGAGAAAACTGCCATTTTATCCATTATTGATAATCCTGAATTAGGGCTGCACAAAACTCCGGCATGTGGCAATTGTCTCCGTAAATTATTATCCGAGTGCTCAGCCCGGGACGGCGGGGCAGCTTCAGCTGACAGGAGCCGTTAACCAGAGGCCAGCCGTGGCGGGGACACGAACCGTGTCACACTCTCATCCTGGGCCACATCCCCCAGCTCTGTCAGACACCACTGGGGGGGCACAACGAGTATCAATGGGGACATGTCACCGTATCGGTCTTTCGGCTGAACCTCAATGCACATTGGTGACGCACGCCCACGCCTACATGGTATTTGGAGCAACACACTCAAAGGTCACCCTCTAGTTTTCCTGAGCAGCGCCATCCGCAAAGACACACGCGGGTGCTGCAGACGAGGTCTGGTTTCCTGGTTCCCCTGCGGCGGGAATTGTGTCTTCTCGCTCCTCATGAGCTCCCTACCACGTGGCTGCGCACACGTGTTTCCAATAAATATTTAATGAATTAAATCCATTTCTTCACGTTGAAAACCTACAGATACGTACCGTGATTAGGAACACTGATTTACTTCTGAAAAACGTTTCAGATTTTATGGCTCTATGCATGGTTTTGTTCCCTGTAACTGCATTGTAAACACAATGTAAGGCGAGGCGAGGAAGAACATTAAAATTGTATGTGTTTGCAGGTATTTCTACGTACTTTTCTAGTCTCTCCGTTTATTTATTTTTTCTTTTTTAATTTTATTGTTGTATTACATCCATCCCCTTTTAATATACTTGTTTTTCTTAACATCGTAATTGTAACAACTCAACTTTTGTCAAAATAATCGTTACCCAACAAATATTTGTCACAAACAATGTAACTGTTATGAATCTAAAATAGGGTGATTTCTATCCTTACAAACATAGACTTAGCCATTTAAGGAAAACCATGATAAAATCTCGTTCTAAAGATTCTCCTGACGAGTAGGTTACAATTAAGTAATTGAATTGACTGGGAGAGGCCAGAGATCTGTTATTTTCTCCAGTTTCTAGCCATAGACAGACTTTTCTCTATTCCTCCCATCAAGTGCAACTGAAAAAACGTGGACTTTACACATAAAACACAGGACATTATCCATCAAACGAGCCACACAAGATGGAAGGGTGGAGAGCAGAGGCCGACCGGATAAGGACCTCGGGCCTACGAGACAGCACGGTGGTCAGTTCCCCGGGAGGCCTTTCCATCTGTGTGGCCCAGATGTCCAGGCAAGCCAAGCAGGCCAGCGGGTACAGACCAAAGATACACAAGCCAATCAATCAATCCCCAACACAGCCTCTTGCCCTGGAAAGGGGAAACTGAGGAAGGAAGAAGACTTCTGGACGACAACTTGGGTACGCTTGCCAACCTCACAGAGGGGCTGTGACCCCGCCCGTGGGCACCAGCAGCTCGGCAGCGGCGCGGGGGGGGGGGGGGGCCCGGCCGTGACCGTCCTGCAGGACAGCGAGGTGTCCTCACAGCCCTGCCGGCTGGTGCTCCAGAAGACCAGCCCGGGACTCAGGGCCCAGGACTTTCACCTCTGCCAGCTGGTGACCAGGTGCCCCCGGCCCCCCAAGCAGTCGGCAGAGACCATGTGGATTTCCACCCGCCCTGACCAGGCGTGAGGCACCCTTCCCTTGCCCCACTGGGTGCTGGTTGAGGAGACACAGAGTCAGGACTTTCTCTGCTGACCAATGGCCTCGGGGCATCTGCCCCCACAGCGGGCAGCAGGTGAGGGGCTGGACTCTCTCCCTGCCAGGCAATGAGGAAGGGCCGCCTGCTCCTGGGTGTCCACGGAGTGGGGCAGGAAACTTGGCCGTGGGGGGGTGTGGGTGCCCCTCCTTCTCCCGGTGCAGCAATGCCAGGGTCCCACTGCAGGTCAGCAGAACTGGGGTGTAAGTGGACGGAGCAGGTCTCAGAAAGGGCCCTGGTTTCAGCTGAAGCCAGGACCTCGGAGAGCTGGCCACAAAGTTCACCCGGTTTTCAAGTAAGACTCAATGACACATTTTTCATGGTCACCAATAGCTTTATTGAGTAACGCAGTCATTCAATAAAGTTTGCTCCACTACTTTCTGCCATTTTCCCGGCAACTTCATGATTCCATCTCCCCTTCTTATTGCCGAGCAAGGACCTGTTCCAGGTGCCTTTGGCAGACTTCCAGGGAGCCGGGAGCATAGCTTCTCCCAGCAGGAGCTCTGTGAAGGCTGACGAAGTGGGAACACGAGGGTGGACCGGAACCTCCTGGTCACCAGAGAAACACGAGGTCTTGCGTGATCCTGCGGGAAGACTGGGTTTTCTGTGGACTAACTCTGGACACGGCTTTCACTTGGTCTCGCTGGGAACCCACTTGCTGGAAGGAACCGTCGGTTTCCCCGAAGGAGCTCAGAGCGGACGGCCCCCTCCATCCTGCCATCTGCACCTGGGGGGGAAGACCGGCCCTCGCTGTGGGGGTGGGGGTTCGCCTCACTTGCCCCCGATCTCTTCGGTTCCACCCTGTTGTCACGTACCCACTTCTCCTTGCCCCTCACAATCTGCTGTAAAAACAGGATGTTCTCATCACACTTAAGGAGGGAATCACGTGCAGAAATACGGTCACCAAGCATTTTTTGGCTCAACTTATGTGGAACCCAAGCATCAAAGCGATGAACGTAACCAAACTGGCGCAAGGGATTTCCCGGGCCTGACCTGGAGACGCCGAGCAGGTCTGCCTCTCCCGTGGGTCGCGCGCTGCCTGTTCTCGGTCGGTGCCGCGATTCCATCACTATCAACTGCACTGGCCCAGCGCATTGCTGCCGCTGAGAGGAAGACCTGTCAGCCGGGCCCAGCCGCCGCCGAAGGTGTCCTTCCGGAATAACGGGGAGCGGGCACTGGGCGCAGGTCAAGAGGGGGAGCTGCACCCCCACTGAAGGTGTCCTTCCGGAATAACGGGGAGCGGGCACTGGGCCCAGGTCAAGAAGGGGGAGCTGCGCCCCCACTGAAGGTGTCCTTCCGGAATAATGGGGAGCGGGCACTGGGCCCAGGTCAAGAAGGGGGAGCTGCGCCCCCACTGAAGGTGTCCTTCCGGAATAACGGGGAGCGGGCACTGGGCCCAGGTCAAGAAGGGGGAGCTGCGCCCCCACTGAAGGTGTCCTTCCGGAATAACGGGGAGCGGGCACTGGGCCCAGGTCAAGAAGGGGGAGCTGCGCCCCCACTGAAGGTGTCCTTCCGGAATAACGGGGAGCGGGCACTGGGCGCAGGTCAAGAAGGGGGAGCTGCGCCCCCACTGAAGGTGTCCTTCTGGAATAACGGGGAGCGGGCACTGGGCGCAGGTCAAGAAGGGGGAGCTGCACCGCCGCTGCCGAGAGCCCGCTGGAGTGGGGCGGGCACCGCTCCATGCGCAGGGAAGCGACAGAAGGGACAGAACGCAGCAGCGGGAGGAAGAGCCCGCAGGCCAACGAGGCGTCAACAGGGGAGGCCGTCCTCTGCCTCCCAGTTTCCCGAATTCCTGTGACCGTGGAAGGCGCTGCGGCTGTCGGCCCACAGGGGCCCAGGTCAGGCCGGGGACGGGAGGGAGGCTGAGGGAAGGCGCACTCCCCTTCTTCCCTCCTCGGGAAGAGACTGGAAAGGACAGTCCAGACATAAGCCCGCATGTACATGGTCAAGCATTTATGATAAAGAAGCCAAGAATACCCAGTGGGGAAAAGACAGTCTCTTCAATGAGTGGCGCCGGGAAAACTGGACAGGAAGGTGCACGAGCATGAGCTGGATTCACTCCCCGGCACCCCACCCACAGCCACTGCAGTGCGTCAAAGCTTCCATGTCAGACCCAGAGGAAAACGGAGTTGGTACAACTCCTTGACATCGACCTTATCATCATTTTTTTTTGAGATTTGAAACCAAAAACATAGGCAAGAAAAGCAAAAATAAGTAAGTGGGACCACGTTGAACTAAAAACCTCTGCACAGCAAAGGAAACCATCAACAAAGTAAGAAGACAGCCTGCTGAATGGGAGAAAATGTTTGCAAATAGTATACCTGGTAAGAAGGTAATATCCAAAATACCTATTAAAACTCGTGCACCTCAATAGTAAAAACAAACAAACAGCCCCCCCCGACAAGCCGGCTGAAAACGGGCTCTCTGAGCAGAAGGCACAGGGGTGGCCGGCAGAGGAGGAAAAGGGCAACTCGACCTAAAGTGGGGAAGGAGCTCGCTCTCACTGAAAGACACGAGACAACAGTGCTGGTGAGCGTGTGGAGAACGGGCCCCTGAGCTCTGCTGGCGGGAGTGGAAATTGGTGCAGCCACTATAGCAGCAGTGTGGAGGCTCCTTGCAGTAAAAAACGGAGCGACACTACGATCCAGCAATTCCACTTCTGGATACTTACCTGAGGAAGTTAAAATATTAACTCAAACAGGCATATGCACTCCTCTGTCCAGCAGCATCATATATGTGCATACATGTAAAGTTACATCTTTTTAATCTATGCTCACACATGCGTACACATACAATGGAATAGTAGTCAGACACACAAAAAGGAAATCTTGCCATTTGTGATAACATGGGTGGACTTTAAGGGCATGAACCTAAGCAAGTGAGACAGAGAGTGGTAAATTCTGCATGATTTCGCTGACATGTAACACCTAAAACAAAGCAAAAGAAGCCAGAAACAAAAACAAAGAAAGAAAACACCCGACCGGAACATCCACCCCACAGACACGGAGCACAGACAGGTGTTCCGTTAACACACTGAAATCATACAGGGCTCTCTTCCACAGCGATAGAGTGAAAATGGGAATCAATGATAGGAAGGCAAAAGGATAATCTCCAAACACTTGGAAATTAAAGCAACACACTTCTAAATTAGCCACGAGCCATAAAATAATTCTCAGGAGAGAACGGCACATGGAGCTGAAGGGAAAATGCAACGGAAAGATCAGAACTTGTGGGACATGGCTAAAACAATCCTGATAGGGTCTATAGGACTAAATATATACGTTAGAAAAGATAAAACATCTCAAGTCAATAATCTAAACTCCGGCTTTAAGAACACAGATCAACTACAGCAAGCAAGCAGAAAGAAGGAGATAAGAGTAGAAATTAATGAAACTGAAAAGAGAAAAACAATAGAGAAAATCAATAGAACAAAAAGCTGGTTCTTTGGAAAGATCAATAAAACTGACAAAGAAAAAAGAGAGGAGACACAGATGACTAACATGAGGAATGAAACTGGGAAAACCACAGCAGACCCTAAAGACCTGAAAAGTACAGTGAGAAAATGCTATGAAAGACTTGACACACATAAATTTGACAGCTTAGAGAAAACAGACCAATTCTTCAAGTGCAAGCCACCCCAACTCAGTATGAAGTAGGTAATATGAAACAGACAAAATAACTATTTAAAAAATGTTAATATTATTTAAAACTCCCCCTCCCCCACGAATAAAACCTCTCCAGGGTCCAGATGGCTTTACTTGAAAATTATACCAAACATTTAAAGAAAAATTATTAACCCCAATTATACCTGACTTCTTCTAGAGAACACAGGAAACGGAAACCCTCCTCCATCAATCTTTATAGCTAGTATCACACCAATACAAAGGAAAAAACTACATTTGAACATCCGTTATAAATAGACATAAAAGTTCTGAACAAGCTATTGGTAAATAGGATACAGGAATATGTAGTAAAAATTTATACATGATGACCAAGTGGAGTTTATTCTAGGGATGGAAGGCTGGTTCAATATTTGAAAATTAACCAATATAACTTGCCATATTAATAGCTAAAGAAAAAAAAAACACGTACTCATATTAATCAATATAGAAAGATTCAAAGGTCATTCATGATGAAAAAAAAACTTCAGAAGTAAAGGAGTCAAGGGTAACTTCCTCCCAAAGAGAAGCAACTGCAAACACACAGCTACCATGAGCGTTCCGGGCTGGGCACCAGGGGTGGCCCGGACGCGGGGAGCCAGTCACGCCTGGCGCCTGCCCTCGGTGCTTCCTCGACCGGCACGGAAACTGGGGGTGGGGGTGGGGGGGTGAGGGCACTGGAAGGAATACAGATGAACAAGGGAGAAACCAAACCGTCCCTATTTGCAGGTGACATGAAACCTGCATGTTTCTGCAGGTTGTCTGTGCAGAAAACCACACACATCTACTAAAACCTGCTAGAATCGACGGTGGAATTTAGCAAGGGGATAGGACACAGGCAAACATACGAGTATCACTGGTGTTTGTCTAGTGCCAGCACTAAATACATGGAAACTGAAATAAAAATGTAATGTTTAACTCATACGAGTATCACTGGTGTTCGTCTAGTGCCAGCACTAAATACATGGAAACTGAAATGAAAATGTAATTTTTAACTCACTAAAGAAGAGAAGGGAAATCTTTGGTATAAATCTAAGAAAGCATGTATGAAACGTGTAATAAAAACTACATAATGCTCATGAAATGTCTCGAATAACATCTAAATAAAATGGAAGGCACACCATATCCACGGATTCAAAGATGCAAAACAGTCAAGATATCAATTCTCCCAAATTGATGTACAGCTTTAATATAATTCCTATCAAAACTCCAGCAAGAGTTTCAGTAAAAACAGACAAGATTACTCTTGTCTGAAACTTAGAGAAGGAAAAAGTGGGAAAACACAAACAAAATTATCCTCACGTTTATGGAAGGAGAAAGCAGCGGGGATCACTGCCCACTGACAGCAAGCCGGACTCGGTGGCAAGGGCAGGTGACACACGGACCAGTGAAACGGCGCAGAGAACGGGGAGAACAGACCCGAACACGGATTCCGGCAGGTGGACAACCAAGTCCGCGGCAGAAAGGGCGCCTCAACCCACCCGGCTGGAGCCCAACAGGTACCCGGCCGGGTCTCACACCTACCCAACCGCAGCTGAAGGCGGGTCAGAAACGTAAACGGCTCTAGCGCTGTTGCAATCTTGGAACAATGAACAAAAATAACCTGAGGACGGGGCTCGGGAACGTTCTTAGACTTGACACCAAAGGCCCAAGAAAACGGGTGCCGACAGGACTTGGTAGAAATGAAAAAATCGGCTTTAAAAACGGAACTACTAAGAGGACGGAAAGAGTGGATGGAAACAGCTGGGAACCACGTCCCCGACAAAGGGCGAGTTGGCACCCGGCACACACGAGTCCTTCAACCTGCAGGACGCACCTGCAGTGAGAACATGGGCGGGGGACCCACCGCGCACGCCCACCCCCCACCAGACGCCCCTCCCTCGGGGCCGCCACTTGCTACTGTGGCACCAAAAACACGCTTTGCCCGATTCTTCCGCAACTTGGGCGGCACTGATACGGTTTCCAGAGTGATCACAGTCGTGGCTGTGTTACTCATTTACAAACACAGTGACATTTTACGCGTGACATGCGTGTTCAGGGCGGGCCCTGCTGGCGGACCGGAGCTCTGGTAGCTCCTGCAGGTTCCGCCCGCGAGCGCCTCCCCGGGCAGGGTGGGCTCAGGCCCCTGCACCTGGCCGGCCTAGCGCACCTGCACCTCCGCCCGTGGCCGCCTCCGTGCTGCCCAGGGAGCGCGGCACCGTCCCTGGGGAGCCGCTGGGGACAGCGAGGGGGGGACCAGGTGACATAGGTGTCTTCGCCCAGCCACCTGCATCGCTACAGCCTCCTCTGGCCTTCTGACCGGACCCCAGATGCCCCGAGAGCACACGTGAGTTTTGTTCACAGGCGTGGTTTTGCCAGCCCAGCGTGGGACCGCAGGGACGCGGGAGGTCAGAGCCGAGACCCGACCCAGGGGAGAGTCCCAGCCGGGCTGCTGGGGCCGCCGGTGAAGGGACGGTGCTCCTGGGCGGGAGGCGGTGTCATGGTGACACGAATGGAGGTCCAGAACCCATCATTTTCCTTCGGGAAACTGCTGACAGTGGCCTTTCACGCTTAGGGAAAGGCCCCGCCCCCTCCCACGCCCGGAAAGGGGACGATGAGAGGCACAGGGGCTGCGGGTCCGCGCGTCCCGTTCACCCACCCACGACGTTCGCCGCACACCTGCTACGAGCCAGGCCGGGGGCTGAACGGCAGGTGCGCACGCGTGAGCTGCCACAGGGGCCCGCGCCCGGCGGCTCTCGTGTCCCGTGACGTCAACGAGCCAGGAAGTTCGCAGCCCACCTGCGGGCAACACGACCTGACCTCTGCAGCGGGCGCGGGGGCCACCGGGGGCCGCCCCGAACCGCCACGAACGACCCCCCCCCCGCACCCCTGCTCCAGGCCACCCGCCGGGACCGTGCTGGCCCCACAGCCGAAGCCCCTGGTCCCTTCGTTCCCCTCGATGCCCTCAGTCTTTCAGGGGTGCGGGTCTTGGGATGTAAAAGGTGGTCTGGGCCAGGCAGCGCAGGGGCCACGTCTGTCCCGCTGCTGCGCTCCGTCAACCCCAAGTTAAAACTCTTCAGCCGCAGGCTGGACTCGTCTGCACGGTCTCTGGCCCTCCGGCTCCCGTGACATCTGGGTGTGACACGGCTGGTGCCCGAAGCCATTCAACGAGTTTCGTGTGAGGGAAGGAGTGCCGGGCACGGACGAGGACACAGGCGGGTGACGCGTGGCCAGGACAAGGTCGGTCTCCTCCACGAGAAAACCATCAGCCTCCGTGTAGCGTTTGTGTCCCATCCCGTCCGCTCCTAGTGACCTTGGTGCTGTGCGCGAGGCGCTCGTCCATGCAATGGCTACACCTGCACGTCTGATGCATGAGGCCTGTCTACGTGGTGTCCAGCCATGCACAATGAGAGACGTTTACTGAATAGGACACAAGAAACACTGTACACAGGACAGGATGCCTCAGTCCCCTCCCCGGTGGGCACCTGGGGGCCTCGCAGTTTCCCGATGGCCACCGGCCGCCTCGTCCTGTTTTCCTGAATCTTATCGATGGTCTGAAATCTCTTCACTGTCAAAGGTGATGTTAGTTTTGGGGAAAAGCCAGAAGTCACCGGCACCCAACCTGGGCTGTAGGGGTGCTGAGTCACCTGGGCAATTTGATGTTTTGCAAAAACAACTGCACGAGACGTGATGCGTGAGCAGGCGTGTTGTTATGATGAAGCTGCCAGTCACCAGCTGCCCACAGCTGCGGCCCCTGCGACATCCAGTGATTTCCACAGTTCGAGTTTGATGCCAACCTGGACGCAGATGCATCGCTCTGCTCGCTCATTCATTTGGAATGCGATGACCACACAGTACACACGCTCACTGAACAGCATCTGGTACACTGACTCGTACAGTGAAGCCGCCATCATTCACACGAGGCCACTCCAGTCCCCTCCCCTTGGCTGCCAGGTTCCATCGCTGTCACACAAACCGTTCTCATTACATTAACAATGGCTGGGCTTTCCAGACGGACCGCACCTGTCATAAGCCATTGACTCGGTTCCCTTCCTGTGTGCCCCTGGGCACTTTCTCCACGTCTCCTTGCTCTGACTCCATTCTTCTCTCTAGCTGGGGGCTGTGCGCACGGTCTGACCGTCTATAGCTGATGGCAGAAGCCCGCTCCCGGCTGTGGAAAGTGCTCACGCGCCGGCACGCCACGTCAGAGCTCGCGCACCAAACCCCGGTCCTCAGCCGGCGCTTCCTAGGCCCCCAGGGAAAGACAGGCCCCGTCACCGGGATTCACATCCCCGCTTTCGGCCACACCGGCGGGGAGGGTTACGCCGACTCCCGGCCCTCGCTGACCTCTCCCAGACACGCGGGACGGCAGTGCAGACAGACTGACGCGTGTCCGTGGTCGAGCACGTTCCTGGTCAGCTAGAGTGAAGCTCCTGATTGAAGAGTCGGTCCGCGCTGTTCCAGTGCAGGGCTGGGCTGCACGAGCTATGCTTAGCAACGAGAACAGTGGGTGGCACCCGACCCGACAGCTGGGGACAGAGCAGAGATGGGGCAGGAAAGTGAACTAACGCTTGGCTTCCCGAGGGGGGTTCTCGTGTCTGCTTTCTGCACGTGTGGCTGCTCTTTCCCGAGAACCCCGCGCGGGTCTGTCCGCTTTCCCCGCGTGGTTTAACAGGCCACAACCCACGGGCTCATTTGCATCACGTCTGCCCCTGATTTACTCTTTCTACCAGAAAGAAGAAAAGGTAATAGCATTTGGTTAACGCAGGAGAATATGGTCTTGGTCATAAAACGGGAAAAGGGAAACCCTCTGGCATGTCATCTACCACTGAGGAAAACGCAGGCTGTTCACAGCGACCTCTGCAAAGCCATGTGAACGTTGTACAGGCATTTTAAAGGAGGGGGGTGTTAAACATAACCTCTTTGTTACCCATTATCATTAACAAATGTTGAACTGCACTTTCACTCACGTCTTTGCATCTTTAACCAAATATTTTTCCAGCTCAACCTTTTTATTATTTTTAAAAGTTTTTTTCTCTTTTGGCAATGGCATACAAAGCTCTTATTAGACCTTAGGAACACTGCTTTTTCTTCACTGCCAATAGTGCTCGACTCTCAATTGGAAGCAATCTTAGGGCAGAAATAATTACTGTAATCTACTTTTTCACTTTCTTAATTGAGAAAATTGTAAAATTGCTTGTGAAACTTATCCCACTTGAAGGAGAGAGACTACTCCCTCATGCCAATAACGAGTTGTCGTGGTGAAGAGGCTTAGATGTTTTTAGACATCATAATTAAAAACTCTTCCCCGCAAGATTTCAGAATTGGTCACTGTCCGAAATCACACAGAAGAAGGTGATCATTTTCTTTCATTCGACATCCCAACCTCACCTGTCCACCTCATGCTCGACGCACGTGACGCAGAATGACAGCCCAAAGCTTCGACCCGTTCCCGACAGGTGAGTCTCCACTTAGACACGTGATGTGGCCGCTGGTCAGGACATAAGGTTGTCCGTGCCACCTGCCACCTGCTTGTGCAGCCGGACCTTCCCTCAGTCGCTGCTGCTTCCCCAGCAGACAGTGTGACTGCCACGTCCCAGTGACTGCGTCTGTGATCGTCACGTCCTAGCTACTGTGCTGGGCGGTGACTGTCATGTCCTACTGTGTAATTTTGGCTGTCACGTCTTACCTCCTGGATATTTTTGACTGGGGCTGCGCGCTGCAGCTGGAAGAAATGGGTCGCATGGCTGAGACGGGATAAGTGAACGAACTCATCTTACACACCGGTGTGTTTTCAAGGTCAAAATACAAGTGAATACTAAAAAGGCCAAGTAGGAAAAATAGGTACAAGTGTACATTTTAAGACAAAGACTACTCATCAGAGTCCAGGGCTACTGATTGTGGGCTTTCTTGCTTTCAAAAAACAAACTCTCTCTCACACACACACAGGCACACACAGGCACACACACAGGCACACACAGGCACACGGAAAGCCCATGAAAGATAAAAGCCGCAGACAAGCCAGAAGACAGGCTATTTGTGTAAAAAATCATATCCTTGGTCACAAAAACTACTAAGCCAGCCAACGAACTAAGAAAGAAAAATAAAATTAGCCGCGGACTCCTGGCTAGCATTTACAAAAAGGACCCTTTATCTGTGCTTTCTTTTCCAGAATCCAATAAACGGCCATTATATTCCTTGTAAATGGTTCCATTACAAGGATTCTGTAACAGCAGCCTAATCTCTTGGTAATTATAATAAATGCTTGTAATCAAAGAAGGGCCGGTTCAAGGGAGGAAGGAGAAGGGCTGCTTCCCATCAAAGTCCTGGTAGCCCTGGGGCCGCAGCCAGCGACCCCTCCGGCCTGTTCAAGTAAACAGTCGAGGAAACGGCGGGTCCACGGGGACTTGGACGCAAGCGTCCCAGCGTTCTGTTTCAGACCTTCACGTCGTGTTAACAACGATGAACACAAAGGAACATCTTCGCTCGGAGGGTCAATTCCTGCGCCGTCTGCGGTCCTGGAACTCGCCGGCAGAGGCAAAGGCCAGCTGGGAGACCAGGGGGCGAGGGCTGTGCCCCTGGGAGGCAGCTGCGCACGACGCCAGGGCTGCGTTTTCTTGCACAAACCGGGATCCGGAGACCAGGCGCGTCACCCAGGCTGATGGCGTGGCGGGAAGTGACGGCAGTCAGCGCGGCTTTCCGCTTTCGGCTGCTTTCGGCTGCGTTTCCCGAGGGGGCACCTCGACCTCCCCTCCGGGCGGGCCAGCTGTGGGGGCAGCTCCGTGCACACCCAGGTACTCGGGGCAGGCCGCCTGGGGAGAGGCATCGCTTTTCACTAAATCCTCGCAAAGAGCCTACCCTCTTCGGAGGGCAAGCGGGGTCCACCAGCTGTCAAAGCGACAGAGCTAATTTAGGACAAAATGAAGCCTCTGTGCCCGGTTGTGGGAGTAAACAGAACTGCGGGGGAAATAAACAGTGTGGAGGGAAGTATAAAACATATCGCCTGCGAGGCAGGAAAACTGCATTTCCCTGGGTGTCCCCCAAGGGCTAAGGGGACACCCTGACGGCCCGAAGAGCCAGCTTCCCATTGGTCACTGAGCACAACCCCGACAGTGACCTTCAGCCCCGCCCTGCCCAGCCGCAGGGACAGGATCTAAAGTGACTGCCACACCGTCTTCAAATGACGTGACTTCACGGATAGTCAGGGCCTGGCAAGGAAAGACGGATCTGTTTTCAGCAAGACAACACGGGCTTAATGAAAAATGGATAACACATTAAACACCCTTGTCAGAAAGCTAGCAAAGAATACCAGTTACTCGGTTTTTCAGAATCGGTAAGGAATGTGCGGTTTTCACATTCAAGGCCTCTCGTGTGCTCGCAACGGAAGGAAGCAGCACAGAAAAAAAGCCTGAACAAGAAAAGTGTTCATACTTAAACAGAAAAAAACTGTCACGCCCAGAGAAAGGTTCCCAGAGCATATTTTCACCAAATAAACCAAATGTTTATATTTGCCCAACGTCACAGACCTCAGAAAACAATTCCTTTGTTGAATGAGTGTTCCCATTGTTCGAGGAAGTGTACAAAATTCGACCAGGTCTATTTTTCCTTTTCTAATTTGCCTTCTGCCTAAGACCAAAGGCTTCCTTACAGAGTAGGAATGGAGGGGCAGGGAACAGCCTACGTCGGGAATAACGGACAGTTTATTAAGAAACGTGTAGTTGTGGATTCTAAACATGGCACAGAGTCCGCGATTTCGTGATGCGTGTCCGTGCCAGCCAGCCACCCGGCCCCGCAGCGGAGCCCAGTGGGCTTCGCCATGAGGAGGACGGACGGCTCTGTCCCTGGTGGGGGAAGCAGGGAGCAGGGTCCCCACTGCAGGGCCGCCCCGCCCCACCCGGTGCCCCAGCCGGACTTCGTCACGGCTGAAAGATGACACTGGCCAAGGGAAACGGCGCTCCGTCTCCTCTCGGATCAATACACCCAGGTTTCCCCCCTTTCCTCAGCAAGAAGTAATTATACGACCGAAACTTCACAATCAATACCTTCCCCGGCTAACTTGAGGCCGGCTGCAGAGGTGCGCGGGCTGCTGGCAGCTGTCACCCAGGCCCACCCGGCCCGATCCCAACCAGGCCTGCGTGCCGGCGGGCGGGGTCCTCCACCCGCCCCTCAGGAAGCCGCCTGCCGGCCTCGGGTTTCCTCCTGCACCCACCACAGCGCGAGCTGCTGCGCATCAGCCCCTTCGTCTTTTCCCAGGAAACACGGGGAAACAAAGAGAAGGGGAGCTGGTTCACCGGGGAAACCACCAGCGTCTCCTCCGCAGGGCCAAGGTCCGCCTGCAGGCTCTGGTCCTCTCCGGACCCGAGATCCACACACGGAACAATCCACAATTTCCAAACGTACAACTGGAGCTTCCCCAGAATAAATAGCCCTTGCAGGCAGGGTGGCAGATCACAGGCGACTGTACATCTGCTGTTTGCATAGACTTGGGCCCAAATAGGTGTTACCACCATCTGAAAATCTATCCAAATGTCAACTTGACAACTGCTTTCTGGAAGACAGAGCTTAGGCTTATGAACCAATCTAATACATTGGAAAAGGTTAAAGGGCACAGAAAAAAATCACCCCTTCAATGAAAAAAATTTGACATCCAATTTTCAAGCTGATTTATCAGTGGAAAGCTAAAATTGATAGGTTGCCATTCCCGGAGAGCAGCCTGTCTAAGGAAGCCGTGAAAAAACCCTCTCATTTTGATTTAGCCGCATTAATCAATACAAACCTATACTGTTTCAATTTTTAAAATATTGATCTTCTGCTACAAGCTTAGTGTAGCCACATTTATCAACAGTCATAAAAAAACCTCCATGTATTTTCAAACAAAGGTTCAGAAATTAAAATGATGAAATAAAATTCATGTTTACTTGCTGCCTTGTTACCAAAAGTGTTTAATCCAGCTAATGAAAACGCTGAGTTCAGGATTCTGTATTCTAGGAAATAACAGTTACTTTTCACAGTGTCTTGATTTAGCAGGTGGAGAGCATCTCCCAGGTCTCTCAGCTACTCAGCTCTGGTATCAGATTATGCTAGAGTCATTCTGCGCTAAGTTATTTACTTTAAGTATTTACAACCAAAAAGGAAAAAAATTTATATAGTAAATTATTACTTACTATCCAAAAGACTTTTAGTTGTTATTCATTAGCTGACAGCGACAGCAAGAATGACCAAAGGCACCGTGAAAGGATTTCAGACTGTGCAGTTGAAACATGTGGGGGTAGAGAAGGCTTAAATATTTCTTTCCGACTGTATAAATGAAACTCCTGCTAATAAAAGAAATCTCGATAAAGCCATCCACAGTGTTCAAAAAAAGTCAAATTAAAACCAATGCAAGAATCAACATGCTCTGCATTAGCTGTTCCATTATTAGCATTTATTTATGGACACTATTAAGACTCTGCAGGAAATGAGCTGAGGAAATGCCATCATGGAACACTCCTGCCTTTGAAAAATTTTCCAGAATGACATCACTTAAGTTCAAGTTACATTATATATATTAGAGGCTATTTGTTTTATATTTAGATACACGCCTTCTATGTTTAGGAAGTGTACGTTGATGCTAACACTTGTTCATGTAATTACTTAGGCAACTACAACGTGCAAGTGTCACAACTGCTGTGGGTCTCGACGGAAACGCTGCAGAGAATCAGAGGGTGAGGCCAGGAGGGGGCCCCACCCACTCGGTGGTATTCAGTCCCACAGGGCGGGGTGCGGGGGGAGCCCCACCGAAGTCGGGTAACCGGGCCTGATTCCTGCCCATCGGGGAGACTCGACTGTGCTGGGCGCACGCCACCCTGCAGGCGAAACATTTCCAACGAGCCCGGGCAGCAGGAGGAAACACGGAGCAATTCTTACTCCAGGCAGAGAGCCCGCTGAGCTGCGACATTCAGGACAGGTAAGTGCCCTTTGGAACACGATGATTCGAAAGGAAAGGGCGGATGCAACCCGCGCATCTAGGGTGGGCACTCAGCATGGCCCCGTGTGCGCCCCGTGTGCGGCCTCCCCTTTGGGGTCTCCAGAAAGCCCCTGCTGTCCCCGCGGCAGGCTGGAGCACAGGCTCGTCTCTCCTGTCCAACCTCATTGCGGGTCTGAGACCCCCTGGGCCTCCCTGCCGGTCCGGACTCGCCCGTGGGCCTCCCAGGGGGTGGGCTGTCCGCCAGGGCCCACCTTGCCGGCCCCTCCTCTACCCCAGACTCGCATCTGTCGCTTCTGAAATTCTTCCTCTTTAAAAACACTGATAACAACGACACCAACGTTACTCTTGCAATCAAAGTCCCATCTTAGGAATGACTTAGCCATTCTCCCACATTTCGCTTACTGACCCTCTCTTCCCGTCTCCCCCAGCGATGGGGCTCCGCAAAGAAGCCCCTGCTCCCGGCGGCCGTGCTGGGCCCGGGCAGGCGGCGCTCAGGGGGTCGCCTCCCCCCCGAGAAGGCCCTGCCCTGCCCCTCAGTCTCGGGCTGCTCTTCCCACCACCCCTTGCTCGCATGAGGCCCCCCCGGGCGTGCGGAGTCCTGGATTCTGGGGATTAGACCCAACGGTGACACACCTCATGCTGCAGGCTAGGGTTAGGCGCGACCTGCTCCTGGCCAACATTAGTGTGTTTTTTCACTTTAAACAACATACGTTCTCCTGTTCTCAACTCCGATGGCCTCTGAACATTCTACCAGTTGTCCCTTTAAGGCCACTGGGTTCATTTCACCTAATTCAGGGAGTCTCCCCGGACGGGCAGGTTTGATGAGTATTTTACTTTCCTCTTCCAAAGACCGTGTCTCAATTTCTCTTCCACTAAATCCTCCTACAATTCGAGCTTCCCCACAGCTGCCAGGTACCGCTCCGCACGGCCCCCGTGCAGCGACCGGCCCGTGACGCTGCCGTGACGTGCTGAAGGGTAACGGGCTCTGCACCCGCGGAGATCACGCCCTCGTGCGGCACCGCGCATTCCTGACCGTGTCCTTCGTGGGCAAAGGTGCCTTCCCATTTCCAGCCCAACTGAGCTGATGAATTTCTAGTTCGTGTTACACAATTTACATACCTTCAGAGCGTTAACGTGGGCCCTGTGATAAGAACCTACAATGCTCTGAAAATGTAAACCTGTTACGAGGTTGAGATAAAAAGAGAGTGAGAAGGAAGGAACACCTCACTTCCAGGCTTGGGCCAAAATGGCAACAATGCAGTTATTTCCTACGTTAATTAAAATAATTCATTACAGAGTTATTACTGGCCATTTTATGTGCATTAATGTTTTCTAAAGCATGTCATTTACTGCTTCAGAGGCATTATGCTACATAAAATATGTAACAATAAAACGACGAACTCCTAATTCATTTAATAATGGCTTTTCCTTAATTCCAGCACTTCTGACTATTCGTGGTGCTTAAATAGACGTTAAATAGAACTAAGAGCTTCGCTCCTAATATTACGATGATGAGGCAGCACCTGAGAGGGACAGGGCACGACATTCCCGTCACTCCCGGTGACATCCATGGCCTCCCTGCTCGGCTCGGAGCTCCCAGGGTGAAGAAGTCAGAGATTCCACGGCGTCCGCGCACCGTGCCCACCCTGCGAAGCCTGAGCGCTAAGTGACAGACCCCCGGCTCATACCCTGGGGAGGGTTCTTCCCCTCCCATCCGTCTCCCGGAGGGACGGCTTTGCTGGCTTCCTTCCCTCTGACGCCCTGTGACCTTGAGGTACTCTCAGTATCATATGACACAGACGCCGTTCTGTCTGTCACGGCTCCAGAACCACTGTGCCCCTCCCCACTCCTCATCAATTTAGTTTTACCCCTGAGCATCAGCTGTAATTAGACATTGAATGTCGTTTTAAAAAGACAAGACACAAATTATTTCTAAAAATATAAAGTAACATAATTACGACAGTCAGATAAACTCGTTTGGAGGGTGGAAAATGTCATCAGGGACCCAGAGGGTCACCTGCTTTCCTGTGAAGCCCGGGGTTGGCTCAGCACCACCAGGGCCTCCCGGGACGTCTCTTCTTATCTGCGAAATTGAGTTGCTGCAGGACCGGTCTCATCCTCAGCGAGGTCTTCACCATCTCCCTTGATTGAATTTGAACCCCATTTTGGAGCCTTATCTTTCACTCTGATCTTCCCCGTCTTTATTCTGGATAATTTAATGCAATGAAACCAACTCCGCGCAGCTGCTTGGGGTTGGAAAGTGTGTCGGTTCATCTCTTTCTTTATAGGGCCTACGGTCTCCTGAACGCTTCCCTCAGCATTTCATTATTTGTAGGACTCTCAGAACGACCTAAAAACGGCTCCGAGCTCACAGGCCACACTTCCTTACCCATCTTTGTATTCCACCCAGGGGGGCCCACGACCTTCCTTCTGGGCCTGTCACGGCGCAGCTGCCAGCACGCGCGCACGGGGCTGGACGAAGAAGGGCTGTTCTCCCAAACGACGCCTTCCCCGAACCCCCAGTCAGTTCCCACGCGCGACGTGCCACCAGCCGCACACCCGCCAGAGGTGGGCCACCCGACCTCGCGAGGAGTTGGCAGTTGGAAACATCATGGTCTAGTTTGATATTCGCTCTTTGATAGCTGAACGTTTTAATGCCAATCCACTGAATTTCTACGTGAGTACAAAGGAGGAACTTCATAGGACCGTATGATGAACAAAGAAGAAAACCCATTAACTGTTCAGAATAAAACCTTTTAACGCTTCGGGTGGGAAGGGAAGGAGCTTCCTTTTACTTGATGAAGAACACCTACCAGAGAAACCAGACAGGCCAACCAACCACCCAACCTGTGGCTGACGTAACGCCGCCTCGCCCGGCATCACACCGTGGTGACGCTGCACGGGGGACCCTGGCATCACAGCGAGGGGAGGAAAACAAAGAAAAAGCAGCAACACCGTCAGCATTTACAATGACATGGTTATGCTCACAGGACACTGAGCTATATAATTAATAGGAGAATTGGGCAAGGTTACGGGACAAAAGTCCACACAAGGAAACAACTGTGCTCTACACATTGGCCTCAAGCTCAGTTAAATCTTAAAAATGACCCTATTTACTGAAGTTTCACAAAGGCATCAATACCTAGGAATAGGCTCTTTGAAAGGTGTACAATGCCTCCCTGCGGAAAACTACCAACCACTACCGAGAGAAGTTCAGAACACCTACGAGAATAAAGTCACATATCATTTAAATGATATCATTCTGCAGTACAGTATGTTGAAGATGTCAATTCTCCAACTTTTTTTACAGCGCCAAAGCAATCCTAATCAAGTTTCCAACACTTCACGACGCTGCGTTTCAGATGTAAAAGTTCGGAAATCTCCGTACTGGTGGGAAATTCGCCATGAAGACCGTAGAGTAGATCACCGCCCTGCAGGAAAGGGGGATCCTGTCCAACCCGGACCCACACACGGTGGCTTCTTCTCTTGCCAACCTCAAGGGTCCAACCTAAGCGATCCAACGTAAAAAACGGGCAAAGGACCTACATAGACACTTCTCCAAAGAGGACACAGAGACGGCCCAAAAGCCGTGCTGGTGCTTTTTGAAAGACCAGGAAAGTAATGCCAAGATGAGTAATAGGAGTTAATTACCCAGCAATGGAAGAAAAATAAACCTGTACACATTTTAACGTTAATAAAAAGCTGCCCAAAAGTCTGAAGACCACAGGCTGAATTTCCGACTTTACAGAACTGTGGGTGACAGGGTTTCTCTTGGAAAAACTTGACTAACAAGCAGTCCTCTGTCACAGACCTTGTACTTCTTACAAGCATTCTAGTCATGCAGTTCTATACATTTATAGCAATGAAGTGCCAATGAAAATGCTCTCATTTCAATAGTGAAAAATATAAAACCACACCTTAAATTAGAAATCAATAGTGTAAAGGCAGCTTTTACTGTAAATGTTTTCAGCAGATGCACATTCCAGTGGGCAGAGAGACCACTGTACATATGTAAGTTAAACATGCCAGTAAGTTGTTATTTAGGTTTCTTTTAAAATGATTACCAACTGGGAAGATTTACCTATTTAGTAAACATTTGCTAAAACTCTAGGGTTTTGCTTTCTAACGTGTGCTTTACAATTTTGGGAGGTGCGTCCTCAGCCACATTTTACAAACGAGAAACGCAGGAGCTCAACGTTAGGAAAGTTCTCGGAGCCACACTGACGCTTTGCGGACCAGATCGGAACCCAAGTCTCTCTGGTCTGAAGCTCCAAACAAAATGCTACCCGCTTTACGACTTAATACTTGTAACTGAATTTTAGTAACTTAAACTTCAGACTGAATTAATAATTTAGTTTTCTTACAAAGTTTCCCAAATGGTACACTGAACGTTGGAATTCTACCAAATGCACAAAACGTTGTATTTAAAATGATTCCGAATATCCTAAATATTATTCCCGCTTTCCGTATTTCAGGGTAAAACCGACAGTTAGGGGTAGGCACCGAGGCACAATGCATTCGTATTCAACGTTATCCAACCACAACAACTTCTGAACGTGAAAATAATTTGGGTGTCCTGACTCGCCTCCCTGGTTCCTGACTACATGTACCACGGACCTCGAGTCCTAAGGGGCAGCTGTGGCAGGACGTGAAATAGAAATACACAACGTGTCAGGGCTGTAAGACGTGCTAAGACGCAGCGAAGGAAGAAACTGCTGAAACGCTACTGCCGAAGGCCAGTTCTACAGCCTCCAGTTCAGGGTGTCAGGGGCCGGCGGGGAATTCTGAGCTGGCCCGGTGGGGCCTGAACAAGGCCAGTGCACGGTTCTTGTCTCCCTGGGTTGCCCTTTCCCGGGATAATCAGCGAGCCATCCCGGAGCTCCACCCAACCGGCGGGGGCCGTGACCGTGCAGGGCGGCCGCGGGGGTCAGCAGCAGGCGGGCGCTGCGGTCCTGGTGGGTGGGCGCACCCGCCTGCAAGCAGAGGCCGGACTCTGACCCGGCCCTTCTACGTCTTTGGTGTTACTTAGTATTATTGGAAGTTACAAATCTGAGAAGTTCCCTTTTTTTAGAAATACGTAGCAAGGAGGGACCATAATGACTGACGTTGGACCTGCTACGTGTTTACCCCCCCCCACCTTCTTCAGAGGCACGTCCCGTGCACAGTAACAAGGGCACGTTCAACCGAACCCCAAAAACGCATCCGGGAGGCACTCGGACGTACCTGGAGGAAAGACTGTTGGAGGCTGAAACGAACACCAGCGCGTCAGGAAGGTGAAGGGACATGTGACGGGCAGCGAGAATGAACACCAGTGGTTTGGGCCGCAGGCGGGTGTGTGCAACTAACTCCAGAGGAAAAACCGTTTTCACGGCGTGGTGTCCAACGTCTTCTGCGTCCGTGAGGCGGCAGCCGCCGGTGCCCCGAGCTTCCCCCGCCGGGCAGGTCTGGCTTGGACGCTTTAAAAATGCCTCTGTGCTGACGGCTCCGTCACGGCCTCACCCTCAGAAACCTTTCTTCACCCCAAAGCCACCCATACGGAGTTTTCAGGTTTACGGTTAAGACTCCAAAGGATCAGGGTCCCCTTTAGGTGACCCCGGCTCCCTGGCTGCGGACGGTGGGGTGTGGCACCGTGACTGCCGGCTGAAGAACGATAGAGAAAAGCCCGTGACTTGAAAGAAAACGTTTTCCTTCCTCACACCGTCCACAGGACACATGACAATCTGTCACTTCTTCGATGAATCACGCGAATCAAATTTTTGCGGCTTACGTTGGCCCGAGGGGCGGTTAAAATACAGAAGGACTCCTTCGTGCTCAGTGGCCTACAGCTAACGGGTTGGCCATTTATTTCAGGACACACAGCCTCTTCGTAGCATTTTTCTTTTTCAGCTTGATGTAAGTGGTCTAAGATTTAATTTGAAAACATATTGATTCGGCTTATTTTTCTGGGGACTTGTATCATATTAGTAATTGACCTTCTCCTCTGACAGGTGAGCTGTTCATTTTCTTCCTTTTCCTGACGGGATTGTGACTGAAAATGCTCACAAGGGTCTTTCCAGGGCTGTCTCATCTATTTCTATCAGATTCTTTATATAAAACTATAAATTCTGTAGCTTTTCCCCACAGATTTTACATTACACAAAAACACTTGAGGTGTTTAGAGTTGATCGTGATCACATGAAAAGGATTAACTTTTAGCCAAAGCACAACTCCGACGGGAAAGAGGATGTGATGTCTTAGGCACCAAACTAAACGGAGCAAAAGTTATTCACATGTGGAAATGGGTGGGAGACAAATGTAACTTGCTGAAAGGTGATTTTATCCCGTAGATCTATTATCTAAGCTACGAGTATTACTTTTTCAAAGGGTGTTGAACGGAAGTTGGATTTTCTTCCAGTTTGGGGACATATTCTCCGGAACAGTGTAGCGAGAATTGAGTCTTGTTAAATCCTTTTAGTTTCGTTCACTAATTTAACCTAGTGCTGTGCAGGTTCATTTTTTTCTTGACTTTCTCAATGCCTTTAATACTTTTTTTCTAAGTGTGTCTCAACAGTTACTTACAAAAAGAGTGGGATAGGAAAAAACGATGGAAAGTAAAACTTCATGTTTGAGGAATTACATAATCATATTATTAAAAAGTGGGCCCATAAAAAAATCATCAACAGAAATGTAACAGACAAAATACAATAGGCTATATTAAGATATCCTTAAAAAAAAAAAAACACTTCCATGTTAATAATCTTAAGGATATCAACACTTAAACTTTTTTAAAAATAGCAACCGTGTGCATATTAATTATATCTAATTTTTTAATGACACGGCTCTTACAGGTAGTCTCCGGAAACAGAATGGAAACGACAACACACGGTTATTTTCTAGGATTACCTGTGAGGAGAGGGAGCGCTTACGTCGTGAACGCCCAGGCTGGTGACACGGGGACACTCATCTGCCCCCCAGGCACGGCGGCCCGGGGCGCACGGCCCGGAGAGGAAGCGAACAGTGATGAAGGTTAATGAGCCATTTCTCTCCGTCCCACAGGCTTTAACTTGGTTCCTTAAAACGCCATAAACATCAATAGTCCTCCCTCCCCACGCGGGCGGCCCGCGGGTCCGCGGCAGCCTGCTTTACTTTCTTCTATAAAAGCAAGTACGTGTACGTGGATTAGGAAAGGAGGGTATTTATGGTGAAACATACTGTTTGAATCCAAATTCCTAAATGCTTTAACATGTGCTTTTATGGTTTTCAAGAAGCCGATGAGTTGAACATATTATTTTAGGGAATGCAGGGATATTTCAGGGGAGATGTTTCATCTAAAGAAGCAAGCTTATAAAAATCATCGCTTCAAAGGAGTCCAGAGGCTTTTCTCAACAACCTAATAATATACCATCTTCCCCGACTCCAACCAAACGTCGTCTGCCAAGGCGTCGGATGCTGCCTGGAGAGTGTTTTCTGCCGTCGGCGCCAGGCGTGCTACAGTTCGCGGCGCAACAGAGGACAGAGGGACCGGGGCTCCGGGCCCTCGTCACACCGGCCCGGGAGTAGGAATGGTGACAACTGAGTGACGGAGGTTTCAGCTCCATCAACGTCACATCCAAATGACAGACACCAGTGGGTCATTCGCCCCGGCCGCGCCACCCAGTTCTTTCAAACCGTCCTTCTCACTCGTGAGCCGCCTGGGGTTCCGGAGGGGGGACCACCTGACAATCTTTTAAAACAGCTTTCAACGCCCTGCCATTCTGCAATATGCTTCCATTCCCACTCGCGTGGATCTGCCATAGACACACACATATATTTTAAGGGAAAACAAAGTTTGAGGCACCTTTAAGGTATGTGAGTGTATGTGTGTGTGTGTGTATGTGTGTGTGTACTGTTTTAAAAGTTTACTATAACGCAGATTATCTCAATCATTTTCATGCCAACACAGGTATTTTGATTATATAACCTAAAAACCATCAACTGGATTTTCCTACAACTGCTACCTGCAAGCAAATTAATTTTCACTACACGTGTTTTTAAAAATTACATTAAAAAAAGCAGTTACAAGCGTCAGGGTTTAAACTGGGATCGTGATCTATACTCAGCGGACGCAGTTGTCACGGGCGGGGTTGCCGCGTCTATTAACAGCCACCGTGGAGACCAAACCCTCGGGACCGTGGCTCAGGTACCACTGAGATCTGCGGTGACAAAAAGCTGCTTAGAAACTAAGTTTCTTTGCACCTCAGCTCTTTTGTTTCATCGGAAAGGACACATGCTGCAGGACGCTATGACGTGGCCTCTGGAAAAGGCAACACAAAGAGAAGGTCAGCGGCTGCAGGGCTCAGGGCCGGGGTCCTGCTGTCCCGGGGCCTCGTTGCCGTGACGGGGCCGCTCCGGCCGTGTGACGTGGCCACAGCGCCACGCGTGCGGGTTAAGGACTCGAGTGTGGCTGCTGGGATGGGTGCTGCAAATTTTAACTGAACCGATTTTCTGCGAACGACATCTGAGCAGCCACGTGAGACTGGGGGTGACGGCCTTGCCCAGGGCAGCTGCGGCCGCTCAGGATGGCCGGGAGGACAGAGTGGAGGCAGGGCCACCTCCCTCCGAGGCGGCGGGGCCGGGAGGGCGCTGCGCGGCGGCAGCGGAGGGGGCGGTGGGGCCCGGGGAGCAGCGGGGGGTGGGGGGAGCTCTGGGCAGGCCAGGGGGGCTCCCTGGCTCCCGACAGCAGGTGAAAGGGGACAGCAGGCTGAGGCCAGGCGTTGGCAAGACTGGTGTCCCCTCGGCCCGAAGGAAGAGACCACGAGGGGCTCAGGTGTGGGGGATCCTCAGGAGCTCAGTGTCGCCATCGCGAGAGTGGGGTCACGCCAGGGGTGCAAGGGGACATGCCGGCAGGCGGGGGCTGTGCGGTCAGGAGCAGAGCCCGCGACCCGGACCCCGGAGAACAAATCCGGAGCTGCCGGCACGGGGACACTGGATACACTTGCCTGGAGGTGAGACACGGTAGGGCAGTGGTGCAGTGGCTCTGTCTTATTAACTAACCCAGACAGGGGACGACTGTGGGGAGCTGTACCCGTGAAGGGCGAAGCTCAGCCACCAGTTGGAGAAGACGGGGCACGAGCCGGCCGCGGGCGGCGTCATGCGGTCAGCACGGGCGGTGGAACGCGAGGGAAGACGGGGCTGCCGTCCCTCTACCGCGTGGGCACAGGGGCGGCTCAGAGGGGGCCCTGGACCCGCTGTATTCCTGACGGACACGATGTTGGGGCCCGAACCCCGCGCGCTTTACGTACTTAAGGCCACCCCCACATCTGCAGGGTCAAGTCGACTGATGTGGGTGGGGGCCCACCCAGGCGGCAGAGCAGAGGGAGGCCCACGGCGGGGCGGACCCGCACGCTCGGTGCTCCGGGTGACGGCTCAGGGCCACATGCCCACGGGGCGAGGCTGCGGGGCTCAGCGCTCGGAAGGCGGTGCAGGGGGCCCTGCCACAGGCTGCAGGTGCCGTCAGCCCCGCCCTCAACCCGCTGGGGCCGAAGGCGGCCTCCTCAGTAAGGCAGGTGGCCTCGTTGGTCCCCGGAAGGCCTGGAGCGAAGAGCCTGGCAGGACCTGCCTCCGGGAGGGACGGGACCTGCCTGTGGGTCAGCCTGCCCCCCATGTGGGCCGTGCCAGCCCCCAGCCAGGGCCAGGGATGGATCACAGAGCGGCTCCTGCCCCTCCGCCTCCCGCCGTGTACCCCACACCCTGCGGGGGCTCTGCCTATGTGCGCCCAGCCTGAGACCCCGAGACCCCGAGACCCCGTGGGCGTTCCCCAACCTCAGAACCCTCGCGGCTCTCCCTGCCCCATGGGGGGAACTGCCATTCCCGCTCTCCTCACGGTGGTCTGAAGGGGAGCCTGAGGGTCCCCGGCACTTTCTGAGCACAGAGCCTGCCACAGGGCGATTGCATAAACCTCAGATGTCGGGGGACCGACCGCCGTTCCCGGAAACCAAGACTGAGTTCTGACTTTTTTTAAGACACTGGGTTGTAAGTTTGAAAATAAAAAAGTTCTCTGGAATCAGACTTGAAACAAAGGACAGGGGTAAATGCTCTCCTGGTCGTGTTGAAATGCTCTGAGGAGCTTCCCCTCCGCAAGCAGCCAGCCTGGCCGGACGGGGGCTTCGTGACAACACTGAATGGGGCCCTGTAGCGTGAAGACGCGTCCGAACAAGCTACCTGGCCACTGCTTTTCTAGGGAACTTCGCTGCCCACAAGAAAGTAGGCTTTTTCTGTCCATGGAAATGGACCATTTTATGCCTCCAAAACTGTAATTTAATAGTAACCAATTTCGGTTTTAATTGTGCTGTAATATATTAAGCGCTCATTTGAGATGAAACACTGCCTAAGAGAGACTGCACAGAAAAACATCAGACAACACTGAGAAAGAATGTAGGACTTTGCCATAGTAAATGCCTCTACGATTAGCTGTAGGTTAGGAAAACTAAGAGTGATATCAATATACTAAGTAGAAAGACTGGACTTAAAAATTAAAATACTTCCCTAAACAAATTCTGTATTTTGTGACCCGGAACTGTCCACTAGAAACAACTTCCACGGGAGCTACTTTGGAACGTCCGGACCCTTGTCCAAACCACCCTAAGGAGGCATCGCTCAGGGGGCAGGCGCGGGGTCACCCCCTGAGGCTGCGCACCCTGCCCCGCAGGCCCCGTCTGCTCCCCCACCGCGGGGCGGCGCCGCTGCGGGCGGGAAGTCACCCACCTGTGGGACACGGCCCCCCAGGCGCCGTGCTTGTTGGTGAGGATGTTGAGGATCTTCTGCTTCAGCTGGTTGGCCGTCACGTGGTCGCGGTGCTTGGCGGCGCTGATGAGGTGGTCGCACATCTTCTCCTCCTCCCTGCGGTCGGCCGCGTACTGGGCGCACTGCGACTGCAGGGACACAAGGGGGACACCACGGGTCGGCGCGGGGGGCGCGGGCTGCTCGCCGGGGGCGGGGCGGCTAAGCAGCTCAGACCCGTGAGCTTCTGACACTCAGTCCTGAAGAACACGGACAGCCGCGTTCCAAACCTGTCAACTGCGTTCTTTGTTGCCGGTTACGCGTCCACGGGGGAGAACGTGTCCACCATGGCCGTGGCCGTTGGTGACAGAGCGGGGACCCTGCCTGTCGAAAGGCTCCGTGTGAACGTAAACACGGCCCGCTCTTGAACTCTGACCTTTACGATAACGCTGATACAGGGTAGCTTGACTATGAAGTTTAACGTTACCAAGTACGCGATGTGAGTTGCGTAACTAGGAAGGAAAACCACTTGTACATCTGAAAACATCCGTGTAGCGAGCTCACGTTCATGGTGCGTATGAGAACTAGTTTCAGGAAAGGTCCGTGACTGTACCGCCCCGTCCCTACTGTCACGGACGTGGCCGCGCCCGCTGCTTCCAGAGGAAGCTCCCTGCAGTGATCCAGGAAGGACTAATTCATTTTCCAATTCATCTTTTTGTACAGGGGCTTGCCAATTAGTACAAGGATCTGCCTCCATAATGAGGTTAATATTTCATTAGCTCATTAGAGAATAAAATCAAATTTTCATTTTTCTTCCCTAACCATTACAGTGATTAACTAAAAAAACTTCACCGTGAAGTTCCCATCTCTTAATTACAGGCTTATAAGGGAGACAGAGAAATTTCTCAAAAAGTCCTTGTGAAATGCCAGGACTTTAATAAAGTCTTTTACAATTAAAAAATGGTGTTTGGTGGCCTACATACATACCCCCCTGCCAATTCCCTGCTTTTACTGACATAACGTTAACCTGAAAGGAACAAACTCAAACGCGTGGGTTAAAAACAACAAGGTACATTCATTCAGCAACAGTGGTAATACCCTCAAACCCAGAATGCGATTAGCGTCGATCTTCCATCATCTGAACCACTGGGCCTCTCGCCCGGGGTGGGGGGTGGGGGGCTTCCTACCGTCCAGGCCCCACCCGCAGGGCGAGGGCCCGCCCCCCAGGGGACAGCTGGTGCTGAGCGTCTGTGAACAAGACGCTTCCTGGCTTCATATGTAAGTGCACGTGGACACACGGGACAGAAACAAACGGGCAGCATGTACGTGGTAACCACCGGGGAACATGTAGGAGAAAAATGGGAAGATTCCTCCAGGGGCAATCATGAGGCGGAGGCTGGAAAGCACTGCATTTGGTTCACCAGCATTTGGTCAAACATGTGTGAAAGCTGGCAAATAATAAATACCCGGCCTGTAAAACTCTATTTCACATGCTTCCATGTGACAAAGATTGGTTTGCTTGTGTCTCCATAAAATATTTTGACTTCGTTAGCAGAAATACAGGGTGGAGCGAGAGTGGGTTTACAGCTGTTTGCATAAAAATAATAACTAATACACAATAATATACACATAAGCTCACAACTGAAAACCTACGTCTGCCCCACCTGTATGACTGAGTCCAAACATCCTTGCATGGAGTTCCGTTTGCACTCTAATTCTTATTTGCTAACAGAAGTCGAAAATCAGTGGAACATTCCTACTTTGTCTGCAGTTCCGATATATTTTATCCCTAAAGATATCATGAGAAGAACAGAAACCCTGCCTGTCTTCCGGATTGTATCCTACCCTGATCGGTAAATCGTTCAGGACACCAAACTTCACTTGGACAAACACCTGCTTGTCAGCGCATTTCCATTAGTTTAAAACCCGTCTCCAGAACAGGGTTTCTAAATCCGCACACGCCAGACACACGCAGCCACGGACCTCGGGCCTGCCAGCTGCCCAGGTCAGAGGTCGCCCCTGGGGACACTGTGCGCCCGACCCGGGGAGCTGGTTCCTGGAGATAAACCCCATCGGGGCTGAAACCTCGGGCTGCGCCTTCCAGCCACACAGCAGGGGTTCACGTGTGGACGCGGGAGGACAGATGGGTGAGGTTACTCATTTTCAAAGCCACTGACAGTCCACGTTAGCCAAGAACCAGGTCGCCCACATTTCTGGAACCGTTTTTGTCTTCTTGTTTGAATGAAATAATTATTACATTTAAGACAATGAAATCGGAATATTTGTTGAATGGAGGTCATACAAATAATAGTGAATAATTATGGGCATGTTACAAGTACAGTATTTTAAATTAAAGAACCATTTCTATGGAATATATAATGCTTTAACATCCGTGACTTTGCAAATAAAATTAAAACGATATTTACACCCTGGCTGGTGGCACAGTAGATAAGGCGCCAGCCTGTAAACCCAAAGGTCGCTGGTTCGATTCCCAGCCAGGGCACATAACCAGGCTACAAGCCAGGTCTCCTGCCAAGTCTGTGGCTGGAGGCAGGTGAAAGGCAACCACACATGGAAGCTTCTCTCCCTCTCTGCCTCTCTCCCTTCCTCTTTCTCTGAAAAATAATATAATAAAATTAAAAAAATCATACTTCTTTTGTTTTTTAATCGCAGTACTTATGAGGATTTAAAAACTATTCTATTTCCATATATACATACGGATCTACGTACACATCATCAAATAGCAATGTTTCCTTGTCAATCAAATATCACTTCTACAAGTAAAATAGCAACTAAAACGCTCTGTGGCCACTCTAAACAGGGACACTCTGATAAACAGTAAGTTACTGAACAACTGAGTTTCTTTACGTGACCTCCTGTTACACCCAGATCCAGTGGTACGAAAACTTGGCTTAACAATTGCTAACGTGGCTGTGCTACAGAATCGCATTTTCCACGAAGGGTCTCAGTGAAAACTCCGGTCCCCAGGCGGGCGAGAGGCCTGCACGCCGTCACGCGGTGGGAACAGCCCAGTGCGCCTGGTGTGGCGTTGCCTGGGGACCCCTTGGAGAGGCCCCTGCCCCCCCAGCAGCCACAGGCGGCCGGCAGCCCCCGGGAAGCAGGTCGCCGCTGGCCCAGCGTACGTACCTCGAACTCCGCGTGCTTGTGCACGTCCTCCGCTCTCTGCCGGTTCAGGATGAACTCCGCCTCGTTCGCCACGCGGACTATGTGGTCCTTCATGGCGTGGCACAGCAACCTGGAGAGGAAAGCACCTTTGGAATTACTACGCTCGCTCAGGACCCGGTCTTCCCGTCACCCATGTTAATCATGCATCCGCTTGAGGGACTGATGTCACTCAAGTTCCCTTTCAATGGCATTTGCAACATGGAAATAGACCGTAAAGCTGTTGGGAGCAATGCTTCTGCTAAACCCAGCGTGTCTGGTGAATAAATCATCCAGTGGATTCAATAAAGTCCGTGATTTCAATAAAGAGTTCTTGATGAAGTGTTCGAAAGAGGTCAGAATGACAGAATTCACCATCTTGGAAGGAACGTGGTCACCAGAAAGCTAGGTGACCGCGCGCCAGGTAACCTACAGACTGGCCTCCCTCTGACGCAGGTGACAGGGCCTGCCCACCGGGTGCGCCTGACACACGCGCCCTCGGACGTCAGCTGTCACACTTGAAACAGGACTTGCCATAAAAAACACAGGTGACGGGGCGATGCGAGCTTCAAAACTCTAAGATGGAGCTACAGCGAAATCAAGCTTAAAAAGTGCGACCATGGGGTAAAATATTTAACAATGAAAGTCCTGTGTTTAGATATTCGTGGTTTTTTTTTTAAGTGCAATAAAATATACAGTGGGGCACGCGGCGGCAACAGAAAAAATATACAGGGTGAGAAACCCGTGAGGACCTCCCCGCCCCACCCCACACCCCAACTCCAGAGGCACGCACGGTGACGGCTCTCTTCCACGTGTTTTCAGAGACTTTGAAAGTATATGTAAGAAAATACATTCGTTTTCGCCATTTTCTTACACTGATTAGTTTATTGTACGCTATTTTCCTCTACCTAGCTTTTCTCACTTAGCCCTGTCTGTCCTGGACATAGGTTTTCACACCTACGTAGGGGCTTCTCCATCCTGCTCTTTTTATTTAAGATGTTGTTCGTTTATTTTTAGAGAGAGGAAGAGGGAGGGAGAGAAACATCCATGTGTGGTTTCCTCTCCCAAGGCCCCAGCTGGGGACCTGGTGCACAACCCGGGCCTGTGCCCTGACTGGGAATCGAACCGGTGACCCTTCGGTTTGCAGGCTGGTGCCCAATCCACTGGGCCACCCCAGCCAGGGCCATCCTGCTCTTACACTGTGGGCAGAGCAGACCTCCCCTCCCTCTCAAAATAAATAATATCTTAAAAAAAAAAAAGGAGTCTTCTCCCCTTTCCCTTAGAGCTGCCTGGTGACGTCCTGTGTCCGGTGGTACAACAGAGGTGACGCCGTGTGACTCCTGCGGCCAGGGAGTGAGAAGACTGCAGCTGAGTCGTTCTGGAATCTGGGCCGGGGGGACCCCCACGCAGCACGCGGGGAGCGCTCCTGGGAACAGAGGCGCAGCCCCGGGCCACGTGGGCTCTTGCCCGCGACCCCAGCTCCACACAGCCCCCCGCGGAGCAGAGATCTGAGCTGGGACCACTCAATGAGGCTTGTGAGAGATTAAAAAACAATTGGTAAAAACACAAAAACAAAACCAACAAAAAATTGCTGTTTTAAGCCCAAGGTGATGGTAATCACTGAAATA
Organism: Noctilio leporinus; assembly: GCA_004026585.1. Classification (NCBI taxonomy): domain Eukaryota; kingdom Metazoa; phylum Chordata; class Mammalia; order Chiroptera; family Noctilionidae; genus Noctilio; species Noctilio leporinus. Next base: position 100,388 of record PVIW01002758.1, on the reverse strand, counting down.
ATCCCCAAACCATCACCACGGGGAAGTAAAGTAGGTGGTTTGCACGGGACAATACTCCCAAGAAGCCTCATCGATATTATCGTTATTTTCACTTTTAAACACTTTTAAACACAAGGAACCACGGCTCCGAAAAACTAAGTCCCTTACGCAAGACCACAGTTTTAAAAGTACCTCCTCATTTTACACTTTGCCTGGCATCTTCACTAACCAACGGTATTTTTTAAAGTAAGACCCTGTGGTTGCGTTTCCGTCTGCAATCCTGCGGACGCTGTAACGTTCATTTCTTTCATTTGTTCCGCTGAAAGCGATGACTGGGAATCTCCACATCTTTGAAAACACAGGGTGGGGCAAGAGGAAGTTCACAGTTGCAAACACGCTGAACTCAGTTGATTCGTGTATTATTAAGTAATTGTTGTGTGACGTTCCCTACAGACAACTCTGAACCTACTTTCCCCCCTCCACCGCTCTGTATTTTCTTTTGCAATAAGCAATTACTCTGTTTATATTTTTTAAAAAAAATCAAAGAATATTTGCAAGTTAACACTGAAGTCCTTCCTCTGTTTTTTTTTTTTTTTTTTTTTCCTGAAAGGGCAAACTTAAGAAACAATTGCAGCTCCTTTACCTCTCGTTTTTCAAAATTTAGTTTTAATACTCACGTTCATTCATTATCTGGTTTTGCTCCACATGGATTTTAACCAAGAACGCTGCAGTCACAGTTATTGTCACTGCTCACTACTGACATGAATCACTGCTCTTTTCTCCTTGCTCAAATTGTCATACATTTTGATCCAAATGGGACAGGTTTAGGTTTGTCTTAACTTTCCTATTTGCCAAATACCAGCTCACAGTCATTTTTGCATTTATTCTCCAACGCATTCTCTATCCGTGGGAAACTTATATTCTTCAACGATAAATACATTTATGAGCAAAAGAAAAAAACAAACAAACATGGACCCTGATATTCCTAAACTGGGGTGTACATATAATTTTTAAAAACGATACACCTTTGAAGAATGCCAATTCATCTCTGTATCCGATGCGATTTGCATGGCACTTACCCTAAAGTACCGGCTTGTCAATATTTTATAGCTAAATGGCTACACGACTGACTGACTGCAGGAAGGAGGGCCAGGAACATTCTGGCTTTTACGGGCAAGGCCGTTTCTTAGCTATAAACTCTACGATACCTTGCGCACCGAGAAAATTAGGTAAGTGAAAATCCCTGGTAATTTAGGGACATCTGTTCCAGAGCGTTTCCCTCCTCACGGTATCCATGCAGCACAGGAGGGGGCTGAAGGGGTCTTCCCCAGCGAAAGTAAGTTTATTTTTCAAAGGAGAGAGAAAAAGGAGACAGTCTGTCCAGTCGCCGTCATTCCTGCTCCGCGCGGCCTGTGCTGGTGTTTTTGTTGTTTTCGTAACTAAATACTCAGAAATAAAATGGCTGGGTCGTATGTAGCCCTTTTATTGCTTGTTTGCGGAGATTTTTCTGAGGAAATCCCAGACGGAGGCTCCACCAACCTGCACTCCCACCAACGGCGCACCGGGGCCCTTTCTCCGCACCCTCACCAGCGCGGGCTGTTGGCTGGTTTACTGGTGATGGCCGTCCTGACAGGTGCGAGCATGTTGTTACGGGCCTGTTGTCCAACTGTGTGTCCCCACGGGAAAATATTCAGATCCTCTGCCCATTTTTTAACGGAATTCCTTGCCTTTTTGCTATCAAGTTGTATGCGTCCTCTCCTCACTTTGGGTACCAGCCCCCTTTCAGACACGTGATCCGCGGGCGATTTCTCCCACGGGGCGGGTGGTTCCCTGGGCTGGGCCAGTCTCCTCGGTGCGTCGTGGTTCCGTTTGCTTCGTTTTGCTTTTAGAGTCAGAGTCCAAACTCATTGCCAGGACCTGCCTCAGGGAGCTTACTGCCTGTTTTCTTTTAGAATTTTTTTCCACAATTTAATGTCACGTCAATGGAATCCTACAGTTTGTCTTTGCTGTCTGACTTCTTCAGTGTCACCTGTGCGTTGCAGTTCCACTGTGTCAGTCAGCTCAGCCCTTGCTGCTGAGTGGGAGCCCACAGAGTGACCATGGACCCGCTGGCCCGGGTTATGTCCAGTCTTCGGTTCTCGGGAATGAAGCTGCTACGAACATTCACGCACAGGTCTCCGACCTATATATTTAGTTCCCCTGGGAGGCTATCTAGGCTTGGAGTGACTGGGTCACATGTTTACTGCATGTTGAGTCTGGTGAGACGCAGAGAAACTCTCTTCTAAGTGGATGCCCCATTTGCCTGCTCACCAGTAAGCGACAATCACCCCACATCCACGCCGATACTCCGAGTCGCGTCTGCTCAGTCACGTCCATCACAGTTCATGCGTTGCACAGCCGTGCGTTACTGGGGCTTTCCCAGATGACGGGAGCGTCTCCTCACGTGCCGACTGGTCGTTTATCTCATGTGCCACGTCCCTGCAAGTCACTGACAGAACTGTGTTGAGTAACCTTTGCTCCCACTGACCTATGTTTTTGTTTTTTTTTTTAATTTTATTTATTATTTCCAGAGAGAGAGAGGAAGGGAGAGAGGAGAGAAACATCCATGCATGGTTGCCTTTCACCTGCCTCCAGCCACAGACCTGGCTTGCAACCTGGTTCTGTGTCCTGGCTGGGAATCGAACCAGCAACCTTTGGGTTCGCAGGCCGGCGCCTTATCCACCGAGCCACCAGCCAGGGCGACCTATCTTTACAACCACCCCAGCTCCGTGCCTTCCTCACTTGCTTGGTTTCCACAGGCCCTTTGTGTTTTCTCAGTTGTAGAGGCAGCTTGTTAGTTTCTACCAAAAACAAAAACAGCCTGCTAAAGCTCTAAACTTGAGTGCATCAACTGGGAGAAAACTAACTAAACCGTATGGGGTGTTCGGATCCACCAGCACTGTGTATTTTTGCCTTTATTTACTTATTTACAAATTTTTCACGCAAACATTCGTAGGTTTCATCGTGTCCTTCACGGAGTTTACTACGTGTTTAAGCATGTCATGTTTTTGGTACGATAATGGTTTTAGTTTTGAAGTTTTCACCAATTCGCGTGTATTGTAAATATTATAATGGGGTTTGGAATCACGGTCTTATATCCTGCGACTTTGCTCCCTGGATCCGGCACGTGTAGAACTTCCCACTTGCCTCCTGAACGGGCTGTGCCCACCGGCCCGCCACCCGGAGCTGAGAGCAGGCCGTGAGCTGCGGCCTCCCGCCCGCGCGGCACAGGGAGCAGTGGTCAGCCTGTCACCGCTCGGGGAAAGGCCGGCCACAGGGCTCGGAGGTGCCATCCATCGCTGCAAGAGAGTTAAATTCTAGTTTCCTGAGAGTTCACATCGTGAAGAGTCGCTGAATTCTTAATTACTTTCCCCACGTCTAGTGAAATATCCATGTTTCTATTTTGGTGTGTTGATAGGGTGCATTACACTGATGTGTAGTTTTGAATATTAAAGCAACTTTTGGTGGGATCCTTTTCATATATTGCTGAACCCGATTTGCCCAATTTTATTAAGGATTATTTCACCTATGCTTACAGTGGACGTATCATTATTTCGTGTGGTGTCTTTGGTTTTCTTATCAGGATCATGAGGTTCATACAATGAGCTATGAAGTGTTATCTATTTTGGAATGCCTTTGAGTGTAAGGCTATTACTTCCTCTTTAAATGTTTGGTGGAATTAAAAAAAATTATTTTTAACATCAATTCTCCTCATAAGTTAAGTCCATTCTTTCTTTTCTGTTTTGCTAGAAATAAAAAAACCTAGACTTTTGTGTAATTAATTGAAGTCTCCTAAGTATGAGTAACGCTTTTTAAAAATATGTCAAGTTCCATAGTTATGATGTAGCCGTATATATTATAAACCCTATCAACATTAATAATTAGGTCATTACTTACAAGTCAGGAGAACATGCGCTCTTTATTTAAATAATGTGAGTCTCAAAGGCACAATGTGATTTTTACAAATGAGATGAGGCCTGTGTTTATTTTATTTCATTAGATACTGAAGAATGTAAAACTACTTTCCAAATCTTCATCTCACAATTAAAGGACTGGTTTTGTTCCTCCCTCACGCGGAGCTTATACTACTTGTTTAGGTCCTGATTCCTAAAAGCCTTTTCCAACCATTACTGTTCACAGAATCATTCCTTTTTTTGATATTGTTACAATCTTTATATTATTCATTCATACTTCTCAACTCTTTATTATGTAATGTCTAGGACATTTTGAACTGTTTATTTTTGGGGGCATGTAAATCCTAACATCCCAATTATAAATTATTGGGAGATGAGAAACACATGTAAAATGTATTTGTAAAAAAATATAAATGCATTTAATAGTGTCATGCAACACTATTAAAACTAAGCCCCTTAATGAGTATTTTATAACTATGTACTCAGGCTTATATTTCCTATGCAATGTGATTGTGCAGATGTTAAAAACTTCAGAAATACCTGTATAGGTATTATGTTCCTTTCGTAATTAGAAAACAGGATGATTGGATCAAAAAACGTTGGTCCATTTACACAGTGGATACTACACAGCAGAGAGAAAGAAGCGGATGGAACCGCGGTTCACGAGTGATGCCTCAGCAAAGGCCTTCCAAGTGTTCACAGGAGAGAAAATCCTCCTCCATGCACGTGTGCCTCCACGTGTGTTTTAAACCCGAGTGGAAGTGTGAAAGGGTAACTCCCGTGAAACCGACGCTCGCTAAATTCTGAACGATGACTCCCTATTACTTGAAACCTGGCTGTTACTGAAGGTAGCTTTGGTTGGTGAAGGTCACTTGTTTACCTTAGCTTTGGTTGGTGACGTGTTATTGATCATCAACGCCTGAGGTGTGTGAATGGGTAATACTCTTTATGAGCTACGAGTCTGTAAAGGTACAAGATTTTTCCACCTTACTGTTTGCAGAACAACATGCTGAGTAACTTACTCCAGCTGTAGCGTCAAAAGCAACGGCACGGAGGTGAGGGTGGGCCGCCTGAGAAACGCGGAGAGGGAACTCATGCTCCAGGTCCTCCTCGGGGCTTGAAGTTCAGAATTAAACCAGAACCTCAACGTTAGGGAAATGTTTCTTATCTTACAGCTTTGGAGGAAAAAAAATTTTCTTTTTTCTTTTTTTTTTAAATACAGCTTTCTGCCAAATCAAAGATACCAAACAAACTCCGGTCACCAAAGCTTACGGGGTGAATGATCAAATGGTATTTGTAAAAGACAAAGAAGGTATTCAAGTTGGGGCCGTTCATGACTCGAGAATCACGAGTCTGCCTGGTTGCAATAGTTTCTCCAAACTCTAAGAAATGCAAGCTACATGCGTTCCCCTACTTTAAAGGATACAGTAAGTAGTTGGAACCTTGTAGGTTTTCGGTTAAATTCAGTTCTAAACGACGATACGGCCTGGCTATTTAATGAATGTACATTCATTTTATCCTACATGCTTTAAAAAAATGCTAAAGGTTTATTTTAGGCAAATGATTAATTTATTTCAAAAGATGGCTCGAATTCCGTAATTTAAAAGTCTTATTTGCTTTATAGTTCAATTCATATTTTAATAATTTAAAATCCAATTATTATTGCCAAGATATTATAGGCAATTTTACATCCCATTAACCTTGCTTTGTTTTAATTATAAAGACCCTTTGTTGGACTCCTTTAAATGATGCCGTTTATAATTTCAGCCTGTCCCAGGGAATACTTCCCTTCAGCCGCCCATTCATCAGCCGTTCCCGTCCTGCTAATTGCGGACAACTGTGCAATTGCTTCTCCAGCTATGATTGATGAGTTATATTCCGGAGCGGGGCTGGTGAGCAGGATAAACATGTATAACAATTTCCAATTAAAGATTTTTATCATCGTTCCCACAAGGACAAATTAAAGACATATTCCAACAACCAGGAGAAAGTGTTTTTCTACGTCTCATTTTACACTCTCAGAAGCAGTCAGGAAAAAGGCCGACGGGACGCCCCACGGGCGAGGACGCGGGTCTCCGCGCACACGGAAGATAGCGGGGGCTGGTCCCTCCTGCACGGCCCGCGCTCCTCCCTGCAGCCCCTGGCGGCCACCCGCCTTCCAGGTCCCCACAGTCCCGCCTCTCCTGGGACCGGTTTCCTTCATCGGGTGATGACGTGTCTCCGAGACGCCTGCTCAGTGTGGCCGTCCACAGCACGCGCCCCGGTTTCTGGAGGCGCCAGGGATGTGCGCGTGGTGGGCAAGCGTGGCTTTGGTTTTATCCACGACTTAGGAAGTGCCTGCCCCGTGGCTGCCGCGTCCGTTTCGGCAGTTCTGAGTCAAGGGGCCACAAACGTTTGTGGGCAGGTTTTCCTGTGGGCACAGGGAGTGCGAGGCCGGACCGACCGGAGAGCGGGGAGTGTGCTCGTGTCTGTAACCAACCAACTGCCCCTGTTTGGCACCCCTGGCAGCGGTGGAGAGAGCCCCGTGGCCTGGTCCTCACCTGCTGTCCGTCTGCCCCTGTCCTATTTTGGACACTCAGTTGCTGGAAGGATGGCCCCTACCACACGGAACTGGCTTTGCTTGGAGACACCTTCTCTTGACTCCTGTTTGTTCTGTTACAGTTGCCCCCGCTTGTCCCCTCTGCCCCATCCCACAGTGCATCGCCACGCCAGCGCCCATGCCCATGCGTTACCATGGAGACACTTCCGGGAACCCCGACAGTCACGCCGGTTGGAGAACGCTCCCCTCCAGACCTGGCACGACCTACGGGGATGCCCCGCCTCCTGGCGCCCCAAGAACTGTCTAGGCCGGGCCCTGCCTGACGCCCTGACTCCCCCATCCAGTGTCGGGGCAGACGGTGCTGGTGGACTCTCGCTGCCTTACTGTGCACCTGACCTGCTCCTGTGCATTTACATCCCATCGTGTTTCCATTGTTATCCCAGGTCATCGCCACTGGAGGAAGAACTGGTATAAAAATAGAAACACAAACCTAGAGCGGCACAAAGAACATCATGGTGAGCAATTTGGAGGTTTTCGTGGATTTAAATAAAATTTTAACTACCTTCTGGAGTTCCAACTGCCTTCCTTATAAAATAAAGACGAACAAAAAGGGATAAAACAGAAGAAACCCCAAACTCTGCCATGAACAATAACAGGGTATCAGAAGCTGAAAACCTCTGATGTTGGCACATTTTCCACCCCCTCGTCCTCCACAGTAACTGTGGTCCTAAGTGCTGAGGGTCCAATTCTGTTAACTCCTCAGAGTCACCAGTGACAAGGTGCTTCTGCTTTTGCCTTCAGAGCTGAAACACATGAGCACGTGTGTGAACAGGGAGATGGCTGAGGGACACGGGTGGCCATCCCGCGCACAACGCCTGCTATTTGCCGTCACCTGAGGCAAGTGATGATTATTCCCAATTCTGACCATCACCAAGTTCTACGAGAGCTACAGCGTGTTATCCTGCAAACCTGTTTATGTTATTTTTAAAATGATGTTATGCTGCGTCGTTGGCTTGCAGTGAATGTAAAATTCACTTAAAGTTTTAGAGCTATATTATGATGACTAATCCAACCGCTGGGTATCGTGAGAAATATACCGTAAGATGAACTGTTATAACACAGGCCTTTCTCTGACTGTAACCTATTGCTGGAAAAACAGTAATGCTAAACTGAAGATACTTTAAAAAATGGATTCTTGTGCTACCTAAACACTGATTTTCAAGGAATACGTTATAAAATATGTTTTCATGACACCCTCCTTGATAAAAGTATGTTCCACATAAGCAAGCATCACTTTCCCATCATTTAATTCAATGTGGTTTGAAACAGGAAACTAACTACGTTGTGCCAAATACTCAGTGGCCAGTCCCCCAAGAACACACTGTCTCGGGGCAGAAAGTCGGGTGCAAAGGAAGCAGGTCTCTGGGTGGCAGAAGCCGCAACCTGCCTCACCGCGTCCGCGCCGACAAAGTGCCGGAGGGCCCGGAGTGGACCACGAGAAAATGACAGCAGCAGCTCAAGCGTCACCTGACTCACAGCCGCACCTGAACACGCTGGTGTGACTTCCCGGCCTTCCGGCACCCCCGCACGCCCCGCCGGCTGCAGCTCCCCACACCTAGGACACACCCTTGGGGGGGGATGGGGGGGGCAGGCGGCCGCAGCCCGGCCTCACCGCCTGTGTCCCGCAAAGTCCTTGTCACTCAGCCCCTCCCTTTTACACAGGACCCCCAGTAAAGGTTCTTAACATTGTAACTTGCGTTCCTTCAACGTGTCTGTGATGACGCATTTCATCCAAACACGTTTTTGGAACAGAGGGTCGGGAAGACGTCGCCCGTGGCACCCAACGCACCCTGACAAGTTTTCAGAAAGTCGTGGAGGTGATTACCTTCCTTCGTTGATGAGCTCGATGAACGCGAGGCCGGCGTTCTTCTGAATGGAGTTCTGCCACTCCTGGGGGGGGAAGCACAGCGGGTCAGTGACAGGCACGGACGAGGGCGACCCCTGGTCAAGGGTCACGCCCACGCTGTGAATACTCCCAGGACGGTCTTTCTAACCCTTTTCCTAAACCTCTGATAAAAAACAAATGACTGTTACTGTTTTCCTCCGTTTTAGAAGGAGCTTTTCAGTTCCCACTTGGCCCCAGGCTGGTCGCCCGGGGGCCAGAGAGAGCAGGGGGCACCGGTCCGGGTCCTCCGCACAGGTGCCCCCTTGCGAGGCGACAGGGCCGGAACCAGACCTTCTTGGAAGAAGAAAACTTCAGCCCCAGCCACAGAGGATTTTCACTGAGGTTATAAAATAAAAATCAGAAGTATAAGCAACACACACAGACTGATTTGGGAATGACATGTTCTAGTTACAGGGGCCGTTCCAAGGAGTGAAAAGCGCATTAAAAATGGAGTGTGACGGTAAACAAATTGTCTGAAACCTGTAAAAAAGAGAACACTTGATATTAAACTCCATCTGGATGTTCTTTCTTCGCAGATTCCGACTGAGCAACACTAGTGAGTCTGGCGGTTGTTCTGGAGGCTGCAGGTTAGGAAAGTGACTGATTAGGCTGGTCTTCCCGACGCACCTAGAACATGCGCTGAGCAAACGTTACGGTTATTGGTTTACCCAGGTGACTGCGATGTGGCTGGTAAACTGTAACTTTTGGATTAAAATGAATATCGATTTTAATAGCACTGCTAACAACCACGTCCTCAGTAGGCTTTTATTTAAAAAGTTCTCACTGATGACTCTCGTCACCCATCCACAGAGGCGGGCGGCTCCCTGCCGGTGACCCGCGTCCCCGGACCCCGCACCCTGCTGCAACCAGGCCCCTCGCGCCCCGCACGCAGGAGGCAGAGCGTGTCCCGCAAGGGGCTCCTGCATAAACCCCCCTGCTCTAGGGGAACCCGGACAAACCCTGAGCCCACGTCTCCCCGCGCGAGGGGGCCCCCCACAGCGGCAGGGCCAGGCACCACCCCACACGGCCCCGGTGGCTTCATCTGGAGCGAAGCCCTTGTTCCTGCGCCCACAGCCTTACGGCCAAGTTTACCCGAATGGCCTTCGCGGAGCTGATGAAACCCTCGGAATCATTCCTGTTGAGGAAATCACAGGGAGCTCTTTTTCCTACATTTTAAGGAAGTGCCTATATATCAACCTCCTATATGTTGCCTATTACCATTATGTCTCCTCTTTACTGCAACCCAATTTCTCCCCGTTCCCACCAGTTTGTTAGGAATACTGGGCCTTTACTACGATGTTACCCTAAAGGACTGATTCTTAGGAAAGAAGAACCATGTCATTCTGTAGACTTAATTCTTATCATTTCTTCAACATGACATGATGCTGTTTGTACATCGAGGTCCCTTATCAGTGTAAAGTTTTAACACGAATAGGGTTTTAAAAGTATTTTCATAACGCTTATCATCAGGAGTTACACACACCCACTACATTACACTGTGTCTAAAAGGTCACAGAGTAGAATGTTTTAAAACTGTTCAGATCAAACAAAAAATATCGGTAAGGTGCCATCAGCCCGTGAGAACCTTCTCCACAACCTGGGCAGAGCAGGAGCGGAAACCAACCTGAGCTACGCGGCAGACGTGAGGCCTCACATGACGGGAAAGTCAGTGCAAGTGGGGGACCTGCAAGGGTTCATCTGGAAAGTAGTGTTTCAGGGGAGTAACTTGTCATTTCCGAGCAAGGGGACACAGCAGGAAAATGTCTGACAGGCCCTTGCGGCAGAGAGAGAGACAAGGGGACCTGACTCGAATCTTGAACACGGAATGAAAACTAAGAGATACAACAAAGAAGAGCTGCTGGGACTGGGGGAGTCAAGTGAGGACATTAACTTTCCACTCGGGGAGCAGAGACGGTGGTGGTGTTACTGGAACAGCCTGAAGAAAGGCTTCGTTCGGGGAGAGTCCTCAGGCCGCCCCCACCTTGTGTCTGCTGGACTTAGTGACAATGGCAAATTGAAAAGGAACTCAGAACTTGGAGTTATTTGATAGAAACACTGACTACCGCTCAGCCTTAGACCAAGTCTCCAAAGAAGAATGAACAGAAGACAATCAAAGACCTGGGCTGATTCTGGGGTCCCAGGCGCCGGGAGGGGCTGGTAACGCATCACCGGTGGGTCCCCAGCAGGGGTGCCGGTCACCGAGCGAATGACCCACCTGACAGCCCCGCCACATGGCCCCGGGAAGGCGCCCCCAACTGCCCATGATGACAGCGAGGGTAGGGGACCCGGGGTGGGGAGCAGGAGGCAGGCGGAGGGGTCCCAGGACCAGAGGGTGCCCCAGGCCACCTGACAGAGGGAAGGCTTGGAGGATGTTCACAGGCATATAGAAAACTTACCCCCAAAAACAAGAGCAAAGAGGCCATTCAATTTCAGGGGAAAAAAGTTGTGCTTTCAAAGAAAAAAGTGCTGGTGGCTAGTTGGAGAAACATTTGCAGGGCACAGGAGGCACTGGGCCCCAGGCCGGGGACAGCGGCCACCCCACAGCAAGCGCGGTCAGCAGTGTCCCTCCACCTGGGGCCACCCGGGGAGCCCAGGGAAAGCGGGACGGGGTGTGGGCCCTGCCTTCTCCTCTGTAGCAGCGCTGCCGGCTCCCGGTCCGCATCACAGCCCAACAGGAAAGAGCCTCAGCTCCAGCTCCAGGTCCTTCAGAGTCTGGGGTGCCCGACACAATTTCGTCCTCCTGCCCGGCCTCCTTGAAAGGCTCAAGGCGGGGCTCTTGGGCGATGACATCCTGTCCCCTGCCCCACATTGGGCCTTCGTTTCCAGTGTTCCTTCTGTTTCAACCCTCGCCTGAGGGCACAGTTACTGATGTCAGAGAGCGGGAAGGTCGGAGAAGAAGCATCACGTGAGAAAGGAACATCCACCGGTTTCCTCTCGAACCCCCCACACTGGGGGCCCCACACTGGGAAGCAAGCCCAGCACCTTCCGCTTCCTGCAACGATGCCCAGTGTTTCTGAACTGCACGGACTGGACACGGAGTCGAGGAGTTTCAAAGATCACTCAGGAAAACGTGAAATGCTGCGACCACACGGGTGCGCAGCCTGGCGGAGGTGTGAACGCCTGTCTGCTGCGGCTTCTCGGGCGTGAGGTGACCAGCAGGACAGGCGGTGACTCGGGGGTCCCTGTCCCAGCCCCCAACAATCCTCTCACACGCAGGCCCGCAGAGCTTGGGACAAGGGAAACGTCCACACGGAGAAGGAAATAATTCACGGGCGTGTCAACAAAGATCATCTCTCGGCAATGACAGGAGGAAAAGTACTTTAAAATCTTATCTACAAATCATTCCAGAGTGCTCAGCACCGGCCCATGCACACGTGTGCACACGCTCCGCAGAAGAAATCGCGCAGCCCAGGGGAAGGAGAGTTAGTTACACAAAGGCGTCCGATGTTTGGCTTCACCGGCGAACACGCTACACGGCTGTAAGGGCCTGCAGGCATCTGCCGAGGCTTCAGTGTGGTCAGGGTATCAACTCTTCTACCCGGATGTGTAGAGCTTCCTACGGATGAAGGCGTTTTCAGAGAAGCGGGTGTCGGGCCAAGGGCCCCCCGAGGCTGAGCTCTGCGCGGACAAGCTGGCCGCAGCCGGTGACGAGGACACCCCTGCGTTCTCCTCGCGGCCACCTGGGGTCGCTGGGCGCCCCGGAACCCCCGCCCACCAGCTCTTCCTCCTGGTCGGCTCCCTGCGCACTTCTCTTCCCCTCCTGCTGGGGGTGGAATGTAAAAAGCATGTCGTGTTCCTTGAGACTCCATCTCACAATCCTCCACAACAGGGGAAACTCGTCAAGGTGGAAACTAGGAGTTGAGACCCGGGACCCCTGGGACCCCGGGGTCGACGCTGCATCCCCCCAGCCTCCACTCAGCACTGACAGCCGCATAGCCGCGGCCCAAGCTGTCTCCTGAGGGTGCCCATCCTCCCCCGCAGCCTCTCCGTCCTGCGCAGGGGGCCGCCCGAGCTGGCGAGGACGGGGCTGACGCGGAGAGAAAAGGCGAGTTTCCTCGTGAAGAACCACGCGGCGGCCGCGGGCGGAGGCCGCTGTGAGGGTACCGGGGGCTGCAGGCTGTCCCCTCAGGGCCGCGGGGGGGTGTCGAAGGCGCAGGGTCTCGGGCTGGGGAAGGGCTGCGCGGAGCCAACACTGGAACTGTGGCTGCTACGTGGCCGCCACGTTCTGAATAGGAAACGTGCACCTGATTTGAAAGAATTGATGCCGAAAAAGGATGTAAAATATCTCATGAATAAGTTTTTGTAAGGATACTTGTTCATTTTATATTTAGGTTGAGTAAGATATAATATTAAAAGTTAATACCTTTTCAAATGTGGTTCTTAAAAGTTTTAAATATTACGTGGGTCCAGTATTTTTATTAGACTTCGCCGCTCGAGAGGATTAGTCAGAAGAAGCAACGTGCAGACTGTTGTCGCTCTAACAGCAATTTTTGCTCATACGAATAATAAAATAATTTTGCGCTTACGGGTAGAAATATTGGAAAGGATTAAGTGATTACTCCTCCTAAGTACTAAAAATGTAAAGCAAATGGAATTTTGGGGGGGGTTTATCTTTTAAATTTAATTTTATTGTTGTTGTATTACATCCATCCCCTTAAACAGAATTTTTATCTAACCTTATAATATTAAAAGTGGTTTTACTTTCAAGGTTTTATCTTTAGAGAGAGGAGAGGGGGAGAGATGTCAAAATGTGTGGCTGCCTCTCGCTCGCTAACTGGGGACCTGGCCCGAAGCCCCGGCAACTGCCCTGACTGGGAATCGAACCGGCGACCCTTTGGCATTGAAAATGCTCCCTGAATCAGTTAAACAATCACGTGCAGTTAAGAAACACTTGTCCCCGGGCCTAGTGGGCTGGCACTCAGTCCAGTGAGTCAAGCCAGCCAGGAAAACCACCGTTTTACTTTCAATAGACAGAACGTGGATTTCGTGAGAAACCGTCCTGGGCGTCTATGCTCCGTGGATGTTCAACGAGGGCCCTGAGGCCATTTAGCAGAACAGGCTCCGCGGCAACAGCGCTGGGAAAACGGGGGGCACACGTGCACAAGAGCCGGGTTGTGTCCCCATCACCAACACGTACAAAAATGAACTCAGGTGGGTCAAAGACCTCGATTTAGGAACGAGAATGATGAAACTACGTGAGAAAACGTGGGGGAATCGCCATGAGCTTGGACTTGGCTCCGGCCCCCCCACGTCTGCCCCCCTGGCCACGGGCACAAGGCAAGAGCCAGGTAAACGTGCAGAGAATGGAAGAGTCTCAGCTAAGGGGAGGCCACTCTTCCTATCCTACACGTGGTGAGGGTTTAGCATCCAGAACAAGCAGGAAACACGCACCGGGCCGTAACCCACGTGCCGACTGAAGACACGGGGAAGAACTGGGCAGCTCTGCCAGGGGGCAGGCGCATCGTTTGTCATCAGGGGAACGAAGGCCAACGGAAGCCACCGGCATCGCCCCACGCCGACCGGGATGACCAGAACCAACCACAGCACGTGAAAACAAAGAGAGGCGAGGGTTCGGGATGACGTGGCATGGGGAGCACCGGGGCAGCTGCCATGGACAGGCAGGCGGCGGCCCCTGGCAGAGCTAAAGCGGAGAATGAGATCTGGCCTCGGCCTAGAAGAACTGCAGGTGGAGACTCAAACGTGTCCCTGCAGACCAGCGTGAGCAGCAGCACCGACGGCAGCGACAGCCAGAGGCGGGCACAACACAAGCGCCCCCACAACCGAGGGACGAGGGCATCCCCAGCACCCGAAGGCGGGAGTGGTGGCGCTGCAGGGGTGAACCCTGAAAACACGACGTGGAAACGCACCAGCCCGACAGAAGGACCCGAGCTGCACGACCCCACGCGTTCAAACGCGAGCGCGGGCGGGTCCCGGACCACCTGGGCTGGGGAGGCCCCGAGTCCAGGGGAGACGGGAACGCGGGGCTGCTCCGGGGGTGAGGAGCTTTCGTTCGGGGGTTGGAATGTTTCTGGAGTAAGTAGTGAGGACGGTCATGCACACTGGAACGTCACAAAGCCACCGCACTGCGCACTTAAACGTGGATCAACGGCACCGTTTATGGCATCCACGCCTTTTGATCCCAACTAGGGCTACACCCTGTCCAGGGCTGTGCACCTCCCACTCACAGGGCGACTCAGTGAGGGGCCGGCTGTGCTCGGTGCCCAGCGGTGGGCGCGGCTCAACCAACCAGACAAATAAGTGGGTTTGGTGTCCGTGTGCCGCCTGATGGAAAACGTAACATGCAGAGAGGAGAGGCCCTTGGAAGCCTTACGGCCTCTGCGTCACCTTCAAGCGACCGGAGTCCGCCACCACCTCTCTGATGCGCCCCCAAAACTCAGGTCACTGCCGGCCACTGGCAGGCCCGCTTCTCCCCAAACCTGGCTCAGGCTCCCTCCCGAGAAAGCCGGTAGGAAGCCCCGGGCTTTCCTCGCTCAGCCCCCACAACCCTCCCCAGAACCTCGCGGGTCGCGGCCACATGCAGGCGGTGGCACTCCAGGGTATGCCAGTTAAAGCCCCCTGCCCCCATCTCCACTCGCGCCGGACTGCAGGCTCAGCTACAGAATGGGCAGCTGTTGAGACGAACAGCAGACTCCTTAAGAAATAGAAGAGTAGATCAATAAATCTTGAGTGACCATCATGAGGCTAAAAAGTCACAAGTTAACTCAATAAACGTGGTATCACTTTACCGTGATAAGTAGCATTTCCTTCCGAAGATACACTAAAAAAATCTAATCCATCCCCGGTTTATACATTAAGAAAATCTAATCCATCCCCGGTTTTCCTACGTTCATCACCTTATTATTCACCCCAAACCTTTTCAATACCGTGCTCTCACGGGTGCGTATTCTTCAGTGGGTCTGCCCAGACCCCTTATCTGCATCTTTGTACCCCAATCTTAGAGTCATTACTGCAGGACTCTGTGCTTGATGCCGCCTGAGTAAACCGCATCCTGGGGAAGAAAGGGGAACAATTTAAATGTTCAAAGACCAAACCATCGGGATGAGGAAGCTTGGGCCTCAGTTGTGGTTCTTCTGTAAGTGCTGGGTTACGGCCCTGCGCACATCAGTGAAGTCTCTCCGAAACCCTTTTCATTGAACTTTAGAAAGCGGTTCGAAAAGAAGAAAGGCAAACAAAACCACAAGATAACTCATGTGAGTCATTTCGTACACGGATCCTATGGAGACGCGCGGGAGCAACTTCGACTTTACGTCCCTCGTACGCGCTGGGGGTTTTAATGAGAACAAAATGATTGATTCAGCCTATATTTGTTTAATCAGTGCTTCAAGCCAGCAAGTCCTTAACTGCGGAGGGGCGTTATTTCTTACATAAAAGTCTCTCGGTTTACAAAGCGGTTTCTATCGACAGATACGGCGCAGAAGGACGCCTGTGACATCTGCTTGGCTTTACTTAGGAAACGGGAAGCAGCCCTCTGGGACCGCACCACTGCATTCCTGTGCCCGGCTTCCTAGAAAAGTCTGGAAATAATTAGAAACTATTACAGGGCCTAAAGAGAGTTTACTTGGAAGCGAAATCTGCTATTCATCAAAGACCCCGACGCAGCCAGGTTAAGGGGAGAGTCGGAGGAGGTGCGGGAGGGAGGTGCGCCGGGCCCCGCAGCCCACAGCAGGCGACCACGGGCTCAAGTCACGGCACACGGGCTCTGTGGCCTTTCTCACTTCAGTTCCTTTCAGTTCCTTACGACAGAAAACCGTGGTTCAAAAAAATGCTCAATGCAATTTTATTTCATGTAAGTTGCAAGAGGAGAAGAATAAAGTCAATTTTTAACATGGACTGTTCTGTCAAAAATGCCACACGGAAAAGCAAAATACGCAAACTACGGGGAAAATGTTTTGGGGTATTTGTGGGGAAAAACGCAACATGGTGTTAATGCCAATAGTTTCTTAAACAATAAAATCTGTTTTCCGCAGACCAAAAGTCCCCCCGGGGGCTGGGGCCGGGGCGCCTGCAGGACGAATGACCCGGCCAGCACGGCCAGACTCCAGTGCGGGGATCTCAGGCAGGTTTAGACCATATTCTGCACACAAACCACTGGCAAGAGTAACTCCAATCAGGAGCTCAGACCCGAAAGAAAGAAATTAAGGCTAATATCCCCAATCATCCGTGGTTAACATGAAGTTTCCCAGACGAAAGGCAGAAAAATACGTATTGAATGTGTTGTGGCGAATGGAAGACAAAGACGTGCCGGAAGGGAGGTGGCATCTCCCTCGCAAACAGAACTGCACCTAAGTTAAGAAAGAAAATAGATCAACTTGAACATTCCACGTGCGTCGAGAACTTCTTTCCACGACCAAGTAAATCGCAGCGTGGACCGTCACTCCGTTGTAATTCCCACCGAAAAAAACTGTGTTTTGCGTAATACGTATAGCACATGACAACGGTAGCTATTCGCTCAGGTTTTCACCTATTTTATTATCGGTAATCGCTGCTCATGATGTGACCTGGAGGCAACACTACTACCGAAAAGAAAACAAAGGCTGATTAAAGTAAAACTCAGGACGGATCGGCGCTGCCCTGCGAGGGGCGGCCCCTCCGCCGGCTCACGGGCCTGCTGCCACGCCAGGCGCCCTGCGGGGTGAAACGGGTGACGCGCCAGCTGGGGACGCGCGGGGCAAGGGTGGGCCATTTTCAGATACGCTGGAGATCTGCCCACTTTCTGGTGCCCTGAACCCCAGGTCGTGCGCACCCACGGGACAGCCAGTACCTGCCAGGCTGGTTTCACGAGCTGACTGCAAAGGAGCCTGGGAACCCCGCCCACCGGCACTGTCCGTCCCGCGTGAGCCTGCTCGTGGCTCCTTTAAAAACTTTGCGAAAAGCGGCACTTCCGCTTCCCAGAACAGAACGCCACCGGAGCCCTGTTCCCCACGAACAGACATTCTAAGTGTATTTATGAGGCCTATTGAATCAATCAACCCCTTGAAATATTTAAACGCTCTCTGAGTTACTGCGATAATGCAGGAGGCCCCATTTGCAAGGGCTCTGCTGTGCGCGGGGAGCTCGGGTTTCGCCCGCTTCCTCCCGATCGATGGTGCTCCCTCCGGGACACGCAGGCGCGGCCAGCTCGGGTCGGGTGGCGCCGGGGCTGGAGACGCGTCAGCCCCTCGCCCGGCTCCTCCTCTCTCTCCACTGCGGGAAGCCGGCGCCCAGGAACCGGGAGTTGGCGCTGTGGGGGTTTCGTTTTGTTCCGAACAGGATTTTTGAGACCTGTGCACCACGAGGTCCCGAAAGGCCCGGCCGGCGCTCTCGGCCGGCGCTCCAACTCAGGGCCCCAGGACGCTCAGCTGGCGGGGGGCTGACCCCCGAGGCCGGTGCGGCCCCCGGGGCCGAGGGACAGGACGGGCGTCCCTGCCAGCCTGGAAGAAGGCGAACCCGAGGACTGGACACCAACGGGTGAGTCGCTCTGGTTGTTTTACTTCTGCTGCTCCGTAGGCCGCACGGGCACCATGTTGTTCTGATCTGCAGTCGGCTCCCGGGCCCTGGGACAGTTCACCTGCATTTTCCTTTCCACTGAGGAAACTGGGAGGACACCTAGGGGTTCCTTCCTACGAAACACACGTAACCTCTTTTTTCACTCATGCACAAAGTATTTACACTTAAAATCAGAATCACTAGGGGACATGAAAGACCGTTAGTCCTTATTTTATTTATCAGAAAAATGTAATGTGTGTGTGTGTGTGTATTTGGTCTTCTTATAATTGCTAACACGTAATATCCAACAATGACAATTCTATTTTTAATTCTGATTACTAAAGGAAATAGGATGAGCAGGTTTTTAGAATTTATACTAAAATAAAACATGCAAATTCCATTAAAAAAACAAAACAAAACCCAGAAAGGCATCATATCAAAGGCTACTCACTATTAAGCTGCATTTTATACGTTAGCCATTACGTGAAAGTTAAACTTAGTTTTCATAATCTAATAGGGAAGAAATCATGTCATTAACAATAAACATTAGGATTATAAATTCCACTGGGTCATCCTTAAAAGGTGAAAAGGTGGGATATAAGGGAGGGGATCACATGAAGACACGCCAAGGGTAAGGGGCGGTGGAAGGCTGGGGTGGGGAAGAAGAAAGCCACAGAGGCAGAAGGGAGAGGAAGACACGGTACGGACGGCGGGAGGTCACCCACCTCGCAGTGCCTCTCGGGCTGACAGTACACCAACATGCACACACGTGCCCGCGCGTGTCCCTGCAGCCCCGCCCGGTGGCACATACCTGGGAGCACAGCAGCATCACGAGCTCCACCACGGAGGTGCTGGACTTCATGCAGACCAGGCCTGCGGCAGAGAGAGGGCACACGTGAGATCACAGGGCCGGGCCCCGCGGCTCCCGGGCCAAACACGGCTCGTGCACGGACACGCTCGCTAGCGCTGTCGCGGCATCAGTTACAATATGCTCAGATGTTCAAGCCGTGAAAAACCCCAGAAACTGACTCCGTGCCGGGTGGAGGCATTTCTCACACTGAAACGAGGTGGGAGAGCGTTATCGGAATCTGCTTTTATCACCGCGACCCAAGCAATAGACAAATTCCATTAATTAAAAAAAAACAAAACCAGAAAGGCATCATATCAAAGACCACTCACTATGAAGCTGTGTTTTATACGTTAGCCATTGCATGAAAAATAAAACCCAGTTTTCATAACCTAATCGGGAAGAAATCATGTCATTAACAATGAACATTAAAATTATAAATTCTACTGGATCATCTTTAAAAGGTGGGGAATAAGGAAGGGGCCGGGGGGACAATCATCATTGAAGGTTTATCTAAATTTTCACCCAGAGACAAAATTACATGGGTTGTCAGGTGTGAAACCATTTTCCAGTCCCACACGATGACCCTACTGAGCGAGTCTCCCGGGCTCTGCTTCCAAAGCCTCTGCAAAGACACCAGAAGCACAAGAAGGGCGGCAGCAACTCCCCACGTAATGGCTTCTGTCCCCTGATGTCTTGCGAGGCCCCGGGCACCGTGGTGGGCACCGTAAGCGCGTGGTCTCAGTGGCTTTTCTTTACGCTCGGTGGCGTGCTTTTCCCGTTCTGAAGGAGAGGAGCACTGTTCCTACAACCCTTTCCAGTTAAAGGGACGGTGGCTGTGTCACATCCACGAGGGGCCCCGCGGGCAGCGTGGCTCGTGCCAACGCGGAGGAGGAGTGACCAGCAGCAGCCACCTCTGGAGGGCGCTGACCAGGGTGTTGGCGGAGTCCAAATACACTTCAAAGCTGGTCACCACTGCGAAGTTAACTTAACAGACCCGGCTCTTCTCCTTACAGGAGGACAAACGGGATCCGTGAAAGCTCTGCGTGGTGAGAAATGCCGCTAAATGGGGCGTCATGCTTCTCTGTGGGTGATTTCAATCAACAGCCTCACCCGCCCGTGGTCACCAGGGGGGTGTATGCTGTGGGGTGCGCGCCCTCCGTGCACGGCCTTCCCCCCCGCACTGTACCCCCTACTGGGAGGCTGAGGAAGTCAGAGGCCCCGGGAAAGCCCCCTGCAGGGACAGCTGCCGTAACTGCCCGCAATCCTCTTGCAAAAAGAGCGAGAGGGGGGCAGACAGTGGGACATTTCCACCTGCTGGCGACCCGACTGTTTGAAATCCTGATGCAGCGAAACTTGGCAGAAGCCAAAGGACCGTGCAGAGCAAAGGGGTCACAATTAAAGCACAAAACCCTTCTCAATGTAGATTTCCGCCAGCGAGGGAGGCCACGTAACGATTCCACCCCGTGGCCAAAAAGGAACTTGCGTATAAAAAACCATCCCCTGAGGGGCACGTATTCTGTGTCTTAGTTTTCCACACACGTAACAAGCTGAGGTAAAACGTAGGAAAAACATGCGATTACGTTCCTTTCGCTCATCTTTTAAACGAACACTCAAAACACCCCTTGTTACAAGAACACCCCCAATTTTTACAAATAGGCTCATTCTGCCGTAAGGAAAATACAAAGGCTCCACCCGTACTTTGCTCCAAGGAAAGACCCACAAACGGGCAGAAGAGCCGCACCTCCGGGCTCTGGGAAAGGCACACGGTTTCCACTCCACAGACCCGGACACGGCGACTACAATGTTTGTCCAATTCGTTTCAAACAACCTGAGCTCACGGGGTCTCTTCAACGCAACGAAAATTCCCTGGACAGCGAAGCACAGCAGAGGCAATTTTGGAAGGCTGACCATCCTCCCCGAAGTGTATACCACTGCCCCCACGTTTGCAAGTCTAGCATGGAACGGTAAACAGGGGTCTGTCCCATTTTCATCAGCTCGGGAGAGCCAGGAACGGGGGCTGCCTGCGGATTGAGGCAAGTATCTTACAAATGTCTGTCCCAAACAGGCCAGGTTTTCTTTTTTTGGCTCTGGAGAGAATTTCACCATCGAATCCGCTTATTTGCTACTTCCTCACGTGGGCCACGCCTAGCGTTCGCCCCGGGGTCCAGTCACGTGAGCGCTGGGGACCCGAGGGCGTCAGGGGGCCCAGTCCCGGCACCAACGGCCAACGGGTTGAGAAATCCGCGCCCCGGACGCTGGCAGGGGTCCGGGTTGGCGGTCGCTGTCATCTTCTGGACCAGCGTGGCGCTGGCCCGGGACGCAGCTCAGCTCCCCTCCCGCGGCGGCCACTGAGGGCACAGCGACACCCGTCCCACGCTGAACCCTCAGGCTTCCCCCGGGCCTGCAGACGTGGGCCCGAGCCTGATGCCCCGTGTCCGTCTCCAGCGGGCTGGGCCTCGCGGTTTGGGGCGCAGGGCGCGGCCGCAGCAGCGAGGGGTCTTCTCCAGGCGGCACGTGGCCTTGAAGGGTCTGCACAGCCCTCCAGCAGGGCCCTTCCAGGGGGACCACTGGCCCCGGGGCTGCGCGCCGCTCCAAGCAGGTCCCAGGAAATATGGTTTAATGAGGAAACCTAGAGACCACCTCCCACAGGTCACACTGTGCGTTGATGGAGAAAAACGAAGGCTTGGAGGAAGAATAAGAGTTTCTTTCAGAACAAGAGCCCAAGTCACCGAAGAAGCTTTTCCGAGCACGGGGAACGCTGGGTGCCACGCCTGCACCGAGTTCCTGTCCTTCGCTGGAAGCGAGGGAGGGGCCGGGCTGCAGCCCCAGGGTCCCTGGGAGCCCAGGGCCAAAGTGAAGGTACACAGCAGGCAGCTGTGGTGGGAGGAGGGACGCGGACGGGACCCTGGCTGAGATGACGTGGAGCTGATCTGGACAGCAAAGGTCCCTGATGGGACAGAGAAGTCGGGGGGGGGGGGAGGGCAGCTGGGGCTGGGACGCTGGGGATGACCCGGGGGGCGTGGGGGCTGAGGTTTCTGTAACAGACCCACTAGATCACCAGTACTTATCCCACCAGTCGAGGTGTTTAAAAAGACTTGATTTATTTATGTTCAGAGAGGGCAGGGGGGAGAAATAAGAGGGAGAGAAACATTAGCATGTGGTTGCCTCTCACACACCCCCCACTGGGACCTGGCCCACCACCCAGGCAGGTGTCCTGACTGGGGATCGAACCAGCGACCCTTCCATTTGCAGACCAGCACGCAATCCGCTGAGCCACACCAGCCCGGGCCCCGGTGGTTTTATGATCTGGTTTCTCTATTTTTCCTCATAATAAAATACACTAATCTGTTTTCCAACCGATAGGACCATTCTGATCACTTGAATTTTGTAAATCAGGTCCTTCTTGGACCTTTAAGTTTTTAAGTAAGTTCCCAATGGTTTAAAAAATGTATCCCCAAGTGAGCAGAGACTAGTCACGGAAGTAGGTGAAATGGTGTCATCCTGGTAACACGTGATGAGTAGGAACTAAGGGCAGGGAGAGGAACTGCCCGCTCACTGAGCTTCACTGCTTTGCTCTCAGGGAGGAACGGCCGGTAACTGGGTTGAAGTCCTGTTCTCGGTGGTTTCACACCGCGCGGGAAGCTTTCCAAACCACGGTGCCAGGTGCCAGGTGCGCACCTCTGAAGGCCTCCACCATGTTTACACATCTCTATTCGCGGACGGGCGATTTCTTATGTTTTTACCCCTCGTTTATGTTTATTTTTTAAAGACTTATTATTTTCAGGAAGAGGAGCCGGGCGGGAGGAAGAAAGGGAGAGAAGCATCCGTGTGTGGTTGCCTTTCACCTGCCTCCAGCTGAGGACCTGGCTGGAGACCTGGTCACGTGCCCTGGCTGGGAATCGAACCAGCGACTTTTGGGCTCGCAGGCTGGCGCCTTATCCACTGAGCCACCAGCCAGGGCTCAGATTTTTTCAGAAGTCAGAAATCAGTAATCCTCTCTTCCGTGAAATACGGTGTAGGATTCGTAAAGAAATTAATATTAGTAACATGAATTACCACTTCAAAGGAACCGGATCCTGCGCTTTTCCCCCAGGAACCCCCCTATGCCTTAAAGGCAGCAGAAGCCCATTCCCGCGGGGCGGGGGGGGCTGAGTGCTTTTAAGTGGCAAACGTGGCCGCCTCGGGTTGCTGTCACAGGATCCGCTGTCGCTGGCGCCCCGACACCCCCGCAGTCGTTCTGATGAGTCTACTGAAAGTAAACCCTTTCTCTAAATTATTAGTTTTTAATCACTGTGTTGATACAGCCTAGGAGCCTTGTGGGCCTGGGTACAGTTTTGCAGTTTTGCTGCTGCTAAGAGTTTCTGCTCAGTGGTAAAGCTGAAGTTCCCAGGCTCGTTCCCGGGCGGCTTCGCAGGGCGCTGCTCACAGCCAGCAATGCAGCGGCGCGGTCCCCACCCGTGTCCGCCGGGACCGCCGTCCCTGGAGGCAGGAGGACCGCCGCGGCCGCCTGTGAGTTGGTGGCCAGCTCTGGCCGCTTCCCCGCAGTGGCCCTGCCGGGGACACTGGCTACTCCTCACTCCGGGGCCGCTTTTTCCGGTCACCACGGGGCGTGGCCACCTGTCTGCCCGGCCCACGGAAATACCGTTTTCCGTTTCACGGGCTAAAAAACAGATGACAATTTCCAAATCACTGGGCCACTTAAGTTCCGTGTTGGCCGACTCCTGAGACGTGTTCGTCAAACCCTTTATTTAAGGAACCCGGAGTCAGGTGACGGTCTTTGACGTCCAGGGCTGACAGCCCCGGCTCACAGATCACACAGCCCCAGGGAGGTCTGGGTGGTGTTTTGCTGAAAAACTGCAATAAAACGCTATGCCTCAAAATAACCTAAGAGAGTTATTTTCGAAGCTCTAATTAAATGCTTTTATTCACACTATTAGACCCAAGTTTTACTATGGAAGCGGCTGACCTACCCTGCCCTTTTCCTGGATTTCTGGTTTAGTCACAATGACAACGAATAAGGGTGAAGTACGGAAAGGAAAAGACATTTCTACTCTCCTAGGTCCTCTGGATCCCTCCACTGGCTTCGGGTGGAGTTTAAGTTTGGAGCCAGTTGCTATTCCTGTGTCCCTTCTGTTCCACCTTTGCTCCTTCAGCTCCCAAGGGACTCAGTCACATTCTGAAATGACTCCACTGTGTCTGGTTCGAACGCCGACACAACCCAAGAAAGACTCTGGCCTCGTGTGTTAGGACTCAGTGGGGCTCGGGGCTGGAAACGCGACGCCCGGCCTGGGAGGCAAAGTAAACGGCCGTGCGAGCTGGTGCGGTGGCCGGCACGCGCCTTTCTTCACGTTAAAACCTCCGCTTCTGCGCCTTCCTCCCTGTTAAAAGCAACGGGAAAATGTCCTGGGGGCGGGGGGATAAGAACTCAGATCTAATTCTGTCCGGTGGCCCCGATGGGTCACACCCACGGCCACTGGGTGCCACACAGCCGGGCCGCCTCCCACTGCGTGCGGCCTGCAAGCTAAGAACCGCGTGTGCCCTTTGAATGTCTGGAGACGGGGCATTTACGTGTCGTTCCTTTACCACCGTGGCTCGTCCCCGCCACAATGACGCGGCTGAGGTGATGACAGGCCATTGGGCCACAAAACCTGAGGTGTTCACGATTTGGCCCCTCGGGGAACATGGTTCCTGCGGGACAGGATGGACCCTGCAGTCCTTCCCGGTGAGACTCTCGTGGTTCTAGATCCTCCTTCCCGCGGAAACTGGGGCCCGAGTAACTGCAGGAGGGGCGGCGAGGTGGGACGCGCGCGGTCGTCTGCGGTCAGCAAGTTGGGCATCAGCTGCCAATGCTCCTCCTCGAGGCCACCGGGCGGAGCGGGTCGGGCAACGCGCAGCGCTTGGTGCCACAAGTGAGCGGTTGGCGCAGGGGCCGCTGTGAGCTCACGGGCCTGCGGAGCGGCCGGAACCGTGTGGCGGGACCACGGCGCCGCTGCCCTGCGCACACAGGTCCCAGCCCCGCTCGGGTGGCCCCCGGCTTTGGGTGGAGAGAACGAAGCGGTGGCTTCTCCCACGCGCACCTCCTGGTGACATCCGTCTTTCCACCACGCGTTGTCAGGTCCTCCTGGTCCCGCTAGACTGTCACTTAAACACGGGGCCTGTTCTTCCTGCCTCCAGGCGGCCCCTAACCCGCCCCACGCAGCCGACCACGGCTTCTTCGTCCCCTCTGTGCTCTTGCCTGGTCAAATCCTTCTTCAGCGCAGCTTACTGATGACCTATTACAGTTTCAGAGCTTTTCCTCTTCGCGCCTCTCTGCCCTGTAACCCCCTTCCCTCCAGCCAGCCCACCCTTCGTTCCCGTCCACGGGCTGTGCGTACACAGTGGGTCCTTCGGCTCCACCCTTTCCTGTTAACAACCCCCGTCTATACTGCACCCACCAGTTACGCTTCCCAATCCCTGCACTTCTCCCCCTTCCGCCTCCCAGCTGATAACCCTTCGTATGATCTCCATACCTACGATTCTGTTCCTCTTCTAGCTGTTTGCTTAGTTTTTTCTTTTTAAAATTTTGTTCATTATTTATTTGTAGAGAAAAGGGCAGGGAGGGAGGCAGAGAGGGAGAGATGGCTGCTTTTCACCTGCCTCCAGCTGGAGACCTGGCCTGCAACCTGGTCATGTGCCCTGGCTGGGAATCGAACCAGCCACCTTTGGGTTTGCAGGCTGGTGCCTTATCCACTGAGCCAGCAGCCAGGGCAGTTTTTTCCTTTTAAAGATTAATTTGTTGACAATTGTGAGTTTGTTGTCATTTTAGTGTTCATAGTTTTGATCCTTTTTCTTTAACATTTCCTATCATAATGGCCTGGTAATGAACTCCTTCAGCTTCACCTTGTCTGGGAGGCACTTTATCTGCCCTTCCATTCTGAACGACGGCTTTGCTGGGCAGAGTCATCTTGGCTGCAGGTCCTTGCTGTTCATCACCTTGGACGTTGGTAGAAAGCTGTCCCGGAAGCTCCTAAGCCTCTCCCGTGTTTCCCATTCTTCCTTCTTCACTCTGTACCGACCGGCGCGCTCATCTCTTCCTATGTCCGATGGGCTAGTGTGAACCCAGCTTCCGTCCCTTCACCACTGGCTTCCCGTGGATGTTCCATTTGACTGAGCGCAGTCTTCCCTTTCCTCTGGGAGCACCGTTACCACCCGTGTTCTGAACTCGGTTAGGCTGGCGTCTCCTTGTCGCTTTGTTCTCCACTGGGGCCTTGATCTGCTCCCTCTTTTGGGCCCCGCGTCTCCTCCTCTACTCGACAGGCTCCTGTGCCGGCCTGTGTCTCAGGTGGAGCTGCTGCCCGTTACGCTGTAAGTGGTGGCACCTTAGGGTGCCGTCAGCGCAGGTGACCGGCTTCCCCACGCTGTGGGCTGTGTGTGGGGGGGTCTGGGAGGCAGCAACGCCGCTTGCTCAGCTCCCGCCCCCTCCAGGCACCTCTCCCGCTTCCCGTGTGGGACTGGCCGGCGCTGCCCTCGCTGTGGCCCTGGCCCGGTTCCCACAGCGCGTGGGTCTGCGGACGTCCTGGGACTGTGGGGGCCTCTACATTGGAGACCGGCCGTTTCTTCCGCCGCCCCAACCCCCTCTGGTTTTCACAGTCAGAAGCACGAGGCTCCGTTCGCCAGCCACCAGAATCATGGGCTGCACGGCCCGGGCTGGGGCTCCCCAGGTGCCCCTCCGGCCTCTGTAACACGTGACCACCCGCCAGCCAGCCCCCGCCACCTCCGAGCCACCTGCTGTCTGTCCCCTGGGCTCCGCGGATCCTCCCCTCCCACCCATCTGGGTGAGTGTCCCCTCTTTTCCCTGGTGCTGGACTGCCACGCAGTTCAAGTTTCTGGTGGTTGTGGTTGATTTCAGTTTTTTCGTAGTTGTATTTCTTCTTAGTTGAAAAGGTTCTCGGGGCGGTTTCAGGGGGCCGCTCCCCTCTATAAAACTGCTCCCCAGCTTCCCTAACTCGGATCCTCCGCTCCTCAACTCTGCTGCGTCTCACAAGAAACCCCTCTTCTCCCCCAACACCCCCAATGTGCCCCCAGGAGAACCGCAGGGAAGCGACAGAGCCCCGGTCGGCAAGTCCCCTCTCGGTGATCACTGCCTGCTGACCAGGGGCCGGGCACTTCCGGTGGGCCCAGCGGGTCACCCCACCGTGACCCGCCAAAGAGGTAACACACTAAGTAAACTCACTTTTCTACTCTTGGAAAAATGATTTGTTGGTTCAGATATCGAGAACAGAAAAAACAACCAAGAAATAAGTATTTATACTGCTAGCAAAATCAAGGGTAAAACCTGTAGAACCTTATGTAACTAATGTTTACAATATAACCATTATTTAAGTTCTATAACAGAGAGACTACAACCCTCATTATTTAAGTTCTATAACAAAAAGACTACAACCTTCATTATTTAAGTTCTATAACAGAGAGATTGCCCCTGAAGATTCTGGTTGGAACTGGAACCAATGGGAGCCCCGAGCTTTCACCCTGGAAAAGCTCTCTGGATGCTACTCTCATCGTTTACTCAGAAGGGGGAGGGATATGGTCCCGCTAGCCTATTATTTCACCTGGTAAGAGCAGCTGTTCAGACCTGAATCGGGAACAACGAAGCGTGTGCACCTGGCAGATGTCAACACCAAGTCCACGGCTAAGCCACCAGGATCAACCGACTTTATTCGCAAAAAATAGCCTTTCTGGCTCGATCATCAGGTGTGTTAGCCCAGCCACTGAGAATTCTAATCCATGCAGGCTGGGGTCGGCGATTTCCCTGCGGACGGGGCAGGTCCCGTTCTCCGCTCTCCGGGCTCCGCAACCTGGGTTGCAACCCGCCGGCTCACCGCAGCGGCTCCGGGAACACACGGTAACGTGGCTCATCTGCGTGGCGGTAAAACTTCATTTACAAAGCTGGTGGCCACCGGCCTGTTCATCCCTGGTACGGGCTGGAGTTGAGCGACAGCACTCAGTTTGAGGAGGAAACTACAGGCATGGCTACTAACGTACCCTCCCTGACCCCATTCCGGGAACAACTAGCGTAAATCAGTCACCTCTGGCTGCAGTTTGCGTTTTAACATACGATCTCTACCCAAGCCACTGTTCCCCGGGTGCTGTTCTGCTCAGCGTTACCTTTGCGAACTAGCATGTCACGGCTGCATGTTGTATTCGTGCACCGCTTTTGTCTACGCTCCGATCCACATCCCGTGTTCCACACTGGCTACGCGCTTCTCCGTCCCAGCGGGAGCCCACAGGGCTGCCGCCTCCCCACCTCCCGGCAGACATGTTCTTCTGGTGTTGCGAGAGTCACCACGGTCGTGGGTGTCAGGTGGTATTTTGCGGCTCTGATCTTCTCATTTCAAAATTATGTGTGTATCCTGTTCAACTGGGGAGGGTATATTCCCGACATTAACTGACAGACAGGTGGCTTGCAAATGGGGAAGCATGAAACCTCCAGCTTGGCTCTCTCAGGACTGTTGAGGCTAGTTGGAGTCTTTGAGAGTCTATACAAATTTTGGTCTAGATCAGCTCTCTCTGAAGTAAACACCTTTGGGACTTTGACAGGGTTGTAGTCAACCTGTTGATCGCCCTGGGTATTCCTGACGCCTTAACGACATGCAGACATGGATGTCTCTCCAGGTGTCCGTGTTCTTTCGTCTCTCTCACCGATGATGTGAGGTTTTC
Organism: Noctilio leporinus; assembly: GCA_004026585.1. Taxonomy (NCBI): domain Eukaryota; kingdom Metazoa; phylum Chordata; class Mammalia; order Chiroptera; family Noctilionidae; genus Noctilio; species Noctilio leporinus. The sequence goes on along the minus strand of PVIW01002758.1, from coordinate 71,940 downwards.
AGTGTTCGTGGTCCTTTCTTTGTTCAGTTTATTCCTAAGTACTTTATTACTTTTGCTACTATTATAAATTGTTCTCTTCATTTCCTTAGTGTGTTTTTCAGTGTCAGTGTGTAGAAACGAAGTCATTTCTTGGATGTTGGATTTTGTACCCTGCAACGTTGCTGAATTCATTCCGTAGTTCCTACTGATATTTCTTAGGATCGTTAGCATTTTATATCCAACATGATGTCGTGTGCAAATAGATGTCTTCCTTTCCAACTTGAGGCCTTTCGTTCCTTTTTCTTACATCATTACCCCGACCAGGACTTCCAGGAATGGGGTGACTAGAACTGGAGAAAGTGGGTTCCTTTTCCTGCTTCTCATCTTCCGAGTGGCTCCCTCTCTCCTGCTGCAAGTGCTTCTGTCATGGAAGGTGCTGAACTTGGTCCAATGCTTTTCTGCATCATGGTATCTTGCCGTGACCCATGCAGAGTGGAGGTTCCTAGGCGGGGGTGACGGGAGACTGAGAAAGACACAACACAGTTCAGAGAAAAGCGGGGCCAGGGGGAGCACTGCCCTGGGGTGGAGAGACAACGACCCTGAACGCGGTCTCTGCGCTTATTTTGTAGGGTCAAGGAGGCTCTGCGGGCTTAAGGGAACAGTGCGGGCAGACTGTCCCGTTCCCAGGCTAGCCAAGCGGTAAGTGTGTCTTCTGCCCGGGTCGCAGCCGCCTTTGGCAGCCACCTGCGGTGGCCCATTCCCTTGTCCACCCCCTGGGTTCAGCTGCGGCAGCCGCTGGCCAGCTCCGCCTCGCCTAGGCCAGCGGTCAAGGGCGGCCTTGCCGGCCCTCACCATCCCAGAAGGGACAACACCTACAGCAGCTTCCCTTCCTTTTGCCTCCCGTTGACAAATTTCGTGTGCGGACCACCCCCACATTCCAGGGAACTCTCCCTTGGCCGTGAGCGTAATCCTTTTAATACGATGCGGAATGTGGGTGGCTAGTCTTTCGTTGAGGGTTTTTGCCTCCACACTCAGAAAGGGCGTTGGTCTGGCTTTTTCGGGTCTAGTTTTGGTGTCAGAAAGGCCAGCCTAACGTAATGGGTTCCAAGTGTGCATGTCTCTTCCGTGTTTTGGGGGAGTTTGAGGAGGTCAGATGCTCATTATTGGACATCCGAGACAATGGGCCCATGAAGCCGCCTGGTCCCGCGTGCGCGCCCGTGTGTGACATGGTAACTTCACGCTTCTCACGTGCAACCCCAGCTCCGCGTAGATGCTTTCCCCCCCGCCTCTCCCACGTTCCATCCGGATGCCTGCAGTTAACGTTCTGAGAACCCTGCTATGCGCACACAGAGGACGGAATTTGAGAACGCCCGCGATTACTCATTAGCTTACACCCAACATCACGCAGCCACTGCATGTAAATGACAATGACGCTACACGTGTAACGTCCGCCCCCTGCGTGTTCGCTGTCAGGCGATCGCTCGCCCTCCCCCTGCTGCCCCGTTCCACGCCGTCAGGAGCCGCCACACCGACATCTTCCCGGGAAGTTCAGGGGCCAAGTCCTCGCGGGGGGCTCCCGGGAGGAGGGGTCCCCGGTTCCCGCCTGTGAGCAGTGTGTCTGCAGCCTCTGCACACGGAAGTCGGCGGTGGACATTCTCATTGCCGGGCATGTTCTCCTGGCTGGCAAACACGTCCGTCAGAAAGGGTGACAGTAATACAGCTCTTTCATGGTCAGTTCCCTTGTATTTTTATCCACGTAAGTTCATTTGTATTTTCATCTGGATACCGGAAATGTTTTTCCCTTTACTAGGACACGTCCCCATGCTGGTCATCCGGGTGATTTCTTCAGAGGCTCAGGAAACATTTGTGTGAAAGTCTGAAAGGTTTTTCAACTCCAGCTCACATTCGCTATTATTCTGTATTGGCGTCAGGTGTACAACGTAGTGGTTGGACAGGCGTATGCTTTACAAAGTGTCCCCTGGTACTTCCGGCACCCACCTGGCACGACGATTGTGACAATATGATTGACTACATTCCCTGTGCTGGCATCGCAGCCCCACGGCTGGTCTGTAACCAGCTACCTGGGCTTCCCTCCACCTCTTTCACGCAGCCTCCCCTCTGGTGGCCACCGGTCTGTTCTCTGTATCTAGGAGTCTGTCTGTTTCACTGGTTCGCTTGTGTTATTCTTTAGATTCCACGTACAAGTGAAATCATGTGGCATTTGGTTTTCCCTGAATGACCTATTTCCTGTAGCGTGATACCCTCTAGGCCCATCCATGTTATTAAGAATGGTAAGATTTTCTTCTTTCTCACGTCCAAGTAACGCTCCGTTGTGTGCACGTACCATGCTTTTCCGGCCACTCATCTCCTGGTGGGCGCTGGGCTACCACCTTGGCTGCGGTAAATGGTGCTGCGCTGAACGTAGGTTTATTCCTTCCCGTTCCTCCTGCTTTTGGCTCTTCAAACAGATGCCCAGAAGTGGAGCTGCTGGGTCAGAAGGCAAGCTCCATTCTCAATTTTTTGAGCCACTTCCACCGTGGCTGCACCAGTCGGCATTCCCACCAACAGGGCACAAGGGTCCCCTGCCTCCTGGTTCTTGCCAACGCGTTTTCTTGTTTGGTTGATGACAGGTGTGAGGCGACAGCTCACGGTGGTTCTCATTTGCATCTCTCTGATCAGGAGCGACGCTGAGCATCTTTTCATACGTCTCCTGGCCATCTGGGCGTCCTCTGCGGAGAAGCGTCTATTTAGGTCCTTTGCCCACTTTTTATTTGGATTGTTTGATTTTTTCAGTGGCGGCTGCGTTCTTTACGAATTCCGGATGTGAACACCTTATCAGATGTACTTTGGCAGGCGTGCTCCCCATCAAGGGGGCTGCCTTTTCATTTTATGGACGTTTCTTCTGCTGCACGTGACTTTTTAGTTTGATGTGGTCCCATCTATTTATTCTTTTTCTTTTGTTTTCCTTGCCCAAGGAGATAATCAGGAAAATATTAGTAAGAAAAATGTCCATGAATATTGTTGGCTATGATTTATTCTAGGAGAAAAATGAGTTTAAAAAAATCTTAATGGTTTCTTTGAATAAGTGATCCTGTTTTGTTTTTTTTTTTCCTTTTTCTTCTTTGGAAACTCTTATCTATGTTGAATATTTTAAATTTGTCTCTCATCTTTTTATAGTCTTTAGTGATTATTTTTCTGATATTTAAAATGTTCTCATATGTCTATTATTCCTAAGTTTATTCACTTTATTATAATTTAGCCTTCATTTCTAAAATTATATGCCCTTTCATCTTAAATTCTTTCCTAAGTTTTATCACCTAACTTGTGAGATTCTCTAAATTGTGATTTAAATTTTTTTTTTTTCCACATCCTGTGTTATTTTCTCATTCAGCTCATTTTAAAACCTCACCTTTTATTCTGGTACAATGGGCTCCTTTCCTACTCATTTTCATTTTTCTTATAGTAATATATGGCGTTAAGTTCCTTTTGCTGGGTATTCTTTTACGTTCATTTAGTATACCTGAATTTTTAGATAACTTTAGATAGTTTGTTTCTTTTCCTTCAGGTTCTAGAACAAGATCCCACTTGTCTGTTTCCAGAAACAACACAGCCCACTTTCTGAGACACGCTGGCCCGGCCTGCCTCCCCCTCTTCCCTTGGACTTGACCCTCCTCTGAATTCTGCTCCCAGGGGTGTGGCCTCAGAGAGGGGCTCCACCTGGACGAGGCCCCGGGTGGCCTGAGCTACCCCCGCGCGGCGCAGGGCGCAGGGCGCAGCTGCCCCTCAGGCCCAAAGCTCGGGTTCCCGTGGGTCCCCGCACACCCGCACCCGGCCTGGCACCTGACCCAGGTGGCCGCAGATCAGGGTCCCCCGACACTCCGTGGCATCTGCCAAGAGCAGAACCCCTGCCCTGCCTGGTTGCCCTGGGGGTTCAACGGGGTGCCCGTCACCTGGGTCCATCTGTGGACCGCTAGCTGCTACGCACCATCCACCGTTCCTTCTGTTTTTTATGGAGGAAGGAATTCAGGGATGTTTAAAAACTGCTCCCACCACCACCGACCCTGAATTCATCATGCAGTTTTCTGTATTACTGCAATTTTACAATAACTTCCAAAATTAATTTAATGTGCAGTTTCTAAATGACAACGAACATACACATTTTTTCTAATTATGTAGCCATATTGTTACTGCGTATATAATCCAAGGCTCATTCCTTTTGTAACAGAAGTTTAGTGATGCTCTCCTTTGGTGGAGGTGGGAATTTCAGGCTATATTTACGAGTTCAATAAAACATGTATGAGTAAGTGACCTTAAGAGATGTAAACTACAGTGATTACTCCAGAATCACTCAAGAATAAAATGTAAAAGGTTGACTAATGAAAGTGACAAGCTAAAAAAATTAAAGAACATTATTTTAGTTTGCATTTTAAAGCAGCTAATAATTTAAATCACCAAAGGTTAATTATTGTGTAAGAAAAAAATTAAGTGAATACCTATGTGAGTTAGGAAAAACAGTAACTCACACAAAATGCAATTTAAGGCCCTGGCTGGTGGCTCGGTGGGTAAGGCACCAGCCTGCAAACCCAAAGGTCGCTGGTTTGATTCCCAGCCAGGGCACATAACCAGGTTGCAAGCCAGGTCTCCAGCCAGGTCCGTTGCTGGAGGCAGGTGAAAGGCAACCATACGCTGATGCTTCCCTTCCTCTCTCTAAAAATAATAAAATGAAATCTATAAAAAAGTAACAAAATGCAACTTAAATAGTTAATGTTCCTGATTCTTACAGCTTACCTTTTCCAAAAAGTAATAGTGTAAAAAAAAAAAAAAAAAAAACCAAACCGCAAAAGAACCCACACAACGTTCCATTCAAGTACAATGGGAAAAATGCTGAATTATATTACGTACTAGAATCTGAAGTTAGACAATGGTAATGAGAAAACAATAAGACTTTCTGTTTGCAATCGAAAAACAACTTTATTGACGTGTAACTGAAACGGCGCGGGACGGCAGAAGAGAAGGCAGTAAGTCTGGCATCAGAAAGCAGGACCGAGCGCGCGTGACTGCGGGAGGGGCAGCAGGGACAGCGTGGGTGGGCCTGCTGCTCAGGGGTCCTGCGAAGGCGGGTCTGACCTCGCTGGGGGGACAGCCAGCGAGTCCTGTGCCAGACACAGCAGAGGTATCCAGGTCTCTGGAGCATGTGGACCGGCAGACATTTGAAGGACCAGATCGTAAGCCTGTCAATTTGATATATTTGCCAATAACCGTCTTTAAAAAACTAAACGCAAACCTGAGCTTACCATGACTATCACTTTATTAAGAAAAGTTACTTTAATACAAGAAAGAATACGAACGTGACATCTACCCAACCTTCAAACAGGATATGTTAAAATTAGGGTGTTATCTTTGGGTGCAAAAGTGACAAAGTAAAACTGTATTTTGCCCAGTGAACACAGAGTTCAATACGTACCTGGTCTCAATGCTTCACTTTTAGCATGGTCGCTTTTCAAAACTTTAGGTGGCATATTCTAAGGCTTTTCCAACTCAACCCAGACTACCTGAGGTGCAGAAGTCCAAGAAAAACTCCAAGAAAAACTGCCATGGCCCGGCCTCCTGTCTTTACGGCTCTGTCGGGTGCGGGGAGAGGAGTCATGGCTGGTCCAGGGTGGGCGCTGGGAGATCCCGGAAACGGGGCTCATACACGGGGTGCCGAGGGACCGGGTAGTCGGCCAGACTCCCGCAGGTGTTGGGGCTGCTGCCGGGAGCCAGCACTGAGGGCCTGTCACAGAAAAGCCCCTGTGGCGGGGCGGGGTGGGGGCGCCGCCCCAGGGACACACTTCCCTGCAGCCCGTCCAGGGGCCGCTGACGACCACACTTCTGTCGTCCGGCAGGTCCGGCAGGCGGGGCAGCCCCAGCACAGGCGCCAGCCTGCCCCCCAGAGCCGACTCGGCGTTTGCAGGGAGCAGCCCCCACGCGTGCAAGCTGTGCACACGCCAGACGCCGCGTGACCCTCGCAGGAGCCCTGCGGGGGGCACGAACACGTGTGGTGTCTCTGGAGGGGGAGCCACGCGAGGGACGGGCCGCGGAGCCTCCAGGGGTGGAGCTGAGGAGGAGGTTACGGATGTGGACCCGGCCCGTTACCGAGTGTGGCTGTCCCCACGGGACAGACTGGGGCGGGCTGCACGGCAGGACGGCCACGCACATGCGAGGGGTGAAGAACAGGCTTCCCAACCCACACGTGCGCCTAGAGCCGCGCCTGCTCCCAGGGCCACAGGCGCCCTGACCATCCCCCGCCTGAGCTTCCAAGCAAACCCGGCTCCGGGTCACATTTTATCCAGAGCACCTTCCTGTTCCACCTGCGTAAGTTAAATCTCTGCGGACGCCCTAGCGGCTCCAGGGGCGCAGGCAGGTGCCTCTCCACACTCCCAGGGAAGGGCTCTGACATGACAAGCGCCACGCCGGTCAGGGCCGGGGCTGGGGCGACCCCCGGAGGGGCATTTGGTGGTGCCGGCCGGGGGCCGGGCGACCCCGGGCCGAGCTCCGTCCAGCACGTTCCCAGCTGCTCACCCCGGAACCAGTGGGGTCGTCACCGCGGGCCAACGTGCCGTTTATACAAATGAACAAGGAGGAAGCATGTATGAACGTCTCATCAGAACACGTGGAATGTCTTCTTGGCCTTTCGGCAACCCGTCTCCCTCCAGAAGCACAAACAGGCCCCGATGGACAGGACGTTACAGGGAACGCAAGTGAGGAGGAGAGAGAGAAGCCGTACCTTCTATCAGCAGCTCTTGTCCGTGACTGCCCAGCAGCGTGCGGGACAGGAAGGGCGCAAAGTCCACAAAAATTTCACGAAGGAGAGGAGCAACTTTCTCTAAAGCTCTTTCGAGTTTTGCGGTGATGCTGTTGAAATGAAGATAGAAAGACTGGTAAATACAATTCAAAATAGAAAGTCAACTCAACTTTACTTCTAAATCAACACCTTTGACAGCCACGGGGGTCCAACCCTAGCCCACCGACAACATTTTGTTCCCGTGGAAGGAGCGTGGCCCACGTCACGTCCGTCACCAAGCTGACCGGGCCGCAGCTCGGGGCACCTGTGCAGGACAGAGTGGGGTCTGTGACCTGTGAGGCCGCAGGCTACCCCAGTTCTCGCTGCTTCAAGGGGAGAGCCGTGGATCGCCCTCCTTGCCTGTCCTACCCCTCACTTACCCCGTGGGTCCCCGTGCCAGTGACGGAGGGTGACCTCTTGTCTCAACAGCTGCCTGAGAAGTGCCCCACAGCTCAACAGCACAGGAAGAACCGGAATTCAGTGTGACACCATCCAATTGCTTTGCTAGCATACATGTCCCCTGTCATGAGCTCCTTAGTTTTATTTGCCATCCCTTCATTGTTACACTGTTCAGTATTACGTTTTAAGCTCTAGTCCTTATGTATCTACTGTTGGATGTGCCTAAAAACTCCTTGAGAAGCACATGTGACAGAAAAACACGGGTGAAGAAAGTCACTGCTCACGCCACTGAGAAACTGAGGTGCCTGGCGGCCTCAGGCCCTTCCACGTCATCCAAGGACCACACGTTGTTTCTGAATTCCAGGGATCATACACAGGATCCCTCTTGGGGGGTCCACTGTGCATTCACCTGCCTGCGCAGGATTATCCCACTCATGTGCCCCCCCCAAGGAAACCCCCTCGAGGATGGTGGGCATAAACCCATGAAAAGGAGAAAAATCTAGACATAATGCCATATGTTTCTGCAACTGATTTCTGAGGGAAGCATGAATATTTTTATTTACGATTAATGAGAATAAAATTATTTAGAAAATTTCAACATTTATACAGGATTGCAGTGTAGTTATACTATTGGATGGTGATTCATTGTTATTTAATCAAACCCAGGAATATTCTTCCCTAGTTTAAAACGTTTTTCATATCTTACACGTTTACGTATGAGTTACAGGCTTCAGAACTGCAAAAACACTGTTCTTGGTGATGACGCTAAGTATCCCTTGGAAACTAACCTAACTGAGCGCATGTGTGTTTCGTGAGCAGCGTGTATTCATCGCCTTGACTTCCGGGGATGCGTGAAGACAGGCATTTCTCAGGGAGCGAATACTTACAGTAAGATTTCTCACAAATATTTTCTTACAGCTTAGTAGTAAATGATGCTTTATATATGATCTTGCAAGCCTATTTCTTTCATTTTCTAATAGAAGACAATGTAACGTTATACCCAATGTAACGTTGTACGAGAGCAAAGCTCCTACCTACGTACAAATAATAATTATGAAATGATACAGTCAGATTATCACAAAACAACCAACTTTCCTAAGTTCGGAAGTCTCATCACCACCTGCCAGGGCGGACGGTGGGCAGGCCATCTGTCCCTGCAGACCCCGAACAGAGGGCCTGAAAGGGAGCAGACACCGTGTGACCTTCCTCCCCAGTGTTTCTGTTCTGGAAGAGCAGACAGGCACAGCCCCCAGCTCACACCCACCTCCGCCCCCTAGTTAGGGACAGTTACCACCGGACCCGGCCGTCCCTCCTCTGGGTCCCTGCGTAAGAACCTGAACACATTTATTCGCAACGCTACATGTGCCCGTGTCCACTGCAACATTAGTCATGGTGGCCACGACGTGGGAAGAACCACAGTGTCCTTTGACAGAAGGCTGGATGGACTGCACACCATGAAATGCCACTCAGCCGTAAAGATGGAACAGTGCCATCGGCGACAACACGGACGGGCCTTGAGAATGTCATGCTAAGAGCAAGAGACAGGAAAAGCAAAGAACCATATGATTTCACTCGTATGGGATATAAAACAAAGCACCAAATGAACAAACGAGAGAAACACGCAAAAACTCAGACACTGGGGACAGTGTGGTGGTGACCGGAGGGAGGGGTGAGGAGGTGAGAGAGGGAGATGGGGTCACGTGACATCCACATCTTCTAACTAACCGATGTCAGCCCAGTGAATTAAAATAATAATAGAAGAATATTATGAACTACTTAATGCCAAAGGAATCGGTCAAAATAGACACATGCAAAACAGAAAATCTGGGGAGATCTAGAACCATTACATTAAAATGTGAAGTTAAAAACTTTCCCAGAAGAGGTTACCCAGGATCAGGTGTCTTTTTTAAAAATAAAGTATGCCAAGTATATTTTACAAAAATAATAAAACAATCTTACGTAAGTGGAAACACGAGATTTACTTTTTTTTGGCTTCTAATTCAAAATTCTAATTGACATAAAATATAATTAAAAAGACAAAAATAAGTATAAGACCTTTGCGACGAAAAACTGTAAAATTACTTCAATAGACTCTCTATGCTCATGGATGTTCCTAGATGGAAAGTCTCAATGTTATTAAGCTATCAAGTCTCCCTAAATTTAATTAAAGACTCAAAATAATCCTACTTAAAATTTCAGCAGAAATTATTTTGGGGTAGAAAAGTGGGCAAGCTTATTTTGAAACTCGCGCAAAAATGCAAATAAACTGAAAAAGTCGTAGCAACTGTAAAGAAGAACAGACTTAGAAGACTAATACGACCTGATCTCCACCTCTGCTGTAAAACTACAGTACGAGACACTGGTGGCCTGGCCCACGGACGGCCCTAACCATCCCAGAACAGTCCAGAGTCCAGAAGTAGATCCAGACATAAATGCTCAACTGATTTCCACCAACGTGCCGCTGGAATCCGGGACGTGCACGTGGATTCAAGCAGGTGCTGACCTTGAACCTGCCACACTGACAGAAAGAAGTAAGTGAGAACCATGGACTCAGTCATAGAAGTTACAACCGTGAAACTTTCAGGACAGAACAGAGAACATCTCTGCGACCTCCCCGTAGGTAAAGATTTCTTAGGACCCAAAGGGGCCAGCCACACTGAAGAAAAAAAAAAACAGACTTCAAAATCAGGAACTTCCTTTTCTTAACCCTTCCGACGAATGACATTGTAAGCCACGGAGCGGAAAAGCCATCTGCAAAGCATAAATCTGACAAAGGACCTATATTCAGAATAAAGAACTCCTCTATTTCAATAACCCAATTTTTTAGTTGGCAAAAGATTTCAAAGGCCTGTGAGCCTATGAAAAAAACCCCCCACTTGTCATCATTAGTTACTGGGAAAGATGGAAAATAAAACCGGAAGACTCGTACGGTTGCCCGGCCCTTGTAGAGTCTTAAAGGACGGCCGGCGCCAAGCGCCGACAAGAAGACGCAACAAAGGGCGCTCCTGGCCGGGGCCTGCAGGCTGGCCGGGGCTCAGAGGCCTGCGCGCAGGTGCCGCCTGCCCCCCGGGGGCCGCGTCCCCCCTCTAACCTGCAGCGGCAACGCCTGGCCAAGCCCGCTCGCGACAAGTGGAAGCTCCAGATTCCGCCACCGCCGGGCAAAGCCATGATTCTACAACCAAGGGCCAACTGTCCCCTGGAACGGGCTGCGATGGGGCTTCCCCGTCATCGTAAAGTCGGAAAACCTAGGTCCGACCACCCTCAGCCCAGGGGGCGTTTCAGCCCTCGCTGCCCTGACTCGGCCCAGAGACTTGTCAGAACTGCCCCCACTGGGAAGCAACCCCGACGTCTACCAGCAAGTGACGATCAATACGCTGTGATAGCAACACAGCAGGGCAACGTGCAGGGGTACACACAGCCCGTGCACGTGGAAAAGACACCGGTGGCTCAAGGCTGAAAGACGGGGGCCCCACAGACGGGAGGCCCTGGAGGTGGCCCAGCAGCGACGGGCCCGGGGCGCCTGGCGCAGAGGCGGCTCCCGGGACAAACGGGCGCAGGGGCTCCGGGGGCGATGGATCGGGTCTGCATCTTGAGGTGGGTGGTGGTTATGGGGCTATATCAACTGATCAAACCTCGTTAAAAGATACACTCAAAATGAGTCTTTTTATTGCATTTAGACAATAAACAAATGGTCTCCATAAAGTTTATTTGAAAACTAAATACAGAAAAAAGACACAAATGCAATATTTAAAATTCTCAGAATAAACCAAATAAGAAACATATGACTTCAACATGGAAAATGACAAGTTGGTACTGAAAAACTTGAGACAAACTAAAGAGATGAAAGGGATGCATGATGTTCATAGTTGGGAAGCCACAAGGCTGAAGGCAATTTATAGCTGCAGTATAACTCCAGTTATAATAAATCTATACATTCCATCCCTTGCCCAAACCACAGCAAGTTGTTTTTAATCTGCTTTTGTCAAATTAATTCTAAAATCTAAAGAGAACTGCAAAGAATCAAGGCTAGCTTAGATTTTCTTCAGGAAAAGGGTGAGGCTGACAAGCCCGGATGTTTATCAGATGCTACAGGGAAGCAAGCACCAGGTCACCAGGAGAGACAGACAGAAAGACAGACAGAGATGGAGCAGAACTGACCGACCCCTCCGCAGAAGCCAGCACAGGGGGCCCCTGACTGCGACGCACGTGCAGAACACGGGACGGCTGCTGGGCCTCCCGACGGCCACCACGCCCTCCTTCACGGGGCGCACGGCCCGCAACTCCAGACAAACGCTGCCTCTAAGTGCAAAGAGCCAAGAATAACGCGGCCGGAGACCACGCAGCGAGAACTGTAGGCAAGGCCGTTACCTACGACAGAGAAAGCAGTGAGTTCCGTTAAAATTTACCGCTTCCACCAACCAAAACAGACCACGTGGGTAAAGGGGAGACGGGAGGTATGTACAAATTACAAGAAGAGGGAAACCAGAACGACCAACAAAGAGGTGAGAGGCTGCTCGACCCCATTCGTCAGGAAAGCGCAGGCTAACACCGCAGTGGAACAGACCGCTTCTCCCCAAACGACGGATGACCTCGGGCTGCTCCGGCACGAAGCAGCACGACCCCTCCGGGGCTGCTGCCGGTGGGCCTTCGCACCACGCCAGGGAGCCCACCGGTGACGGGAGGCGGCCTGGGCACTTTCCACAACACGCGCAGACGACATCTCTAGGACCGAGCACCTGAATCCTACAGAATGTCACCCACCACCGTCACCCCAACACAGTCCATGAAGAGAAAAGACGACCAGCTGGTCCTCCCTAGCACAACTGAACCTGCGCAAACACTCTGGGTCAGAACTTCTACTCCGTGTTGTTCACCTAGAAGACCCGCACACCAACGTGCAGAACCGCGGGCGGCAGACATGCAGGGCTGCCGGCACAGGAGCATTCGTGACAGCCCCAACCACCGACTGCAATGCCACCACCAGCGGGACGGGGGAAACTGAAACACACCTGCAAGGGAGTACAAACGGAATAAAAACAAAAACACCACTTCTACCTGCCACATGGACCGTGCTGACAGAAGCAGCCAGAGAAAAGCAGGGCACACGGTAAGCCCTGTTTACGTAAAAATCAGAAATGACAGAACCGACCTGACCTGACAAGTGGGGCGGGCCAGTAAAGGGGGGTGTGGGGGCCACTGCAGCGTGTTCGCTCCATCACGGAGCCTTTACCCTCGCACCTGTGTGGCACGTGAATGAACAGCGTGAACACACGCATGTGCAGGAATGCAATCTAACTCCGAGAATGGGGCCAGACTCAGAAATCGTGTTCATCTAATAATAACAAGGAAAAAGTGTTGAGTTCGTCAAGGTCCACTATGCATGTTACCTGTAGTTTTAAACTTTATTTTGAAAGTCTGGACCTAAGCTTCCCACCACCACCGAGGCCGCCCAGCTCTGTGACGGTGGGTGATCAGCTGCGCCAAGTCCGCCTTTGAAACTAAAGCAAGGCCTCGGGGCTCTGAAACATGACCACAGATCTGTGTGTGATGAACAGCCCACGTGTTGAAACAACCAAGTGTGAAGGCGGCCACGAAACAGGCCTGTCTGAGGGCCGCAGAGCGCACCTCATGTTTTCGGCGGAGTCTTCCGGCATCGGGGCGACCGTCTGCACGGCGGGCAGGTTCCTGCTGGTAGCACCGTTGACAAAACTGGAAGAGGAGGAAGAGGAGGAGCCTGAGTCCACAGCACCTGCGTCCAAAACAGCAGTGTTGAGCCTCAACCGCACAGCTGAGTCATTTCCGTTACATCACGACTCCCTGACTTTGAAGAATTGCTCATCCGAATTTCAATACGTACTTTAACAATGAAAAAACTCATCGGCTATTAGTACACTAATAACGCTTTAATTATAAATAACTTGCTGCATTAAATGCCAGTTGACTTACATTAATCTAACAAAACCACATGTTACAAACTGGGGTCTAAATAAAAAACACCAACACATGAAAACAAGTTTTGATAAAATGAGGCAGACGCAGATGTGGGAAATGTGTCTGTTCCACGGCTACCCTGTGACCCTTTCGGTTCCCCTCACCTACGGACCCCTGTTTTGGCCGCCGTGACACTGCACCTGACTTGGGAACGAGCCCTGGCCAGGGACATGACAGCAGGTGCTGTTCTACCCCAGCCCTTCCCGCAGCAGCGAGCGTGTGACAGTCCTTCCCGCAGCAGCGAGCGTGTGACAGCCCTTCCCGCAGCAGCGAGCGTGTGCCGGCTGGTGGAGTCGAGAGACATCTAGTGTCCTGAGTGTTATCTTATCCCACACTCGTTCCCAGAGAGCAGCCTGCTCAGGGCACTGCCACCTCCGCGCACACGGCACCCACGTGCCAGAACACGCGCTGCGCACGGGCACGTTTGGTGAGTGGGCGCAGCCGTCCGCGCAGGACGTCCACGAGTTACATCTCAGTTTTATCCTCAAGACTGTCTCCTTCGTCCCGTCACCAGGCCTCTGGCTACCATCCTTCCCTGCACCTACTGTCAACGCAAACGGAAATCAGGACAAAGTAACCTGTTTCCCATAAAGACAAAAAGAAGTGATTTTTCATCTACCTATATTTTTTAAAGAGGACTTATTCAATAAATACCAAGTGGACCACTTTTTCCCTGTCACACTGGCGTATTTTTATAGCCTGAACACTTTTTTTCCTTGTGTAATTTTGATAGAAGTCATTTTTACTTCTATTTCTACAGAGCAAAATAAAGACCAAGACTGTAAGTTGAACAGAAACATTTTGCGTCAGGTGCTCAGAGAAGCCCGACACAAGCATCATCGACAATGTAGGTAAATCAGAGACACGTCCGTGACCACAGAGCACCGAGGATGTCCCTTGCTCGTGTGAGCACGCCACATACTGCAGCCCACACACGGGCTGCTCACGGCACGTCTCTCGGTGGTCAACAGGATGGGTACGGACGGCGGAGCGCCACTGGGGGCGCGGGGCGGAGCCCAGGGGAAGGAGCCACATGGCAGAGGGGAGGAGGCTGCTAGTCGGGGGAAAGTCGGGGGCCGTGTGCGCTGTGTGAACACCTAAAAGGGAATCACCGAGATCTGGGTCAGGATTTACTGAGCTGTGAACCGACAGGAACATCCTGGAAATTCACAACAACAAGTGGGTGAGAGGGGCTGCTGCAGGCAGGGGTGACCCTGCAGCGACTCGGGTTCCTCTCTCCTGTCGGGAGCGCGGCCGGGCGCACAGCAGGTCCCACCAGCGTCCCCGCCCCGCGCTCCTCCCGCTGGAGCTCCTGCACCTCCTCAGGGTCTTTGGGGGAGCCCTGCCGTCAGAGCCTTTAGCGAAAGACCTAGGTTCAGGCTCAAGCAGGGCTGGCCACTCACAGGTAGCATCCCCCGTGATTTTTATAAAATGGACCAATTTTTACGTGTTGAAGCTTCGCCGTCGAGATCACCGTGGTCTTGCTCCCCAAGCCCCTGTCAGCACCTGCTGTCCCTCTGGCAGCCCACAGCTCGATGCTCCGAGAAAACGCCAAGCAAATACAGCGTCCTCTCCACTGACCCCGAAAAACGGCCTCTCCAAGGGTGGACAAGGTCGGGAGGGAAGTGACGTAAACTGGAGCCCCTGCAGGACCGACAGGCCCTGGAAGGCTCAGGGTCTCTGCTTCGGAGGGTCAACAGGCAGAGAAATGAAGGTACGGAGAACGGAAAGAAGAAGATGGGGCATCACAAAAATAGGTGAGGACGATACCTGTGGTATTAATCATACTTTTTGGGGTAGTTCCAGCTGCGGCAAAGATGCTGGACGTGCTGCCCGTGGGCAGCCCGGGGCCGGCGGCCGGGGCCCCCACGGTGGTGACGGCCAGACTCCCGGGCGGCGGCTTCTTCACAGGCACCACCACGCTCCTGCGGACGACAAGCACACCGAGGTGAGTGACCCCCGCAGCGGGTGCGTCAGCGCGCCCTCCCCTGCCCGTCCTGGGGAGGCTGCGGCACAGGTGGCTGATGCAGACACGGGGCCCGGAGGGTCTCGTCACGCATCCCGCCGGGTCTACACACGCGGCAAACGTTCCGCCCAGGGCGCAGTTTGCAAAGCACGGGCCGTGTGGGCCAGGAGCACGAACGTGGGGAAGCGTGCCCTCCAGCCAGGCTGGTTCGCATACGTAGGCAGGGTTTCTTCTGCAACGCAGACAGAACGTCCATCTCCACGTGTGAAAACTCATAAAAACGTTGAAAGCTAAATTCCGAATCTGCTTCATAGCGAAGCAAAAAATTAAACCAAACATCTGATACTTAATACACTTACATTTCGTGTGTAGGCAAAAAATCGAATTCTTTTTCCCAGTAGTAATGCTTCATCATGAAAAACAACTAGATGATAGAGTAGGTGGTCAGTGAAAACGTATTTAAACCCTGACTCTCTGAACACAGGAGTTGAGTGTTCTCTCCGTTTCTTTAGCATCTTTAAATGAATCTCACACAACAAAAAGGCTGAACGTGACCTGGGAAAGGACATCAGGTCTCTTAACCAAGTTCAAAAAGGCCATCTGCTCCTTATGTGGGACCATGTGGCCATTTCATTTACCGTAGAATTCTGAAACTCGATGGGACTCGGTAGAAATAATGCATCTTTTTGAATGTTGGGAAACCAAGTCCCGGAGAGCCAGAAGCAAAAGCTCAAGGTTACCCCACTCATCCCAGGGAGACCACGATCAACAGTCGCTTCTCCTCGCATTTCCAGACTATCACTCCTCCCTAGCAAGGCTTCTAGAAGCTCAACCCTTACCCCGAACGAAAAACCCGAAACTCTGGAGGAAGCCAGCTGGCGCTGAGCTGAGGCGGCCGCTACAACCCGCGGCCGTGCGAGGGGAAGCCCAGGGCTGCTGCTCTCGCGTCTGCGTGTCGCCCACCGAGAGGGAGGCTGCACCCGGCGCTGCGCCCCTCATGGGCCCGCCCGCAACCAGGGGGCCACCCGGCTCCCCGACCAGCGCCGGGCGCAGGAACAGCAGCTGCACGGCCCGACGCCGGGCTCCCGCTTACCTAGCCACCCTTTCAATGTCATCAGCACGTTCTTTAATTAGGAAATTAGGAGTATGGAACTAAAATCCTCAGCGATAATTGTAAGTTTCACAATCTCGCTGACGCTCCAAGTGAAAGAAACCCACGTAAGAGGATTCCGTAAACCCTACTCTCACCGGTCATCCTGACCGCTCATGTTGAAAACCCGGGCGTCACAAATTAGACAAACACCTCGCCGAAGCTTGTGTTTTGGGTTGAACAACGTGAAGGCTGTGTTGACTTTCAGTCCTACCCTATTTACAAAACTTTACTTTAGAAATCTTCTTCCTCAGCGAATGACAGAGGGACAGGGCAGGCTGCTGTGCCTGGACGCACCAAAGCCTGCTGCGCAAGCAGACCTGTGACACCCCAAGAGCGGAGCAATCAGTCGCGTGAGACAAATGTGCGTTAGCCAGAGAAGCGACACAAACACAAGCTGTTCCAAACCCATCTTCAAATACCGCAGCAGCTAGAATGTATGGAGAATCACATCACTCCCCAACCTTTTCGGTTTTTTTATCCAAACTAAAGAGGAATCTCAAGGGTGCCAGGGGAACAGGGCAGAGCTGACTTACAGACATATGCCCAGTCCTCAGAAGGTCAAAACAATGGATCTACAGAATTAAACTTTGAGTAGAAGAGAGGGGATAAAGCTTAGCTGGTGGTACAGGAGAAAAGCATTGCTTCAATCCATGAGTTACAAGGTGACTAATTCATGAAAAATAAGGCTCATCTCCAGTCTTGTAAAAACCACACACCTGGCCCTGGCTGGTGGCTCAGTGGATAAAGCGCCGGCCTGCGAACCCAAAGGTCGCTGGTTCGATCCCCAGCCAGGGCACATAGCCAGGGTGCAAGCCAGGTCTCCAGCCAGCTCCCCAGCTGGAGGCAGGTGAAAGGCAACCACACATGGATGTTTCTCTCTCTCTCTGCCTCTCTTCCTTCCCCTCTCTCTAAAAATAATAAATGAAACCCTACAAAAAAAAAACAACAAAAACAAACCACAGACCTGTACAGAAATTTATCTAAAGAGACCATCTGGGGAGACTCTGCAGCTCGATCTGGGGTGAGATTACGGTGTTTCTGTTGGAAAAGGCCCGGGGGCACCTCCCTCTGCTCCGGGTACCGGGAAGCACCAGGAGCGCCGCTGGCTTTACCGTGGCAGCCCCAGGGCACATGCGTTTCCTTGGAGCCACGCGAGCACGTCCAGGGCTTTACAGACTGTTACCCAGGCTTCGCAGGGCCGCTGGGACCTGCCCTGCCGGCCGGACAGGGGATGCGAGAGAATCAGCCCTTCGCAGCCGCGGAGAAGGATGTTTGGTGGTGCAGCATAACTAATGAAAATCACTTCAAAAAGTAGAAAACAAACTTCAAAACGCTGAATCCCCTAAGGCTCCCCTGTAAGGGCCAGGAGACACCTGTGGGGACCAGGTAGCAGCTAAAACCAGGCCCCAACTAACGATCCAGGACGAGCACCCAAATGTGTGTCCGCCGCTGAACCCACAAACTACTGGCCGACTAACGTTAAACCCAGGTGATTTCCCCGGGCGCCGCGGAGTCACTGTGAAGCAGGACAGTGACCGAGTGCCCGGCTGACGGGCGGCTCACTGAGCGTGTCAGCGGCGCAGGACCAGCCGCCGTGGGCGCCGCGTGGCCGCACCCTGTTGAAAGCTGTCCTCTTGGATCCTACTTCCAAGAAGTTCACCTGGTATTAAAAAAACTGTCAAAACGTGGGTTTCAGACTTGAGTGCTTCGGAAACATGTGAACATACGTGGGGTCGCAGTGATCGCTCTCGGGGAGCAAGCGGGGCCGGCACGCAACGCGCTGGACACACAGCAGAGGCAGCCGCGCGGGGGCCGGCGGGCGGGCGGGGGAGGCGAATTTGACGTTGTCTCTCCCAATGCACCGAGCGGCTGACAGGCGACCGGCCCGTCTGGCCGGCTGGCAGCTCATTTTGCTGGCAGGTGGCAAACAATTAGACACACCAATTTGTGCCTCCTGATGACATGAAAGCGTGAAACTAAGTTGTACGCAGGGCCCGGTGATTTGTGTGAAAGCATTTCAAAAATAATACTCTCTGCTGCAGCAACTCATTTCACTCTGCCACCTCCCATTACGGCTTTGAGCACTGACGGTGACAGACGGGAGCTGCGTGTGCGCGGCCACTGCTGTTCAATCCCCGCCAGGGCCCCCCGAGACCCCCATCCGCTTCTCATCAGCAGCGCCTGCCCCCCCCCCCGCCGGTGCCCCCCGAGACCCCCATCCGCCCCTCATCAGCAGCGCCTGCCCCCACCCCACCGGTGCACGGGCCGGCATACATTAGCCGTGCCGCTTGATCTTCTCTACCCACAGAAAGAATGTTGCCATCACTGTACACGCAACATGCGTTTTTGCAGGGAAAAGTGTGTTGAACGTTCAGAAGGTAAAACAGAAAAAGTATGTCAACGTAATGCGGAACACGTACCAATTCCACTATCAAAGTACTACTGCCTAAAAGGACTGTTCTGAAACATTTCTCTAATTCGACACAGTTTTAGCAAGGTCTTTGGTTCTAAAATATTTTGTTCTATCCTTTTGATGTTATCCTTTTTTGACGTATGTTAGAATAGAAGAAAGTCCTTGGTTCTCAACTAGAACTTCCATGGGGCCAGGTTGTGAATTGTTTAGAACCCTAAAGCGTCTGTCAGCAGTATGTACTTTGCAGTATGTCCCTTAAAATACGGCTTTTACACAGGAAACGCAAATTCCATAAGGAAGGTGATCTCACATTTGAAAACTATCGTCATGCGCCTGCATTTAGAAGTCAAGTTTTAACTGCGTTACTTAGAGCAGGCTGTTAACTATCCCACAGTTTGCAGTCAATCGTCTTACCATGGGGTCTGAGGCCCTGATTAGACGTTGGAGAAATCGGATCCAGCCCACCCCCTTTCCTACACGTGAGGCGATGAGGTCCAAAAAGGCAAACTGACTTCCCCCGCATAGCATCGTCCCTTGAAAACTGGTCATAATCCATCAGAATCCGAGTTTCCCCATTTCCAAACCAACAGGACGGACGCAGTACCATACGGGCACCCCGTTCTGAGACGTGTCATTCCAACGCCCTAGCGTGAGATCAGTCCAGCTGGCCTGATTTTAACGTCCTTTGTGGCAGAGGCCTACGCTGCTAACCACACACTTGGAGACCCCTCGTGCTCAGAACCCAGCAGAGCCGAAGGGCCCCGCGCACAGAGCACCCCAGGGTGCGGCCGGCACCTACCTGTCGAAGGAATGGAACTGCACGGGGAGGATGGCGTGCGTCTCCCGCTTGAGCGCCGGGTCGGGGTATGGGACGGGGTCCGGGCCGCACTCGGCCAGGTCCACGGGCGCGGCCACCAGGCTCTTCAGGATCTCCTTGACGTTGATGCCCCGGGCCTGGCTGATGCTGGAGATGGAGGACGCCGGCTTCAGCATCTCGCTGGGGGGCTCGGCCAGGCCCTCCTGCGGCTTCCCCTCGGGGGACAGGCCGGACAGCAGCTCGCTGGGCTCCAGCTCGGCCCCGTTCAGCAGCCCGGCCACCTGCTCCTCCCCGAGGCCCGAGTCGGTGTGCGGGAGGGCGGCTTCCAGCGGCAGCTCCTCCGCGGGGCCCGGTGCGTCCTTCTCCTTCAGCACGTCTGCGAAGGCTGCGGGCGCGTCTGTCACGGAAGAGAACGGTCGAGGGGAAGCGTGAGCGGGGACCGCAGGCTCCCCAGCCAAGGGCCCCGCTCCGGCGAGGAAACCGGGCCTGCGATGGGGGCGAATGGGCTACCCGGGCAGGCGGGCACCTGAGTGCCGTCAGGCTGCCCCACCCGGCAACGGGCGCCGCCTCGCGCCAAGCACCTGGCGTTGCCGCCTGAAGCCGATGACGGCCGCGCAGGTCGACACGCGTGCACCCGCTTATTCTGGGACCACTGAAACGGAGACACTAATTAAAACTCAAAGTTTCTAAATAGCCTCAGGGGAGTCACTTCCACTCTCAGACTCTCCTCAATTTACTAAATGTACGTGCGTTCCACGAATAAACGTTTTCTCTACACAGATTATGTACTTGCGTAGAAGAAACAAAAATGAAGTAGCCCTAGTAACGTCTCAGGCAACAGGACCAAGGACGCAAGTGCGGAGAAAAAGGAAGAACGTGAATGTCGAGGAAGAAGTCAGCATCATGGCTGCCAGCATAGCAGGGGCCAGGTCTTCTTTCCTTTCAGAACCCGATTATCGAAGGCGTGTGGTCGCCCTGCTCAGTGCCACTGGCCCAGGGAGAAGCCCTGGGTTCTATCCTGCGGCACGTCCAGGGGGCGACTTACCAGTCGTGTTCCTCTCTCAGGTCCCTGTCACCCCCCTCCCCTCCCCTCCCCTCTCAAATCCCTCAGTGTGTCCTCAGACAAGAGGATGTTTGAAGGACATATAATCAAGTCTACCGCTTTGTCTGGATTTAGCTAATTTATAGATTTGGCCTTGATCTGGCTTTACCCTAATGTGATGGCTCAAACTTTTCCAGTTTAATTAGTATGAAACATAAGCATTTTGCTAGCAAACAAAGTATCAAAGGAAATAAAATTTTTAGTTTCCACAAGGTACCATGTTAAGAGTTTTCCCACCGAATATAATTTTTTGCTATTTTTGTTCACTTGACTCTCAATGGACAATTAACATCTGTGACTTACTAACTAGACACTTGAAACACTCATATAAATGCTCCCTTGTCAATTATAAAACCCAATTAAAAATTTATTAAAATTGATTATTCAACTCTCAAATAAATCATCAAAATATTGACACAGTAATAAACCCTTACTTTTATTTTTACTGTGACTGATCAAGATTTCAAAAGTGAAGCAGTAAACCTCGTACATATATAATTTATTTACATCAAACCCAAAAATGCCAACATACACAAAAATTAACCTGAACGAAGAAGGAAAAAAGCCCTCGGTAAAAAGATTTCAGAATCATTATTAAAGTTCCTGTGACGCTGGGGTGCAATGCACTGAGTCCTAGTTTGCAATCAAATACAGGATTCAGTTGTTCTCGTCTGCTACACCAGGTCTGTGGAAAGGGTACAGCTCCAGGAGTTTAACACACTACGGCAGACGTGCCCACAACAGGCAGAACGGGAATTCTGAAGAAGCCCCGGGAGCGAGAAGGTCCCTCCCCGCGTTCACTGCAGGGCGCCCGGCCCGGCGCCTGCAGGGCCGTGTCCAGCCGTGTCCAGGCCGCGAGTCTCTCCAACGTCCTCTGCCCTCTCTCCACGCAGGGCCTCCCAGGATGAGTCCCAACGGACCCTTCGGCACGTCTACTACGGCTCCTCTGCCACTCAGCCCTCCTGAACGTCACCCTGCGGCTGCCGCAGCCCACCTGCTGCTGTCCTACAGCGCAGGATTTCTCTTCAGCGGGGTCGGAGCGGGCTTCCCTTCCCCTCCTGAGCATGGGGACAACGGCTGGTGTAAGGCCACTGCCGGGCTTCCTCGGGGCCCCTGTCTGCTGGCTGGGCATTTTCTGCCCTGTGCGCGTCCCTTGGTTGTTGAGACTCAGACAGAGCAGAGCCTGTGCCGGTCTTGGAACTCAGCCCCTCCAGTGGGCCCGTGCTGCTCGGTCCGGAGACCCTCGGGGTCCTGGGCCAGCGAGACCTGTCCTCACTGCTGCGGGCTCCACGTGCCCCGGGCTGATCGGCAGTCCTTCTCCCGGCACAACTCCCCACCCTTCACGCCTGCCGGCACGGGGGCCCCGGGGGCCTTCCCAGGCCCCGGAAGGCTTTCCAAAGGCTCAGGTTTCCCCAGCCCCGCAGAAGGGGCAGGACTACACACCTGTCCCTTCCGCAGGCCAGTCCAGTGTCTGCCAGGGCTCCCTCCAGGCAGCTCCCTGCTCCTCTCTCGCTTGCCCTTGTCCTCCCGGGAGGCCCGGTGACGAAAACGTCCGTCTGCTCAGCGGTGTCCTGAAGTCCCTAAGCTGCCTCGGGTCTCCCCAAGTTCGCTTCTCCCCTGCCGCCGCGTAGGTCAGCTCCCCGCCTGCCTTCCCGGCTGCACCCCGGCTCAGGGGCTGCACGCTCGGCTCTGTCCTCTGTTTGGTCCCCTTCTTCTGCCATCACGTCCCCCATGTTCACCCCTCTTCTCCTGTCCGGGAAGGACCTCCGGGACCACGACGCAAGCTCCCTGCCAGGTCCATTCTGGCCTCCGTTTCAGCAAGGTTTTCTCTCGTTCCGAACATACCCCTTCCTGTCTTCACCTTGCTTCACGCTCCCAGCCAGTTTCTGCAGAGCTCAGGCCGGTGCGCCCAGTGCTGACGGAGAAGCTCAGGCAGGAGACGCATCTTGTCCTTGAATCCGTGAGGCTGAGCCCGCGGGGCTGCGGTGACTGGGTGGGGCGGCGGCTCGACTGCCCTCCCTGCACCTGATCCCTTCGACCGACTCCCTTCCTCCCGCTTCTGCACCTCCGGCTTCCCGCCCGGTCCACACTGTGGGGGGGCGGGCTGCGCAGGCCGTGGGGGCCCCCCTCCTGCACGCCCAGGGCCGCCACGAGCACCATGAGCACCCGCCCCCGCTGCGCACGGAACCAGGCCCCTTCTTCGGCAGATGGTACTTAACAACGTCATGGAACAAACATAAAGAAGCCACGTACTGCTCACAAGCCAGGCACACACGCGGCCCGCATGGACCTTATCCCGGCACAGGTAAAAGACGAAGGCCCCAGGGGGGAGGAGGGTTACCTTTGTAGAATGAGTGCGCAAAGCTCTGCTCAGGAATCAGCTTGGCGAGGAATCCGTGGTTCAGACTCGGATGCGGGAGGGAGGGTATGACCACCACTGCGGAGAAAACCACGGGGTCAACTGTGGCCCTGCAGTGAGGGTCACACCGGGGGAGGGAACTGCTTACGTCTCAAGGGAAGGGAGTCGCATGCTTGTACCTATTTGAGCAACACGGACGTAGAAACACGTAAGAAAATCAAAGTGCTTTTAGTGAACTGGCAACTCACTAATACACTGTTCATTCTACGCATACGT
The DNA here is from genome assembly GCA_004026585.1 of Noctilio leporinus. Lineage (NCBI taxonomy): Eukaryota > Metazoa > Chordata > Mammalia > Chiroptera > Noctilionidae > Noctilio > Noctilio leporinus. The sequence goes on along the minus strand of PVIW01002758.1, from coordinate 48,662 downwards.
ATCTGTTGTGAATACGTTAAAATACAGAAAAAAGAGTTAAGATAATCAAGTTCTAGTGTTTTACAAAGCCAAGGACATGAAGTGCAACAGCAGAACGATGTTTAATTTGAAGACCAAGGTTAGGAGTCCCCTACGATGAAAGGTCCTGTCTGTGAGTGTGAAGTGAGCAGGGCACCAGCAGCCGCGCCGACTGACCTGTGTCCATAGCCATGAAGGGAGATGAGGTTTGACGTGCCATGAAATGCAAGATGCAAAGGTTCAACCACTGGTTTCTACCACTTTGGGAAAAAGCCTTTTCTTTATACACCATAAACATTTACATAGGAAAGACCGTTTCCACAACAAGCTAGTGAGTCCAGCAGCACGTGGCCCGCCCCTGGGTCGCCAAGGTTACTCAACACCAAACAGAGGTACAGCCTTGCCATGCGCCCCCGCCCGCGGAGCAGTGATGGAGCCGCCCTGCGTTGAGCCGTCCGCTGCCAAGAAACTGGGCTCATCAGCTCTGGCAGGGCGGCCCCAGGTGACACTGGGCGGGGGCAGCCGGAGCTGGATGTTTTCTGCACAAGAGACGCCTTTGCTGTGCTGAAGCCACTTCCACGGTAGAGTTTAGAATGGATCTTTGCTTCCTAGGAATCTCTGACTGACTATGGCTATTAAAAACAGAACCCTTTATGTGTAACATGTTAATTGCAGAATGTCGATGTTGAGATACTGAAATAACTACACAGCACGGAAAGGAAAGCAAGCAAGAAAGGGGTGCTCTCGCTGACCCTGACTCCAGATTTATATTCTGGCTCAGTCTTGGTGTCTCACGGCTCTAGAAGGCCCTGCTAATTTCTTCTTCGTAGCAGTGAGAGCAACCATGATAGACTCCGTGAGTTCCTTGCACATTAAATAGCGTAACTGATTTGTATCAGTAAGTATAAAACATTAAAACCAAAAATGCACTGAAAAATGAGAAGATAGCCAGTATCACAGAACTACTACCATCATCCTTTTCTGAGGCATGAGAGACCGTTAAATGGGCCTTTACATGTCACCGGCTTGTTAATACACGTATGTGAGGTGATTGTGACCAGAACCAGTTTAAACCTGACTGTATAGATGAAGCTGAGCGGGGGGTCAACGGGACGGAAATTCGGTGAAGCACCTGTGCTTGTGGGCGAGTTGATCTCGGGCCGGATGCCCCGCCCGGGCGGGCCCCCCGCGCGCGCCGTCTCCCGCTGCGGCTCCAGGATGTCGCGGTACTTGGAGACCATCAGCACGGAGATGAAGTACACCACGGCCAGGGCCAGGAACTGCGCCTGCTTGCTGTCGTCCTGCGTGGCGAGAGTTCACACTCAGAGTCGCAAAGTAGTTCTCACAACACACGAAGCTGCTTCCGTTCCATTCTCCTTAGAGCGCCAACGAGGGCTTAACTCCTACTCAGGCCTACTAAGTGCATATTGTTATTCGGTGTAAGTATTGTAAAAACTCCAGGAAGGCATCATCGGAGTCTAGGTTGAAAGACCATTTCAAAACACAAGAATGTTAAAGTTTTCTTGAATACGACACACAATTTTATCCCTTGTGCTTTTTACCATTACCCATGACTTCCAGAAACAAGTGCGTATATTGGAATCTATGCCAAGGGCACAGGGTTGAAAAGAGAACTGGAAGAGCTACCCTGTAAGTGGTGTGTCCGGCGGGGAGGGGGGTCCCGTGAACTAGCTGTCTCCCTCTCAAGCTTGGTGAGGCCCCTCCTACTCAGCCCCCCACAGGGTCTGCCTTTTTACATGCAGATCCTTCTTTCCAAAGGTCTGTCTCTCCTGAAAAAGTGATGGCCAGTAGTGATACCTGAGGAGTAAATCCCTTCTGCCCATAACACAAAGAGGAACTGAGGACCAACTAGTCTTGCCTATGGAGCAAGGGGTACTAAAAGCGAATAAGGGATTTAAGACAAAGTGGGTTACAATTTTTCTCAGTACAGATACAACTTATTTCAAAACTTCACATAATTCAGACAACATCATGCCAACAAGCTTTCAGAGAAAGCTGAGGCGCAACCATTTTATACACAGAAGCACGCTACCCACCCCACAACTCCTGACTTTGGATCTTTTGTTTTGCCGTCCGGCTTTCTCCGCACGTGTGAACGATTTTACAGACAGCCGGACACCTACCACGTCCCGGAACACAACAGCGCGGAGCCGGTTGATATCAACATCCTGGAGAAGCCGGTCCGGGTCCTTAATGGGAGAAAGGTTCCCCGGAACGTTTTCCAATGGGGTCTGGAAGAGAGAGAGTTGTGAAAACAAGTAACAGCACCATGCCCAACCTTACACAGGAGCCGGGCTTCTGATGCTGACTCAGGCGTTTAACTGCCCGCATGCAGCACCCCCATCGCTGGAGAAACGTGGGGGTGACAACCCTGCTCCGAGACGCGGCTTCTGTCTCCTGCACTCCCGTCAACCTCCCTTCCTAGCGTCCTTGCCCCCTGCTTTCAGGGTTGGCCGCCCAGACACAGGAACGGAATGAGCTGAACAAGGACGGAGTCTGGACGTCAGGAAACCGGGGCTCTCACCACGGCTGAGTGGCCCTGGGCACATCGTGAACATTTTCTGACCCTCACTTTCCCGACTGCTAGTTAATGAATCTCTTTGAGTCACTGGTTTCATTTAACCATCATGCTTTCATGAGATTATTAATATACGAGCGTTTATACGTGTCAGCATGTCATTAGGTATAGCGTTGGAAACGGTAAACTTAGAGAAATGCAAACACAGCCTTAATATTAAAGCTGAATGACGCTAAAGACCATTACCATCAACAATCTTACATAGGTGGAGGTACGAAAACTGAGAAATTAAACGTCACGTGCCACACAGCAAACTGGCAACAGTCAAGTTCCCTGAAACGCAATCTCATACTTTCCCACAACATGTGACGAGTTGTGTGGACACAGTATGTTGAGAACTGCAGGAGTTAAATTAGACAACATACGTGATGTACAAACTAAATTCCCGCCAAGAGAATGCCTCTACTCTGATGAAAATAGACGGGTCTCCTGATTCTCTGTGGGTCTCAACGATGTGAGTGGAAATTATCAGCATCTTCGTTTAGAAACCCACACGTCCTGTCCCAGGGGGTCCGCGCGCCCGGGAAGGTGGCTCTGAGGTCACAGCAGCACCACATGGCCTCGCTCTCCTCCCGAGGGATTGTGGGCCATCGGTTCACCGCGAAAGCGCAGACTCACCTTGGTGGCAGCTGAGGCGGTGGCGGCCGTCACTCCGGGGGCGGCGTCGGCCGGCTTGCTGCCACCGTGGCACGGCTTGCCCCCGCGGTCCCTCTGCCGCTGCCGGCACTCCAGGCAGTTCCTCACGGCCACGCAGCACACTGCCCAGAAACACAGGCCGTTACCCTGCAACTGGGGACCCCGGATGCTGGCAACACTGGCCTTCCCTTCCCCGTCCCCCACCCGCTCCTATTGTAAAGATCGACGGGATCGACACGTGCCCTGGCAACCAGGAAATGCAGTCATGAAAACACACGAAACACGCGCAGTTAAAAGGTTGAAGCAAGATGCCCGGGGGCTGCAACGGGGTAAGGAAGCAAGACCGCCAGGGCCTCTGCCACGCCCGGCGCGCCCCCCACGTCCAACTCTGAACCGTGCGAGTCGAAGGGTTTAAGAACGTGACACTCGTGTTAGGTCAAGTCTTGTGAGTCGGACGGCTGCTCCCTGCGAGCCGACTGCCCTGTGTCCCGCCAGTCCCAGGCTCATCTGTCCACGAGGACGCCTGCGGCCTCTGCGACAGGAACACGACAGGGAAGTGGGCTCCACTCAAGCACTCTTGTTAACACTTAGTTACACTGACAAAATGGGACGTGTGTCCAGGGTGAGGGGCTGCGACCTACAAGGACGCTGAACGCAGAGCCGGTCAGGTAGGGGACGCGTCCTCCCCAGAGCGTCCTCACTCCTTGCTTAGGCCGGAAACTTCTCCCCTGGAACGACCTGGGCAGGTTTGGGTCCCCCTACAGGGCGAAGAGCCCAAACAGGGCCCCTCCCTGGCTCACGCTGGCTCACGTCTGCGGCGGGCAAGCCAACAGTGGCTTTCTGGTTCTTCCAGGAATCTGGAAGTGCAAGCGCCCTTCCCCTTTAAGAATGAAAGGTAAGAGCCGAGAAGCCGTCTGCCTAGAGTTGATCTGAATTGCTGAGAGTTGTCAGGGCCAAGGTTTCTTTCCTGTTTTTAAAACACAGTCACACCTCGGTACGCGTCCCGCCGCACACTCGTCGCATGTTCACCAGGAAAACTGGCTCTGGGCTCAGGTGTGCGCAGGGCATCGGCACTTACTGGACTTGGTGAGCCCGACAGCCCACATGGGGGGGCCTCATGGCTGGCGCCCCCCATCCCGGGCTAACGAGTGCTGAGGTGCCACCCAGTCCGGCTGCAGCCATGTGGCGCCCTGCTCCATCGCGAAGTCCCATTCCCAGGTAGCTACAGGTTTTTAACTATTTCATTCCTTTAACGACAGCTCCCGCGTGTCGCATCAGCGCTGCGCCTCCTCACCGTGCGGACGGAGAGCGCCAGGCCCGGGTGGTGTCCGTCCAGGGAGGCGGGGACGCACGGTGGGGCCGGCTGTGCCTGTGCACGAGGCCGGGTGCTCCAGTTCCTGGCGTGTGGGGCCAAGGGCAAGTGCCTGGGAATGAGCTCACCGAAGACTGAACACGTGGGCTGACATTCAAGTCACTTCAGTGAAAAGCGGCACAGCCCTGCTGAGTTTTCAACAATTCCTAGTACATTTAATTCTCTCTCAAATCGGCATCCATTTGAGAGAGTCGATTCTGCAGCACATCTCTTGCGGGAGAGTTTCTGCAACACCAGGAGGGGGACACACTCACCCAGCCGCAGGCACTGCCGCATGAGGCCGCCGGACGACATGTTCTTCTCGGCCTCGATCTCGCTGAAGTTCAGGGAGCTGGCGAAGACCAGCACGTCCACCATGGCCATCAGCCGGCTGAGGAACGTCACCGCCGTCTCAGCGGACATGCCCTGCGTCACCTCGATGTTTTCCAGCTCCGTCTTCGAAAGGAAGGTGGAGGATCGTTAGAATCAGGAACGTGACAACGCACACACACGTTACAGAGGCAGAGTGGCTTTGTACAATGAGTACGTTTCGTAAAAAATGATAACGTGTAACCTAATTTCATACAAGAGCTGGGTATCCAGCTGAACCGAGCCTATGAATTACCTTTGCATAAAGGAAAAACCTATTTTTGGAATCCACGTTCGATTTGAATGTCATTACTTGTAAAAACTGCATTCCAAAAGGAAGGCCGCTTTACAGAAACCCCTCACCCTTGTTTCTACAGTGTTGCGCTTTCCTTTCCCGTACACGGGTGATGGGTAACGGAAGATGACACGGCACATTCACTGGCATCAACATGAGACAAATGTCAAATGAGTGCGCGTAACAATTTCTTATTCTTTCCAGAGTAAACTGAAACTGCTGGGTCTCTCAAAAGTGCAGTAAATATCTAAGGTAATAAAAGTAATCGGAAAAGATCCTTCTTCCTCTCCAGGTATAAGCACAGCGAGAATTAGAACCAGCGCAAGTCTAGGCCAGTGAAGCTGACCTGCACGGAGATGTCATCTGTGACAGCGCGTAACTCCCGCTTCCAGGAAAATGCTCTAAGCATCCTGTTCCTTAAGATGCCTAACTGGATGTCATAAGCAAGAGCAACATGTTACTTTACTTTTCATTGTTGATGACATAACACTTGACTTTGGTTCACTATGGCTAGGCTGCATTTTCTCAATGTCTCAAAGAGTAAAGTAAGGAATGCCTTAAAAACAAAAAAATACTGCTGCTATACTTTTCTAAAAAAAGGCACACTAGCCATATTGATCAACGTTAGTTCTTCAGATGATAAATGAAACTACAAGGTATCAGCTTCAATTTAATGTCTTATTTTGGCATGACTACGCCTATCCTTCTACCTAAACACATTCCTCTCACATTAACATGAAAATGCCAGCAGAAAGCCATGTTCTTTTTCCAAAGGAGCCCTGAAGCGCTTACTGCGTGCAGAGGGTATTAAAACGCCAGGTGCTACTGCAAGAACTAGGTAACTGGATTCCAGTGGAGACTAAACCACCTTTCTCCGTTCCACTTAACATCAAATTAGCAGCAAAATTCTTTCTAAAATGAGCTGGAAAGTATTCAGAAATTTGTTTCCAACGTTGACTCACGTTATGCCAACGCAGTACCAATGGCCTAAAGAAATGATTAATTCATTGCTCAAGTTTTCAAATGCAGGCTTCTACCTACTAGCCCTTCCCGGAGGCACAGTACCACATGCAGCGTGAATTGAAATCTGCCCAAGACACCATAGGTTACAAGGGAGGAAATCCATTTTATATAAAGTGCTTTTAAAGCAGTTATCAATGTAAGGTTTAATAATAAAGTGGAAGGCCCTGGCTGGTATCACAGTGGATAAGGTGCTAGCCTGCGAACCCAAAGGTCGCTGGTTCGATTCCCAGCCAGGGCACATAACCAGGTTGCAAGCCAGGTCTCCAGCCAGGTCTGTAGCTGGAGGCAGGTGAAAGGCAACCATACATTGCTGTCTCTTTCCCTCTCTGCCTCTCTCCCTTCCCCGCTCTCTGAAAAATAATAATAAATTAAAAAAAAAAAAACAGAGTGGAAGATCTAGTCATTGCTTAGAGCTACTAAATATTCTGAATAACTGTGAAGATGTTAGAACATTAGGATATCTATAGATATGTTCTCAAATAAATTCTTCATCACTCTGAATTCCTGAAATTATTAGAACTCTAACTTACTTGGCTGGTTAATGATCTTTTTTGAGTCTTTTGGGTTCTACAAGACTTAATCTTTAAAATATGCTTTAATATTTAAATGAGTGGGTTATATACAGAAATTGTAAACAGAATTAACAGCATATATAATATGCCACAATGTTAGTGTTGACTGAACAAAAACTATTTTAAAATAAAAAGCATCCTTAACATAAACCATAACCTATTACATTATACATTAAAGTAATATATAATTTTGATGGAATGTTACATAAATGTTAACAGGTTTAAAAAATAAAGACCTTTCACATATTATTATTACTAATCTTAGAATAATATTTTTCCTCCAATGTCCTTTCATTGGAACAGCTAACATCTCATTGTACATGACTAAAATGTTGGTTTCGTTATATTATGATTCTTTATTCTAAAGATGATTGTGGATTACAAAAGAGTAATTTAGCAATGAACTAAAAGAAATAATCCATTTAGTGAACCTTTTAAATGTACCTAAGACATGCCTCATACTAAAGATGGTATGGAAACGCAAAATATAACCAAGTCAAAATTTCATAAATAATTAAAAAATAAAATTTAAAAATAAAAATCTGAAAATTAGTGAAGTAATACTAACCTTAGAACTCTGGACATGCATTAGACAAAACAGACAACAGACCAAAAAAGTAGAAGAAAAGAAAATTATTAAAATTAAATAAAAATACAATGTAAATTAAAACACAAAATAATATAATTAAAATTATACTTGATTATTTTATTGAAAGCAAAATGCTCAGAAGAGGTATTTATTTTATAAATTATAATAGTTAAAAATAGCAAATATTTAGACTTCTATTTATTCTCATTAGAATAACTCTGCCCAAACATATATATAACTATAGTTCATATATTAGAAATCACACATATTGTATTTTGTAAAATAAGTATCTTTTCTTAGCAGGTAACTAAGGAAACATTTAATAAACAAACAGATATTCCTGCAAAAGCCCTAACTCAACTGATTTAGGCAAAAATGACTTAGGAAAATAAACCACACCAAACTCTGGAGTTTTCTTTAAGGGATCATATAATTTGGAGCCCTTCCTATACACCAAAACTCAGGAGTTAGTAAAAGAATAAAATACGTGAGGGATTATAACTTAAAGACCACATTCCCTTGCTAGGAAATAACTTATTGATATACTAAATGAGGTCTACATGTAAACTAACCTAATTACACAGATATTTTATTGTTTCAAAATTATAAGAATTATATTCAAATTAAGTTCCTAATAAAATCATCCATTGCTGCTATTCTCTGGTTTTTGAAAGCCGTATACGTGAGCATAAACTTCAAAATATTCTATTTACATGGTGTATTGTACAGAAAAACATAGAAAACTTCCTGAGAATGCTGAAGTATAATCAGTAATGTGAGAGGGAACAAAAACGGGACATTTCCAACTCTATGAATTATCCTGATAATGGGAAGAAAACAAAGTTACGGCTCTGTCCTCACTTCCTGACAGGTACAGTGTCCTCTCTCAGGACGCAAGCGATTAGGAAAGCCCGGGAATCAGGCTCTATCACTTTTCTCCAACAGGGAAAATGGAACCGCAGGCGCCGGGGCCTGAGCTCAGCCTTGCGGGCGGCTGACCCACGGTCGCCGGGTCCCTGCAGGCTCTGGTCCTCCCCTCCAAGTCCCGCTCCCGCCTGTGACCCACCGGCACGGGCGCAACTGAGAGCTGGGCTGACACTCGCTCCGGAAAACCCTCGTCAAAAATAACGTTCCTGCCTCCAAGCAAAGGTTGGTCAAGTCCGTACGAAGAGGCCTCAATTCCCCCCTGGGCACTGAAGTTAAAGCCACTGGTCTTGTTTAGAGGCTTGACACTGTTTCTGTAACTTATTTTCCATGCCACGTGTGATTTTAAGGAGTACAGGCCAAAGGGAAAGTCCAACCAAGTCCTACCCTTCCATGAACTTGAAGCTCACGGAGTTTGTTCATTGCAGCATAAATACTGTCTGACTAAACTCAGTTTTCCTTCAAGTTCTCAGTGAGACATTGTCTTCTGCCTAAGACTGTTCTGACCAGCCCGGTTTTCTGACATCACGATGCTGCTGCTGCTGCTGCTGCCGCCGCTGCGGCCACAGCCCAGGTCCCCTCAATGTGTGGACCGTGGTCACACAGGCCCCAGTGCCACGCCAGGCCCCCAGCATGAACAGGGAGAAGGTGACACCATCAGACCCACAGTAACTAAGTCTGTCTCCAGCAACGCACTGCAGCCTTCGGAATCCCGGGCGGACGGGCTTACTTAGAAAGGGGAAGAGTAGTGGCCCAGCACGGAACAATTCTGAAAACATCGCTCCCAAGGGAACTGAAGGGAAAACACCCAGGCAGAGCCTCCCCGGCTGGAGGACCGCATGTTCCATCCAGGTGCCTGGGGGTCGCATGACTGGCATTTCTGAGGTGCAGAGTTGGGGCTGAGGTCAGGTCCAGTGAGGAACAGAGCCCAGGTGAAAGAACAACTTTTATCTTCTGCTGAAACTCATATACCGTATGTTAACTCTTAACTTCAAAAAGGCATGTCTGAATTTCACGGATAACAGGAAAGAATGTGTTTGAATAAATGACCTGGGGTCCACACTTAGGCTGAGACACAGGGGAGACACGCCCTGCGTTGAGCTGTGATTCATGGTCTTCATCGGATTACTATGCAGAGAGGTTAGCACTCCGCTTATCCTCGCTACGTTAGATACATGTCAAATACTGAAAAACATACGTAGTATGACCAAGTGTGGAAAGTCACACTTCCAGTAGCACGCGACGATCGCAGTACTCGGTAAAATTGTCTCTTAAAAATTAAATTCCAGTAAATGTTCCGTAAGTCAAAATTAAAGTTAGTTAATACAAGAACGTGAATTCATTTTAAGCTCTACTGAATCGACAACGATCGGTAATGACAATAAAGCTTTCGTGCTGAGGTGCTGTACTGTGACACTGGTATGGACTTGGACATGACAGCAAACGTGGTGTGGCCCACGGGTCCCATGTGCCCCGCGGCTGCCTACGCATAGTTTACCGAGACGCACGACACCTGCTCCGTTATGGCTGCCCCCACACAACGGCAGTTGGGTAGGTGGGACGGAGGCCGTTAGCCCCCAAACTGAAACCATGTCCTACCTGACCCCCGGAAAAGCGTGCCAGCCAGTCCACATCGCACTTGTCACAACCGCCATCAGGTGCCCACTGCGTGTCACGCGCGACTGTTCTGAAAAGCTCCGCACCCCCCACAGCCATCGGACCACGCAAGCGTTCCTTCCAAACGCCTCCACTTCTCTGCCTAGGTCCAGGTTGAAAGCCCAAGTGCACGTACGTGGCAGTGTCCCTCTGGTCAGCGCTGCCTCTCCACGTCTTCCCTCCCACTCTCTCCTGGCTTTTCCGCCTTCTCAGTCGGAGTCTCAGGCTCCGCATCTTCAGTTCCCGTTTCTTCACTCAGCCTGCCCCCTGATGTGTCCTGCCCCATGTCACCATTCACCAGTTTTCTACAATCAGCAAGCAGCACCTGCCACGGGGCGCCCAGGGTCCTGGGGAGGACCTGTCGGGGCAGCTTCTTCTCAGGAAGCAGTTTGCAAGGTGAGCAAAGGGACCAAGCCACGGAACGACACACGAAGGTGCTCCGGTTCGGTGGGGCCTCAGGTCTTTTCCAAGCAGCCCAGGCAGTACCTGACCTCAAGCCCCACAGTGTCCTGGTAAAACTGCACAGGCCTACGGCTGGAAATCAAACCTCAAAGGCCAGTCTCTTTACTGTGCTTTCATTACAAAATGAAATCAGCAACTCTGGGTAGTGACACATTATACGATGTGCATTGGTAACACACTGCAGTGACTTAATTATTTTCCTTGTCATGATAGAAATCCTTTAGCTTTAAAATCTGAAAGGCTATTTAGTAACGTGATTACCTGAATCCTATGCAAATTTTAATACCTAATACTAACTTTCTATAAAGTCCATTTTTTAGTCCTGAAGAAACTTTAAAGCTATAGAATGTGAAATTTAATACAGACTTTTAAAATTTCATGACAACAAATGGTAATTTATAGTATAAAACATAAAGTGAAATTTACGTGAGGAAAGCACTGATTTATTTAACACACAGGGAAAAACCCACACTGACGAGTTAACGTGAAGGTGCAGCGGTACGTGTAACTCCACACGGGTAAAAGTCCCCCGATGACACGCCGTGTGCAAGTACAGCTGCCTACAGACCCGCGTCCTGGGCCCCTGGCCGCACAGCCCGGAGCCCGGAACCCGCCCCGGAGCCCGGAACCCGCCCCGGAGCCCGGAGCCCGGAACCCGCCCGGAGCCTGGAGCCTGGAACCCGCCCGGAGCCCGCGGCCCTCCAGCAGGCGGCAGCCAGCACTCACGGTGGGGGACGTGGCCGCGGAGAGCAGGGGCAGGATCCCCCCGCAGGCGATGATGACGTTGTCCACCATCTGCGAGATGAGGTGGATGGTGTTGTGCACAAAAATGATGTTCTCGTTGCTGTTGACAAAGTCCATGACGGACTTGGTGGAGTGGCTGAAACAGCAGAAAAACAGAAAACAGATGAACACATCCGTGGCTTAGGGTAGGAAACTTCGTCCCTTCTGACATTTTTAAGTGGCAAACCCTGAAAAGCGAGGCAGACTTAAAAAGGAGCTACTGGCCAACAGTGTCACTTAGCCCTGAGCCACCACGTCACTGAAGCGCGTCACGCCACGGTCTCCACACGCTTACCGTGCGTCTCAGCGTGTGAACCCTAAGAAAGACAGCTTCAGCCGGGTTCAGGGGTGGGGACTGGGGCTAAGAATGTGGCAGCACAGCTGCTCATGCTGAGCTCAGAGGAGGAACAGTGGGCCAGCCACAGGCGTCCCCGCAGTGTCCGCGCCCCTGACCGGCCTCTGACCCGTCCTGCTGACCTTGTATGCGCTGGTTACAGAAGTGAGGGGATCTGAGAGCGTCATGAACTGGGGAAAATTCGAGGACTTATTGAATGAAAAAGGGAAAAGCCCCAAGGCTGGCAGTGCAGGGAGCTGGGCGTGGAGCTGTCCCAGCACACACTGCTGCAGGGCCGTGGCTGTGAGCCCCTCCCCTCTGGCCGGTGACCGACCGGAGGGCACAGGGTCCGACTGGCATGGGCCATGAAAGGGGGGATGTCTTGAGGGGCTTCCATGAAAACAAGGCAAAAGGAGAGAAAGAACAGTGACTAACGGAGGAGGGAGGGGAGAGGAAGGGCCCTGCACTCTGGCGTGTCCCACACTGCCGGGTGGGCACCCACAGCCGCCCTCCATCTGCGGCCCCGGTGGGGCGGGCAGAGAAGCGGGTGAGTCCTGGGGACACGGCGCCGGCTGCTGCCGGACACGGCTCCCAATGTGCGCACATCCGCGGCAGCGGCAGGTCCCAGGACGCCCTTACTGGCTGCCCACGCGCCATCAGGAAACTAAAGGGGAGGCCAGGTAATGGTTTAACAACGGAGACTTGGTCTTCTCAAGGGTGACGTATGACTAGATGCCCCCTCACCTAAACGGTACATAGTCTCTAAAGGCAGACGCCGTAAGGTTTAAAATGTTAACAGTACGTATGCGACAGGCTTATTAACAAGAATAACTTAATACGCGGTACTAAAGGAGAAAACAAAGCTGCAGACATTTCTTTACGCTAAAACTGAACTTTCGTTGTTAACTCTACCTCACACCGGACAGGCAATGGCAGATGTCCAATTTTTGCTTTTCCATCGTCTCCAGACGAGGTTCTGGGGACCTTCCGGGTATCGGGCCCAGGGCTCGTCACCTTCGCAAAAACCCCATGATTCTGTCAACACTCCCCGTGTGATGTGTCGGTGAACTTCGGTCGTGAGTTTAACCGACGGGTCAGCGACGCCGGCAACGCCCAACAGCCACGCCCTCCGGCAGCGGCGTCACAGGAGCGCCTACCTTCGCCACACGTGCACGTCCGTCTCCAGGGCGAAGAGCAGGTCGGTGAGCAGCCGCTGGTGCATGGGCGACCACTTGAACTCGGGGATGCGGAACATGGTCGTGCGCGGGCCCGGGCTGAACTGCCGCCGCTGCTCCTCCGTCATGGGCGTCCCCCGGAACCCCAGGTCCACGCGCAGGTCCCTGTCCGCGCCCACGGACCGACCCTGCACGGCCTGGGGACACAAGAGGGGAGCGTCTGTGGAATGCAGGCGAAGTCCTTCCTTTCACGAAAGAAACACAGAACGGGGGCTGCAGCGGGCTGGGGTCCGGGGCTGCTCCCCTGGAGACCCCTGAGCGGAGAGGCCTCTAAGCCGGGGTGCTGCCACCTGCCCGGCCGCTGCGGAAACGCGCCAGGGAAGCGGCGAGCTGAGTAACAGCCGCTTTCCCACTGAGAACCAGACCCTCTCAGCCCACTCTGGGGTCTGCCTGAGACCACGCTTCTCCGTCGGACCTGCACAGCCGCCAAGTGACGTCACCGAGGAATTATCATTAGGACACCGGATGAGAAGTAACTTGAACAGACTCGAGTTAACGTCAGAGGCTATTTCACTCAACACTTCCATTTAGAAAAACAAACACGTTTGATCAGTTAGAAAACCAGGAAACGCCGTGCACGCTGAGTGAAACCAGACAGGCCTAGCGGTTCTGTCCCGGGAGGCACCCCTCCTGCGCCATCAGCCCACATGCGGCTCAGCACCCCGCGCCCGCCGGGGTCACCGTGCGCCCCACCGTCAGCCTGGCCACATGGTCCCCGTGGGGCAGGGTCCCCGCAGAGCCAGGACACAGGTTAGGTGCTCGGTTCACTCGCTATAACGGGGCCCATGACGTTTATTTCCCACAGCATTAAAAGGTGAGTCCAAAACCCAAGAGTGGCAACAGGGGGAATCCTTGAGTTTCCTTCCCCTCACCCTGAACTGCACGGTGTTACTGAGCCCAGAAAATGAGGCAGTACTTTCAAAACCTGATGCTCAACGACTAAGATCCCTATCAGAAACACATCCATTTTCGGAGATGCCAGAGCTCAGCCTCCCGGCCTCCGTCCTGCCCCGCCCGCCTGCAGGGTCCTCGGGCGCGTCCACGGGGCCCGGCTGCCCCGCAGCCCCACGAGGGAGGCACACGGCCGCCCAGAGCGGTTCCTACTCCCAGCCCCTCCTTCCCTGTCGGCTCACGCTGGCTCCAGGGCCTCTGTCCGACACGCCACGCATCAGCGTGGAGCCTAAAGCTTTCACCGTGACCACTGACCGCCTCCCCAGAGTGGAGACTTGCAAGTGTAAACTGTGGAAGTGGGGTCCCGGGGCCGTCAGACTGAGACCTCACGGGCCACCTCTTCCCGTCCTGCTGCTGCTCCGTCTGGGAACCGCAGGCGGGCCCCAGGGCAGCGGGGCAGGCTCCGAAGTCCAGGGTCCCTACATGAACGGCCGCCTCCCTCAGTTCCACGACGCACTCTGGCGCTGGGCTGGCCACAAGCGTGTCTGTGTCCCTGTGGGATGACTAGCGGTGCTTAGTTGTCTTGCACGTCATTGAAGTAACTTTGTGAAGACTGTACTGTGACAGCTGTCCTATCAGTGTGCATTTTACAAAAACTTACCAAAATGGGTCCCTTTTGTGTATGAACTTAAATACTGAAGATGGAAGAAAAGATGTTTTTGGCATATTTCAAGAAAAGCAGAAACAACTAAAACACAAAAGGATGCGGGCGGTGTGTGGAGAAGGCGCTGTGCCAGGTTAAACGTGTCACAGCCGTGAAGCGCCCTCGGGACAGTGCCCCGCGGTCAGTCGGACCAGCGGAGGTTGACAGGGGTCAAGTCGAGGCATCAGCTGAGAACAGGCTACCGGGCGGGACAGGGCCGCGTGCTCAGTGCCCAAACCAACCAAGTTGCTGGCGAAAATGGAAATGCCTCCTCCGTTCCGGAAACCACCCCGCGACTGCTGGCCGACCCGGCGTCACCCCAGGCAGCACCGCGCCCGGGGCAGGCAACTCGCTCCGGCGCTCAGGGCCGCGACCACTTACTTGAGTGGTGGCCGTGGTCTGGATTTTCCGGATTTCTTTCCCCAGCTCTTTGCCATCGTCGGACCGCTCCGTGTCTGATACGACACTCCCCGCGTCCGTGTTTGGCGCCCCCCGGCCCCCCGGAGGCTCCGTGTCCAAGGCTGCCGCCACCGCGGCTTCGGGGTACGCAAGCCCCTTGGGGGCGGCGGCCAGGTCCCGGTCAGGCAGGCCGCCCATGGCGTCCGAGGCCGTGTGGATCCTGAACTCCTTCTCTTCCGCGAGAGCCGCGCAGGCGAGGTCCACGCTGCCGGCCATGTGCGCGAGCAGCGCCAGGTCGTCGCCCACCCCGAGGTGCACCTGCGCGTCCGGAAGGTGCGGCATCATGTGGCCGCCCGCAAGCTCGGGAAGGAGGTTCTCCTCCTGCTTGGGGATCTTGTCGAAGAGAAAGGAGGAGCTGCTGTTCGCAAGCTCGTCCTTCTCGTCCGCTAAGGTGATCAAGGGGCCGCCGTCCTTGTCCTCGCTGCTCTTCACGAGGCCCACGGCGCCGTGCACGCTGCTCTGCAGCTTCTCCACGGCGGCGCTGTAGACGTTGTCCAGCAGCGCGTCCACCTCCACCAGGGCCCCGCGCTCCCCGCCCACCAGCGTCTCGGGCGACAGGTCCATGTCGTCCAGCTTCACCTCCGTGGCCTCCACCTTCTCGGCCTTGATGTCCACGAGCAGGTCGTGCACTTCCACGTGCACACCGCCGCCCGGTCTGTCGGCGCCGCCCAGGATGTCCGCGGGCGCCTTGGTGGGCATGAGCAGGTCCCGGGCGTCGGCGCTGACCGGGTAGTCCGTCTCGCTCTCGGGGCTCTGGCTCTGGGGCAGGTCCTCGATGTCACGGATCTCCATGGCGCCCTTGGCGCCCGGGGCCTGGGCGGAGAGGCCGGAGATGGTGCTCACGCTGCCCTTCTTCCCCTTCTTCATGTTCTCCTCCTCCTGCCGCTGGTACTCCTCGTACATCCTGGCCAGGTACTCCTTGTGCGCTTCGTACGTGACCTGGGGGCAAGGGTTACAGCAGCGCGTTAAGGCACTTGACACAGATCAAGGAGAAATAAGCAGATAAAATACTGCGAACAACAGCAAGATGCTGCCAAGAATGAAGACTTCAAACAGCCTATTTTCCTACCGAGAGACCCTTTCACCAAGTACCTGGCAACAACAATCCCTAACATAGTCATTACGACTTCCCACACGTCCGAGACGCAGCTAGGGGAAGTCTGACGTTAAGGTTGTACGTCTGTGGTCCCTTCTTCCAGGCTGAGCCCAACCTGCTGCCGGCAGAGCTCCGGCTCCAGCTGGACAGCGACGCGGCCAGGCCGGGCAGGGCTGGGCTCCACCACCAGGCCAGCGCCACTCACAGGCCTGTTCCCACCGCTGATTCAAAAACCACACACACTTATAAATATAGACGCTTACAAGCTGTGAAAACATCACAATCTCATCTTTACACAGGCGACCCTAACGTTTCTTTACGGAGACTTGTTTGAAATAATCAGGATGTACGTACGTATGTACGTATGTATATACTTGTACACGTGTACATGTGTGCATACAAAATCACAAACTTGCAGTATCGTTTCCCCTACAATACTATTTTCAAATTTATTAATTTAATAACAAAAGCAAGGTACCAACATAGCATAAAATTTAAGTTTTGGGTTTTTTTTTAAAGATTTTATTCATTATTTTTAGAGAGAAAGAAAGGGAGAGAAGCATCCATGTATGGTTGCCTTTCACCTGCCTCCAGCTGGGGACCTGGCTGGAGACCTGGCTTGCAACCTGGTTACGTGCCCTGGCTGGGAATCGAACCAGCGACCTTTGGGTTCGCAGGCTAGTGCCTTACCCACTGTGCTACCAGCCAGGGCCAAAATTTAAGTTTTTAACAGGGCTAAAAGCACTTCTAAACGTTCAAAATTTTTCCTGGGAGGGTCATATGATATTAATTTCTACCTGAGTCCTAGGATAACAAGATTTTAGCTTATGATGGGCCTTCCTTTGGGGATTATCTCAATACAAAGCATGTTCACATTATGAAAGATGAAATCAAGTCCCAAAAGTGGGGCTTAGCAAACTATGTCTCCTTCTTATAAAGAAGACAAATACAAATATATAGGTTTATGAGATTAAGAATAAAGAAAAGGCAATGCCATCAAAAATTGAATACTTGACTTGAAAATAAAAATAAGTTGACCACTTTTGAAAAGTGCTCAACAGTGTATTTCCGAGTTCATTTCGTAACGCCTTCTGGAAAGAGCCAGGAGGCACGTTAGCTTCCCGGCGCAGCCTGTCCTGACGCAGGGCGGCCTCTGGGGCCCGAGCCCCGTGGAGCTCCGGAGCAGGAGACCCGCGCGCGGGGAGGGGCACCGCCCCTGCAGCCCCCGCAGCCCCCACCGCAGCAGCTGTCACCTTGGAGTGGGCGATGGAGAGGGTGTCCACCCACACGCGCCAGCCGCCCCACTCGTATTTGATCGCGTGGTACAGCAGGATCCGGAAGATGTTGTAGACCATCTCGGTGATCTTCTGCTCCTCCGAGTTCTTGGGGTTGATGTAGCCGAGAGAGAACATCCAGTCCTGCCACACTGAGCACTGCAGGAGGCACCTAGCGGGGAAACACGCCCGTGAAAATACCAAGTTCCATCCGAGCTGGCCAGCGCGGAGTGTGGGCCCGCGGTGGCCCGGCCTGACCGAGGTGGCGCCGGCACGCAGCCCCGTGTGCAGCCCAGGAAAGTCCGAATTTCCAGGGAGAACGGCTCTCCTAACCCTCAGGTGAGCCTGGCCACGGCTCTGCCCCTCGCCAGAGCACCCGCCCACGGCTAAGCTCCCGCGCACCCCCACACACGTGTGCGAGCTGCGGCCCTCAGCCGGGCCAGTGCTCGACCCCAGATGCTCCGTCAGCACCTCCTGGTGCCGGCTCCCTTCCGCCGCGCGGCCCGTCACGCACCCGGCGGGTCCAGGACACTCCCAGCTAAAGTCCTGCTGGTGACAGTAGCACTAGGGGGACCAGTGCCTTTTAAACAGTCGTTTGTGGGTAGACGTTCATACAGTCAACGAAAATAGGACACCCAGAGAAGAACATAAAAACAGTGTCATAAATACAGGTTACATGCAGGAGATACAACGTGTCTGCTGATGGTTGCAGGTACCCAGCACTTGGGAGACACCTGAAACTTTCTCTACGACAGATGCAGAGTAAGAACAACGAGACGGCGGAGCCCAGTTCTGCCGCAGCATCCCAACTGCTTACCTCCTGTTTTCACGGCTGTTACTGAAAAGCTTGATCATGTCAGATAAAAATAACCGGCGAACTTCCATCAGTTCCGCACTTGGGGTTGAGTTTTTTAACAAAGTTGCCACCACCTTAAGAATCACTGCAAGATAAGGGAACAGAAAGGGACAGGGCAGGTTTACAACTGCAGGCATCTCCGCTCAGCAGCACGCGCTGCCCCGATTGAAGGCGCAGCAGCGGGCTGGGCCGGCCGTGCATGCAGGGATGAGCCCCCCGGCCCGCTCCCCCCAAGCGCGGGGACGGAGCCCCCCACCAGTGCGGGGCGCCCGTGGCTGGGAAGGGCAGGGACCTGCGGTGCCGCCAGGCCCCGCTGCGCTAACAGAGAAGTGCCGCTTGCTCACTTGGGTTCTGGATCTTCACCGTGGAATCCGGCTCCGGGTGCGGCTTGTGTACGACCTGGGTACACACTTGCTCTGTCAGTATCTGAAAAACCAAGGTTGTGGATTTCACTTACAGGGTAACTTAAAACACAATGGCAAAAAATATAGGTACGCAAGGAATGTCAAAAATACTTAGGTTCTGTTCAAATCAAAGGATACCTCCTTTCAAGTGTCTTCTGGTGATCTCCATGTACTTCTGACGCTCTGGAGTCTTAAAATAATTTGTTTTTAGTATAGAACCACCACCCCCCCAAAAAAAAAACAAACAAACAACTAAGACCAGTATCTATAGGAGAGATTAATTAGAAAATGCAAAAACTTACTCTGTTTGAAATCCCTTCTCAGCACATATCCTAAATGTCTATGTGCTGTGAATTGTAAATATTTGACTCAATATTCAAGTAAGAAAATTAGTCAACTTAGAAAATAAGTCAACAAAGCCTGAAGCCTGGGTCCCAACTCAAAACGAACTGTCATAAGGGAAACAATTTATAAAAAATGTGGGTCATTATCATTTACAAAGAAGTTTTTTAAAAAAAACTTTCAAATAACAAAGACAACAAAAGTTGACCAAATAAAGAAGAGACCTTTATAAAATATTCACTACCTTTTCCCTTAAAACACAATCTTGGGGAGCACAGACTTTTTATCCATCTTTTTCACTGCTATACTCCCAGCAACGTGTGCCAGAAAGGACCAACTTGGAAGTAAAAGCTAAGCCACTGCCCCTACGATGACACACGCTCCATGGCTGCTGAGGCCAGACCCTGGGACGCGCCCTGCACCCTCCGCCCTCGCTGGCGGCACAGCAGGGACAGTGGCGCCGTCAGGTTTACACCCGTTTACCCGAAGGGCTGGGGGCAGCTCCCCCAATGCCGGCTGCAGGGGCTCAAGTACCGCGGGCCGGCTGGGAGACCACGCTGGCTTCCCGGGGAGAGAGGAGTCCACCCTCCTCACCCCCCCAGAGGACTCGCACGGCCCAGAAAACAAACTGTACCTCAAACCTCCCGTTTTTACCGTCTGTCCCTCTTTCATCCTTTAACCACAAGGTCAGTAACTGCGCTGCCCACCTAGTCAAGCTGCCAGACGGAGGACTGTGTGAAAGTGCTTTGAAAACTGTCTCATGTTCCAACAGGAGTTTTCTAATTAGAAGAATGCACTTAGAGATGCCGTTCGGCCTGCATTTACGAAGAACCTGCTCCATGTCTGCACACTGCCGCACGTTTGGAACGGGGAACCCAGCGGCAAGGAGCAAACTCATTTCCAGAATCAACGGCTCAATTAAAATTCTGGGGACAGGCGTAAGGACCCGGTTCCTGTCCCTGAACACAACAGGGCCAGGCCAACTGTCACTGAGAATCACGGGAGTTCTAATGGGGGGAGGGGAGTCGTGACATGAAGTCGGGAGAGGTGAGCTCGCCCAGGACACAGGAGGCCTGACTGTCCCGCGCGCCACGTGACCAGCAACTCGTGCGGCGAGGCGGGGTGCCCAGCGGTCAGCACCGAGGGACCCGGTAAACCTGCCCTTCACAGACGCAGAGCTGAGCACGGAGTTTTCCTACTTGCCGAGTCACGGAGCCTGTGCCTCTGCAGCAGCTCCGGGAGCATGACTTGTCCGGGACAGGTGTACCAGCTCCCTCCATGACACGTGACCGGGGACCTCTGCCCGCAGGGCCACTCTGGGGCCAGAGGACCTGTCTCCACAGCCGGGCAAGCTGTGAAGCCAAATGACTCAGTTTCTTTGTCCGTGAAAAGAATCTTCAAATAACAGGATGTTTAACATACTGGCCCCCCTCCAAGACTCCATAATTTTGAGAAAAGAATTTTGTTATGAGGGCCTTAAATACTTAAAGTTGCACACGACCCTGTATAAAATTTGTGTTCAGAAACTATTCTACCCGTATAGAAAAAAAAGTAACCGAAACTGCATTAAAATGTCAGTTAATAATTTCTATGAGGAACTGTGCTCTTCAAGATCCCACACGCCACAGGCCTTGGCACTGTTTAACTGAACTTTAGGAACAGAACGTAAAGAAAAGAGCTTACCCAGACCTATAAAGAGAAACTAATACTGTAACATTTAATGAAGTAATGAATCAGGTTGTATTAACGAGGTCTACACGTATATTAAACAGAAGAGTCTAGTTTTGCCTTGAGAAGACGTATTCTAAAGTCCAACAATTTCTAAGTGTGCTACATTAAGAAAACACAATTATCCATAACTTACACATGGAGTAACAATGTAAATATAAAGAAAATCGAATTTAAAACATGTACCGTGCACATATTATAATTCTCAAAAAGTATTCAAAGTAAAAACAGCTTTGAGTAATTTCAAAGGAGTCCGTGACAGCTAACTCACTTCTTAGCTTATGACGTGAAAGAAAAAATTCTCCTCCGGAAACTGCGACAGGGATGTTTTCTTAACTGTACTTAGGTTCTCAGAATAACCGCGAGTCTTTTCTTACTTTCATGACCCGGGTGGTGCTGCGAGTCTACCTGCGCGTTAGCACTTATCACGGGCCCTGGGTGAGGCTCCCGTCCTCCGGGGGCCGGAGACCACAGCGGCGCAGCACGTTTGCCACTGCCGTCAGGTTCCAACCTCGTACCTCATAGAGCGTGTTGTACGTGGTGACGGTCACGGTGTTCGTGTGCAGCATGAGCCTCTCCCCCAGGAGCGTGAACAGGCTGTGGGTGTGCATGATTTCAACTTTCCTCCTGGGGGGACAGAGGAAACGCTGTAAAACACGCTGGACTTGCTACTCACGTGACTTTGAGATGAAAAAGTGTAACCTATAAGCAGATACAGAATTACGTAATTATTTTTACAAAGTTCCATCTACAAAGAAATGAATGTGCTGCACAGGTATCTTCTAAAATCCCAGGAATACTATTTAAACACTTCTCAAAGGACCTGTGCAAACTAAAATGTGAAATATACAAGTTACAAAATACCATACAAAAGTTAACAGCTACCATTTTCAAATTTCTAGTAACTGTTCAGGAGTTATTTTTATTATGTTAAGATTACGGGTTATCTGTACCACGAAGAGCACAGAACTTTTAAAACGTTTCTGTCCAAATTCAAAGTATATAGTCTTTAGTATCAAGAATTAAAAATTTTATTTAAAAGCCACTATTCTAGCTTGAAATCAGGATGACAAAATTGGGATTACTGGGAATTATTGCTTGTATTTGTAGTCTGGATTAAAAACCAAAAATACGAACAAAAAGGAGAACAGACATTTCGGTCCAGAGGGTGGCGCAGGTAAGCACGGCTCACCTCCTGGCACACGCACATCAGAGCTACAACCAGCCTGAGCTGGTGCGGCTCCCTGGAACCCAAGGGTCACTGGTTCAACCCCTGGTCAGGGCACAGGCCTGGGATGCAGGCCAGGCCCCCACTAGGGGGAGCGCAAGGGGCAACCACACATGGACGTCTCTCTCCCTCTTTCTCCCTCCCTTTCCCTCTCTAAAAATACATAAATAAATAAAATCTGTGTTGAAAAACTGGAACTGAAATATAGGACCAGCATCTTTCAGAACCCATCAGAAACTGAGTGGCATGGAAGTCCAACAACTGTGGGATTAAAAAAACCCACACCGACCCGATGACGGGTCAGAGGTGGGGAGGTGGGGGGCGGGCTGGCCCCACATCCACGTGCGGTGGGTAAAAACTTGGAACAGTATCTCGGGAGTGAGGGGCCCCAACCGCACACCAAGCTCCCAGCCCAGGGGTCCAGAGCCAGGAAGGTGAGTCCCCAGAACTTCTGGTTGCAAAACCCAGCAGGGACTAAGTGGGTGGAATAAACTGCTGGGGTCCCAAACAGTCCCCCTTAAAAGGACCTGCCCAGGGACCCCAACTCGCTCCCCGTGAGCTCCAGCACCGGGGCAGCCGTGGGCAAGGCACTGGTGACATACGGGGAGGAACTGCCGTGTCTGCCATCCCAGCGGGAGCTGGGGGGCAGCTTCTCCCGGACAGAAAGGCGGGCGGAGGCCTTGTCCCCCGCAGGGCTGAGAGCCAGCAGGTGGGCACCGCAACGGAGACCCGACAAGCTGCCATCACTGTCCGACCCCCCTGGACCTGAGACGGGTCTCACCCAACTTAGGGGCGACCCGAGCTGTTGACATGGCTTTTCCATACGAACGCTGGTCCAGCTCAGCTGCACAGCCTCCGAGACCCTCTCCAACACGCTGCAGCCGCCTCAGGGAGCCCCGGGCCAGCTCCAGCGCAGCCAGGCCGGACCCCCCGCTCAGCGTCCCCTGGGCGGCTCCCAGCCTAGCACAGTGGCTGCCTCTCAGACTGCCCCACGGTCGGCAGCGTGCCTGGCCTGCAGCACCTGGGAACCCCAGGGCCAGCGCACCCCGGGGACACCTACGGACGACGCTGACCCTCCACGCAGGAGAGCAGCAACTCCACGGGAGATCTTCCTCTGCACGGTGTTCCCGGGGTCGAGCGAGTTTTTGTTGAAATCATAACCATACATGCTTTACTATATACTTGATGAGACATTTTGTTACATCCTTAAGATAAACATTTTCTTTTTAGCAATCAAATAGGCATAAACTATCTTACTGAAACTGTGATTGTGTTCTGCAATCTACATTCTTTCACAGAATATTTTTCCACTTTAACTGTAGAAAGCTATTATTTTTCCAGTGTAAGATTATTCCAAATTTCATGTTAGATACAAACTAGTAAAAATACAATTTCAGTAGGTAGTTCCACAATTCATTATTTTTTTAAAAAAATCAACTTACTTGTGACCTAAATGTTTCAGAAAGTATCCCAGAACCTTCAGGGCCTGAACCCAAATACTCTCACTTTTGGAAGCCAGCAATTTGTAGATTACCCTAAAAAACATAAAAATCAACCACCTTTTAAACTCCTACAAATATTAAAAATCTGAACACTGTATACTTCATAATTAACTTACACGTACGTAAAAGACAACACCTCTCAGGATTTCAAATGCACTGAAAAAATACACTGGCAATCGTATTAATTTCCCGTTCAACTTGGTCTCCAACACACAGCGAAGGGCCGCCCGGGCGGGCCCCCCAGCGCCCGCCACACGGACGCTCGGTCCTGCTCCTCTGCGCCGCCCGCGGGGCCTGATGACCTGTCTCGGGTGATTAATTTCTCTGGTCTCCGGCTCGGAATGAGGTCAGAGAAACAGTCCCGGCCCCTGATGCGCTGGAACCAGGAAATTATCTCAGCAGGAAGACGGGAGCCTTTCTTGTTCACAGACTCAGTCTCTGTACAGGAAGCAGCAGGGACCGAACTCACTTCCCCACCACTTCCAGTTCCGCTTCCAGTTCCACTTCCTGCCTGACGGCCATCCCTGCAACAGCCTCCTCCCTAATTCAACTGGTTTGAGAAACGTCCTGTCATTGGAGCAAGAAGGCTCTAATCACGTAGCGTTAGCAACCTACAGAGTCAGCTCGATGCTACGTGGGAGCAGGGTCGTGGCCATGAGAGTGTTTGTGCGGAAAAGAGCTTCGGTTAAAACCAATGCTGGGGGGGACGGTCCTTGGGCGGCGCTGCCTCGCCTCAGCCCCAGCTGTGTCCTGGCGCCGCCTCTCCGCCCATGGGGACCGTGGGTCCCACCAGAGGGGAGCGCAGCGGCTCTCTAACTTCTTCCACCAGCTGACGGGTCTACAGACCCGACAGGCCCAGTCACCACCCAGCTCTGGAGCCTGAAACCTCATCCCTCACTGCGCTGGCCGGGGCGGCTGAATTCCTCTGCTCCGAGGTCCTCGGCGGAGCAGAGGGTCAACGGCAGCTTTCCGCCTGCCGGCCGCGCTCACGGGTGAGATCTGGCTGGACGGATTCCAAGTCCCTGGACGCGGTGGTTCTAGGAGGCTCACCTGCCCTCAGTCCTACCTTATGCCGTTCCTCTGGTCAAACGCGGGGATCATGGAGGCTGGGTGTTCCGACATCAGCGCCACCAGCAGCTGCAACACGTCGTGGATGTTTTCATCCTGCGTAGGAAGCAGCACCGGTGTTTCTTCAGGTACACTTTTATGCTACTGCATGAATAACATAATCAAAACAGCGCGGGCCACGTCCTACCTCGTGCATGGTAAGCAGGTAATTCAATATACTCTGAAGTTCGTCTTCTTTGACCCCTCGATCCTAATGTTTTAAAAATATATCACTTAATTTCAATCCAAAATTAATACTAATTAATTTACAGGACACCAAAACGATTGTCTTAAAAGAAAATAAAGACAAGAGTAGTAATGTTTTATTTAAAATAGCTCACTGCTTCACAATTAACTGTATTATTTCAGGTGAAATATTTAGAAATCAGTCTCTATTCTTTCTTGCCAGTTGCTAATATTCAATAGATCTTCCCTGTAAAGACTTAGCATGCTTTGACCACCTAACTGCACTAACATATATCACTACCTTAACCATGTGTTCTTTTCTTAAAATAATCCAAATCACTGCCAAACTTTACAATACTAATTGTGTATTTTATCTTTACTTCCCACTTTTTTAAATCTTAATCTTTTAAGGAGCCTATTGGGATAAAACATATCACGTAAGCCTTCTCAAAAAGGGAGGAAGACCATTTTCTGGGATAAAATCTTTATGCTTGTTTCTTATTCATGTTCCTTGCCATTCCTGCCATCCCTCTTAATAAGAGGACCTCAAAGAGTACTTCACGAAAGTTAACACTAAGTTTCACAGAACTCTAAAAACAATTCATGAATTAAACATAGTTTGTGCTAACTTGATAATGATTTTAAAACACGCAAAAAATTCCTTTCATCTAATATATTACAATTCTGAATCACGGAAAATTATTTTACCTTTAATATGAGCTGCTTCAGAAAAAGCAGCATAAATGCCCTCAGTGACACAATCTCCTTTTGTGATGGCCGGGGACCATCTAGAATAAAACAAAAAACGAGGAGGAAAAAGAAATAGAGAAAAAAAACTGTGATATTAACTAAGCTTAATACAGTAACGTTAGGGTGCTATGGAAGTCTTTTAACAGTTTTATCTATTATTGTTATACTACTTATTACTATTGATGCTATATAATTTCTATCAGAGAACTTAAACACATTTTCAGATTTTTGGCAAGTTCAAATTATTCACTAATGTCAGATTTGGAAGAAAAACTACTATTTTAAAATTATATAGCCATACATTGGTAAGTGCATAATCATCACATGGGTTACATGGATACTTTTTCTAAATTTTACTACTTTTTTCCAAATTTTTATTAACACATTGGTTCCCTTTCCCCCTCAAATCCAAGTTTTTGCAGACGTATTACAGATGTATGCCGAACAGCTATACAATGTTATTAACCAACGTCACCCCAGTAAGTTCAACAAAAATTGTTAAAAGAACCCTGGTAGACACCACCTTAATCAAATGATCCCAGTTAGCAGCAGCAGCTGCCACCAGACAGCTCACCATCACTGCTCCCCCTGCTCTGGGCAGCGCAGTGCGCAAGGCCTGGCCGCACACCACACGCTCCTCCCCGAAGTCGGGGACCTGAGTGGGCACAGGTGGGGTCAGAGGGTGCCACCACGGGAGGCTCTAAGAAGTAACGGGCCTGCGGCCCTCAAAGCTGTCAAGGAAATGCTGAAATAACTATTCCACATCAACGAATATTAAAATGACAAGGCAACTAACAGCAATAAAAGATTCTCAACTGGGAATCAGGGGGGAAATCATCTTTTTTCCCCAGAAGGAGTGTTATTGGGGTAACTGATGAAACATCAGTGGGTCCTGGATTTGATGACAGGACGGAGTTCAAGTTAACTCCCTGATTCCGTTGGTGCCTAAGACAGGGCCCTTACGTTTCAGAAAGTAAACAGCAGCATACTTAGGGGTCATAGGACAGCACACATACAATTCATTCTCAAATGACGCTGGTAAAAATGTGCATGTACACATATGTACGTGTGCTTATGTTCACATCAAAGTAGAGAACGAGACACCCTATGTGGTAAAATACTGGGAAACATGGTAGGGTATCATGAAAATTCCCTGTACAATTCTTGCAAATTTTCTGTGAGAAATTAGATTTTGGAAGTAGTACAAGTAAATATGTGTAAACATATGATCTGCCTAGAGTAAATAAAAAACTATCAGTTAGTGTTTAAGAACAAGGGCTCTGTTGAATAAACACGATTCAAACTCTAGTTCTATCACGTTTTTCCCAATCTACAAAATGGGAGTGACATCACCAAAAAGAGTTACGTTTAGATACAATTCTGTGTATATGTAAATAGGCCTATGTTTATATAATTATACCACGTATAAACGATTAAACAAAATTAACATGTACAATAGAATGATTAGCATAGACTCCAACTTATGAGCATTCAGTAAATTTTAGGCATCAAGTTTAAAAGTAACAGAAAAAGCCATAAATGACAGCATATTTTAGTACAGATAATGCAATTTTAAAGTCCCATCAATAAAAGACAGTACAGTGAACGAAAACAGGTTAATGTAGTGAAATACTATCTTCCCCTCTTGGAAGGATTTTTATAAAATGATCATCTGCAATGCTGCTGTGAATATGCTAAGAAATGCCCTCGAAGGTGCTATTGGTGAAATTGCAAACTGGTGCAATATTTCTGGAAAAAACTGACAATGTTGATCATGAGACCCTTCCTCAGTAATTCTCAACAAATCAAGCAAAGATGGAGATAAATAATTATATACAATGAAATTAATCACTGAATTATTTGTAGATTTGATTATTTATAGAATCAAAACTTTAGGAATGTGTAAATAGTACATCCTCTTAGAATACTATGCGGAGTTGAGGGGGAAAAACCACGTAAAAATCAAGAAAATCTCCCTGGCTGGTAGCACAGTGGATAGGTGCTGGCCTGCGAACCCAAAGGTCGCTGGTCCGATTCCCCAGCCAGGGCACATAACCAGGTTGCAAGCCAGGTCTCCAGCCAGATCTGTGGCTGGAGGCAGGTAAAAGGCAACCATACATTGATGTTCCTCTGTTTTTCTCCCTCTCTGCCTCTCTCCCTTCCTCTCTTTCTGGAAATAATAAATAAAATCTTTATTTAAAAAATGATGTTTAAAAAAAAATCAAGAAAATCTCAATTCTATGGGAGTTCAAATACCTCCCACATTTATGCAATGAGAAACAGTAGAAGAACATACCCACCACACCTGTAACAGTTAATTCCTGTGGTTTAAGGTTATAAATCTATATTATTTTATTTTCTATGATGAGTACGTATTTTTGTGTAATTAGGAAGATGGGCAATATGTTTTAAACACCACAACGCAGTGAAGAATTCACTTCTACTATACATGGAAGAAAGGCTGAAACAGAGGGAAACGAATTTTTACAAAGGCAACAGTTTCAGAGTGTTGAGTGAACTGGAACTCCCAGATCACGCACATCCCATTCACCTGTTTTTAACACAGCAATGTGTCTTCCTGAATCACAACAGGTACGCAGGCTAAAAGGCAGACTATTACCTAATTTACCTGTCTTTATTCCAAAAATAATTCACGTTGCAAAACTCTAACTTCTTACCACAGACGCCCTCAGTGCCCCGGCCGCGCAGGGAGAGCCGGCCCGCGCCCCACCTACCGAGGCCTTTGGGCGCGATGCCGCTGCTGTCAGCGGGGTTGCTGACCCAGTAGTAGTACTTGAGCGTGTGCATGAGCTGCAGCACCGTGCCCACCCTGCGTATGGTGGTGTAAATGGTCGCCGTCCCGATGAACTCCGCGGACAGGTACGTGTACAGGGAGAGCTGGACCTGGCACAACACAGGAACAGCGTTGAAGTAAAACATTCTACTCCAACGTCAGCGAACATGCGTGATGGTCAATAAAGTACCATAATTACAAGGAAAAATGTAAGTATTATTAAATATTACTTGTATCTAAAAATAATCTGCAATCAACACATTCTATTAACATTTATTTTAATAAAGGCATTGTAACAGCTATTAACCATGAGCTAAGTCTGAATAACTTAGTAATTTCATTGAAATTGTCTGAAAGAATGATCAAATTGTTTAAAAAATCAGCTGGACAAAAGCTCTTGGTGAAGGGAAAATTCAGCAGCTCAGAAGAACAGAGCTATTATCAGACAGCTGTACCGTATTTGCAATATTTGCAAAAACACTTATTGCTGCCATCCATTTAAAAAATCCATGTAATTTCAAAATTTCTTAACCCACTGCCACAATATCAGAATCTCAGCATGTGAAAATGACTGGCTGAACACCTTGTTGAAATAGTGAATCAACTTCAGGTCTGAGATTCGCACCATAATGAACATGAAACACTGAAAAAGTCAGAACTCACACATTATTTAAACAAAGTTATGTGAAAGATCAGAAAATTGCAAAAAGCTGCGCAAATTCATGAAAAATGTTCCTCATGATTAAGTTCCACTGGAATATAACAGGGCTAAATTCCGGTATGCAAAAATACTAGAAGTGTTAGGTTGCTCTCTGGAAAAAAATGTATGTGTGTTTATTGTAAGACATAATATTTATATGTCATTTTATAAATTCTGCATTTACAGGACAAGCAACATCCCTGTCACCAGGATCACAAGTGTCACAGAACAGCTGCCACCCATTACGGTCTCCTGTCCTGGTCCTGTCATGGTCAGTGTTCCCAGTTCTCTTCCTTGGAAAAGTAGGAATCACATCGAATGACTTCAGAGTGCAGTTATTAGGCCAATCTTACTTTTAACTCCAGTTTCATTTACTTGAATATTTCCATATTCACAATTTCGATTTCTGACAGGGCTCCACACGACGGCTCCATAGGCACTACTCACTATGCTGAAAACTCCACAGGTTCCCCACTGGACACATCAGAGCCAGTCACCACCGACCAGCGCAGTGACGGGGGGCAGAGGCTGACCTTGGCGGGCGTGTGGATCCAGATGGCCGGGTTGAACAAGATGTGGTCGCAGAGCTGCTTCAGCAGGGGCGCGCCGTGCGCCAGGCCGTCCAGGTACTTGGCGAAGGACAGGAACTGCTCCAGGACGGCCCTGGTGACGTGGACGCGCGAGGACTGCGGAGGAGACGGACAGACAGCCCTGCTGAAAGCAGGCGGCACGTCCGCGGGGCCCTGCTGGCTAACGCAGGTCCGAGTTCATTTCTCCCTGGCCCTGAACACTTCAGCGTAAGTAAAAATAACTTCCTACTTCCCGTGCTGCTCGGAACTTAATTATAGTTAGAGACTGAGAATTTTAAGATAATTCTCAGAATGATAGCTGTTATAGGACAACTGCAGATAAATATCTCGATTTTAAAAAATGCCACCTTTAACTCAAGCTAAAAAAAGTTACAAATAATAAATGGCTTTGCCCCATTTTTGTACAAATTGATGAACAAGATTTTAGACACAAATCTTCTAAGTAAATCTTAATGCTCTGGATACATGAAAACAGTTTTTTAGGAGTAACAGCAGGTAAAATAACTTTCTGGTTTCAACCTTCATTCAGAATTTCTTACAGAGATTTCTAACACCCAACTGAGCTCACCCTCTACACTTCAGTGCGTTACGTAAACATGCTGGAGACTTAGCCCCGACACCGCCTTTGTAGTTACTGGCGGGCGCGAGAGCACGTGACGGGAGCTGTCAGCTGTCCAGCCCTGAGGGCCACACTCACCTTTTCCAGCAGGTAGCCAATGACCAGGAAGCCTTTCCCGCCCAGCATCTGCTCCTGCATGGCCACCGAGCTTTTCAGCAGCTCCACCAGGAAGGCCAGGAGCGTCGCGCTGCACGCGAAGGTCAGACAGTGGGTTAGGTCGTCACCGAAGGCTGATCGTGAACAGTGTTCAGTCTCAGCGCATCATCCTTCCGAGGCAGACCCACACCCAGCGTGACCCCGACTGCCAGTGGTGTCCCGTCCCACTAACGCGAGAGACTGGTTTCGTCCACTTGAAGTTAACAAGGTAACCCACACCCAGCGTGACCCCGACTGCCAGTGGTGTCCCGTCCCACTAACGCGAGAGACTGGTTTCGTCCACTTGAAGTTAACAAGGTAACCCACACCCAGCGTGACCCCGACTGCCAGTGGTGTCCCGTCCCACTAACACGAGAGACTGGTTTCGTCCACTTGAAATTAACTATCATGAACCAACACACGACTTGTGCATTTTTTTAACATTCCAAGGCAGAGCACCTCAGCTTACCTACACACGTACGCCATCTAACACCCACAGACAGGCCATTTCATCATCGTGAAGCCTTCATCGTATTACTTCTTGCAAGAGCATGCTACCTTGGAGAATTTTAACTACGTACACGAGATTGCTTTGGAAGAGCATACCCATTTTTAAAATAAATTTTCCACATAGACCTATTTTTCAAAAACCTTCTATTTAAAAAACGTACCAAGAGAAGCATGCAGCACGTTACGTATGTCCGTGTGCACCAACAGGAGCGCGGGGGACAAGTGCAGGGAGGGCGCCGCACGCGGGCACAAAGCTGAGCGCCAGGCACACAGGACACGCCCGCCCGGGCAGCCGCAGGGGGCGTCGGGAGACACGCCTGCACCGCACTGGGCCGGCAACACGGCCCCTCGCACGGTCCCACGGGCAGCTCGGCCTCCCCAGTCTTCACAGCACACGCCTATCGGCCCGACTCCAACAGCAGTTAAAATAGCGTCTGCTGCCAGGGCTTCACCAGGTACCTGGTGCCTCCTTACAGTCACAAGAATGGGGAGAGCCTCAAATTTATAAACGTGTTTCAGACACAAGCATTCACTCCTACAAGAAACGAAGAAAATCTGCTAATGAGAAAACCCGGGAAATTACTAAGGCCCCCCAAACAATCTAAGGTGATTCCAGCTACTCGAGTTTCAACAAACACATTTCCCGGGCAGCGTGGTACCCTGTCCAAACCGACACAGCCTCATAAAGACAGTCAGCACCAAATGATCACCGCTGCAGAAATCAACAGTTTCCTAGGAAAAGGGGAGTTTATTTGGAAATAAAGGACTTCGTCACAGGGAATTAAAGTTGGACGGCATTAGGGGCCCCGTCTCTTCCCACCACAAGAACAAGGGGACCAGCGGTACAAGTCAATGGTATTCTTCTCCTTTGTCCTAAAAGTCACAGACAGGCATTCGTAGGAAAACCACAAATACCAAGAGATTCCTTGGGATTTATTTTCACTGTTTCTGTAAAAATAAACAGCTATGAAAAGCAATCTAGTCCATTTTAAATGAACTGTCACAGACAGTCAAAGCCACGTCGCATTGTACAGGACACGGCCCAGCCACCCTGCGGGAACAGACAGGTCCTGCGTGGTCCCCAGTAGTTCCTGAGCGGCTGCGCTCAACTCCGGCCACCTGAGTCGGTGCTTTGGGGTGAAAGGAGACCTGGACCCCTGAGCGCCACCCTGCCCAAAATTCTAGGAAAGCATCACTGTGGTCTCTACTTCGGTCGGTCCGTGAAGACATTCATGCAGTATGTCCTACCATTAGTCACCCTCCTGCACAGAGCCACACACACTTACAAAGGACACCACAGCTTTTCTTATTCTGTTTATGTCAGAGAGAACCCTTCCTCAGGCACCTAATGAAGGGACGGGGACTTCAAAAGCACAGTGGAGTTCCACTACAGAATCAGAAATACTTGTTATTCTACAATCTTAACACACGACCATGCTCTCCATATCATCTGTCATTTCACTTTGGTTTGAACTGTGACAACAATGGAAATGTCAAATTCATTCACTAGCAAAGGTATCGTTAATTTACCCCTAAAAACCCAATGTAATAATTGTACTGTATCTCTTTAAAATCTTTAAAACAGGTATATTTGACATGGTAGTCTTAACAAGTGAATAGAGGCTACCTTTGAAGAAGTACATTTTCAAACACAATTTAATAAACTTACCAGTAGCTAAAATGCATCGGATTGCTGCAGGGCTTACAATACACTGGCAAAACTCTGCAAATTTCCTCTCCTTTCTGGCCTATTTCCAACTCTCCTAGATACAAAGGCAGATATAAAGGACACTCCAGCCACTCCTATGTCCCCTGCACACTGCTCCCTGCCTAGACGCATCTGTCACCCTGCACAGGACACATCCCGGCCAGGACCTGGTCAGCCACGCCAGAAACCACGTGGAACATCCTCTTGCAAAGTAGAGCAATGCCTGGAAACAAATGCTCACGGGAACATTTCCTTCATGATTTTTAACTCATGAAGTCGAGTTGCTAAACTTTTCTATTGACATTGTAACATATGTGCCATAAGAAGCAATTCTACTCCAGGAACAGTTAAAGAGTTTTTAATTCTGTCTCCTTTTAAGGAAAATGACACTAATAACCTATACAGTATGTCTTAAAAAATTGTTACCAGCTTCATTAAATTAGGAAATAATATTTATTTCAAGTGTCATACCAGATCTTAGGAAAATGATGGTAGATCTTAGGGAGAAAAATAGTTTAATAATACCTTAATGACTCAGTATATTTATAAGCACCTCCAAACTTTCTGGTCCATATTATTAAAGAATAATAAACATCAGTCTTGGCTCACTAATACCTAAGAATATGAATATGACTAAATTGTTTCTAATAAAACTGCATAACTACATTTAGGTTCCATTAAAACTTATGTAAGTACAGATTTTTACTTGATTTTAACATCCTTTTATCCATTCTAATTTGTCCATTGTTTATTTTTTAAGTTAACTACGTAACATAACAAGTTTTATTACTCGAGGTACTTCATTATTTAAACGTGACATACATCACAAAGACAGGCCTAACTTATAACTGAAATGACGCAGACTGAATATGTAACCTGAGATCAGGTCCACGCAGTTCTCAGGAAAGGGGGGGGGGAGCCTTTCCACCTGCTCCGCGCGGACACACGCACGCGCCTCCGCGGGGCGGGCTGCCTCCCGGTGCTGCCGTGAACGGAACCAGTAACGCGAACATTAAATACCTGGCCGGAGAGTCAACAACTCCCTTTATAAAAGCACGTTTTTAATCTCTTACAAAATACAACAAGCAAACTGGTTTTCAGAGTCAATTCAGAAGCAAGAACAGGTCCTCGTGCGTATTTAAGGAACCAGTCCTCGGAGTTTTCCATCGTTTCCTCTCTCGGGTAGCCCAATCCAGCACTGAGACCACTGGGATCTTGCGAAGGACGATACAAGGGCATAAAACACGTAAGGCCATAGTTTGAGGCTACTCCTCTCACTCGGAGCAGAGAGTGGTCACAACAGAAGAAGACCACAAGAGAGAACTCCAGCCAGCCTCAAAGTAACGTCCGCCCAGCCCGGCCACAGCGACAGGGCGACCTCACAGCCAGCCGGTCAAGTTCAATCCCTTCCCTGTTCCCAGCTTTCCACGACTCCACTCAAAGGGACGCGCTCAGCATGGAGCCGAGCGTGCGGCCTTGCCAGACGGCCCAGACCCCTGTGAGGGGGCGCAGGCCGCAGCAGCGGGTGTGCGTCTCAGCTGGACGTAAGGGCCACTGCCCACTGCTCCCACCGCCCAGCCTAGGTGCCACCTGCTCGCCGGCCACACGTCTGTGACAAGAGCTACCCTCCTCCTGGACGGGTCATCGTGTAACTCATGTCTGTGTGTACTTAGTGCCGGGAACGTTTTCCACAGCAAATCTTCCTGCGCCCCACCACGAGGAAGTTACCACTTTGCACCCCTGCAGCCTATGCACGTACGTCCCTGAAGAGAAGGGGGCGCATCTCAGAGGGAAACGCCGCTTGCATCCAACGCTTACGGCCATCGGAATCAAAGGAAAGCAACATTTCTAACGGAATCACCCCGAACACAAAACACAACGCATGCGGCCACTTCAGACTCCGAGTTTGCTCCCCGAGAGGCCTCGCTGCACGGCCGCTGCCCTTCAGCCACCCCACTGGGCTCCTTCCCCTTCCTCCTGGGCTGCCGGCCCTGCCCGATCGCGCCAGGTGGCCGCTCCCCAGCCACCAGGAAGGGCACCAAACCGCAGAGTGACGACAGAACGGCCTCACTTCTCGTTCAAAACAGATCACGTCAAAAACACTGTATGTTGTCCCCTGCTCCCCCCATCAGTTCAATCACACTCATCTATGTTGGTTATTCGTCATGGCACGATTCAGGCTAACTACACCGTCGTGGAAGAAAAGGCTACAGAAATTGTTATTCCGAGAGATTTAGAGAAAGGGGATGGGTATACAAAACCCAAACTCCGGCTAAGAAAATCACCTGAAATCAGTGAAGGCTTTGCCTGACTTCATGCTGTCTGACGTTGTTCAAAACAAGGTCCTCAATTTCAAGCCACTCTACCTAGACAATGCACGGGAGAGCTCAGCACCGGCTTTCATCACTTGACAGCTAAAATTTTAAATAAAAATCCTACTTAAATGAAGTCACTCTCGAGTGTCGACGACATCATTGGAGGAAAGAAATTCAAATGTAAAGTCACATGGCCTCTATTCTAACCGCCAACTCCTCAGGCAGAGGAGGGCCGGGAGCTCTGGTTCAGACCCTGCAGGGGAGCTCCTATCATGGGTGGCCCAGCTGGCCGGAGCCCTGGGCCACAGCCCAGCAGGCGCTCAGTGCCCCAGGCATCGTGTTCTGCGACCTCATGGCTCTAAACAACCTGCCCGGCTGTTTTCATTGCCACTTCACCATGGTTGGACCTAGAGCACAAAACAGGTAACTCAAGCCTTGGCTGGTAGCACAGTGGTTAAGGCGCTGGCCTGCGAACCTAAAGGTCGCAGGTTCGATTCCCCAGCCAGGGCACATAACAAGGTTGCAAACCAGGTCTCCAGTCAGGTCTGTGGCTGGAGGCAGGTGAAAAGCAACCATACATTGAAAAAAAAAAAAAAAAATAGGCAACTCATACGCGGAGCTGCACTCCTAATAAAGGGAAAACTTGAGCCCAAGTCTGGCATCTAACAGCGATGCTATCGCACATGACCTTCACGATGAAGCAAGCCACAAGACTGCTCTCACACAAACAAAGCTTACTTCGAAAGGATCCAAAAAATGAGGTTATTCTTTCAATAAATTATTTTAATACTAAGACCCCCTATTATACAGTCCGTCAACAATACTATAATACCAAAGTAAATTATTTCAAGCCCTGGCTGGTGGCACAGCAGATAAGGCACCAACCTGTGAACCCAAAGGTCGCTGGTTCAATTCCCAGCCAGGGCACATAACCAGGTTGCAAGCCAGGTCTCCAGCCAGGTGAAAGGCAATCATACGTTGATGTTTCTCTCCCTCTTTTTCTCTCTCCCTTCCCCTCTCTCTGAAAAATAATAAATAAAATCTTTAAAAACAAAAAAATTTTTTTTCATAAAAAGAACTGAGTATTGGAATGAAGTTCATGGAATCCAAATTGCTTTAAACACAGAAGGCAGAGAATTAACTTACTGTAGAAATTAGCTCAATTTCTCCAAAATATAAATAAAAATGAGATAATTTGCAATTTTCGGCATGTATTTATTTCTTAGGCAGGTCTTCAAAATAAAGTATACTGGATTTTCTCAGGAAAATGTTCCAGAGAAACATTGTAAATGAAGAGTTAAAAACTTTAAGTAGCATCTCCTCCCTCTGCAACACTTCCATGCGGGGGCACAGACCACCTCGAGGTCCTGGTCATCACATGACATCGTGCTATACCCGGAACACAAGAAGCTCTGTCAACCCTGCCCGGGCAGAGACCGGGCTCCGCGCACGGCCGAGATGGCCATGCAACACCCTGCCTTCTGCACTTGAAAAACCAGAAGACCGTGTCCCTGACCCACACCTGTCTATCAATGTTTGCCTCCAAAACTCTCAGTCACTGAAGACTATTTCTGGTTCTCCATTGGCCATGAACTAAGAACACACATATCACCGAAAAAAGGTAACATTATTTGTCACAAAGAAAAATAAAAATGCATGATGTAGAACTCAAAACAAATCAAAATGAAAATCAAAATGCTGACCTATTACTCTTTTATCTCCATAACAAAGTGAATACAATTTAAATACCAAAATGTAACATAAACACTAAACTGCTTTAAAGACAGGCAATGGAAAATAACCATGTGCCTTGGATGAAAGAACCAGATAACCTGTTAAGTATAATTTTAGAACTAAGATTTTATCATAGCTATTCATAAAGATGTAAATTATTTTGATTTTGATCACATTTCAAACTGCACCATCTTCCTAACTTCTCTTTTTCAAAGCAACAAACCCCATTTCAGGTCCCGAGAATCAGGGACCTGCCTAGGTAAGGGGATCTGAGCCGCACAGGGAAGGTCCGACTGGCGGCTTCCCACAGTGCTCCCTGGGTGTTAACGACTGGTCAGTGTGCTGGTCAGATGACAAAGACCCAACATCCTTCCTCTGAATCCAGGGCTGGGGTCTAAAGGTTCCTGTCCCACAGGGCTCATGGTCCCCACGACACCCCCGCCTGCTGCCGGCAGAGCCCGAAGCCCAGGGTAAGGGCACAGGTCATCTTCACCTTCACATGTGTACATTCCAAAGAGACAGTTCCCTCTCACATGTAACTTCTTAGATGCACGATTCTAAGATGTAAGATTAAATCAACGTTTGATATATGAGATTATTTTTAATATAAAGGAGGTAGGCTACAAAACCTGAAAGCACCCTAATTAGAAGAAATGGAATTGTTTTACAGGCACAGATATGCCCCTGGTCTGATTTGGGTTCTCACACGTGAAGCAGATAGAAAGGAAAGTGAGTATCAATGAACGCTGTGCTAGTCTCTGGATCATCGCGTTATAAAATAACACCAACATTGAAGGTGCAAGTTACGGAACTGCTGTTAACTTCCTTCCGCTCCCCAGGAACGCTGCTCGACCTGACTGACTGGCCGCGTGCACTGGCGAAGGGCGAGGGGGTCGTCCTGCCCGCTGGGCCGCGGGAGGGTTTCTCGTTCACCAGGAAGCGGGTCGTGCCGCTGTGGTGCAACAATGTCCACGCCAGGTTGGCCTGACGGACCCTCCCACTGCCACTTCAAGGGTAAACAGCCAGGTCGGGAAACGCGCGTTTGCCCCCAGGCACGGCGGGTGCGGGCCGCTCACCAGACGGTGGCCTCCACCTGGCCGTCGCTGAGCTGGCGGTTGTCCAGCTGGGCAAAGAGCGGGAACAGCACCTGGATGCCGCCTATGGAGTGGACCGCGCTGTGGATCGAATGCGTCACTGTCGCCTTCACGTCCTGCAAGCACACACACCGGGGCACCGTTTCAGGAGCGCGGCTCTATCGCTGCTTCCTGCCCCAAAGCACGTTGTCAGAGAAGCAGTAACAGCAGCCACTCACAATGCTTCCCTTTACAACTTTTGATACACATATAAAATAAAAATTTTTAAATTTAAGTTGAAAGAGATTTTACACTGAAAGTATGAAGCTGTAAATCAAGAGGTGTTTTACAGGAAGAAGTACTTCTGGTGGCTTTAGAGATGCGCAGGTAATTCACACTGGGGGGACACTACTGCTCATGAACCAAAGTCTACTTCTGTACCCACAGCTTCCTGTCCAGCGCATCAGCGGACTGTGCTTCAGAGGCTACAGGCCACAAGACTCCAGAGATGACAGGTGTCCTACCAGGAGCCAAGCCCAGGGTAAGCGTGGAACCCAAGCTGGAGAGGAGGCGGGAGCCCCGCGGGCGCGGGCGCGGCGCACCTGCAGCATGAGCGCGTGCGGCGAGTGCACGAAGATGGACGCGTTCTCCTTGGGCGAGGACTCAAGGCAGAGCTGCGCGTCCGTGGCCTTGGCGTTGTAGGTGAACGCGATGCTGCTGGCCAGCTTCCCGTCGTACAGGACCTGCTTGTGATGCTCGGCCAGGTGGATGTCGCTCTCGGACTTGAACTTGAAGGTGCTCTGCAAAGTGGAACAGGTCAGCTCTCATTCTGGGG
This sequence comes from Noctilio leporinus, assembly GCA_004026585.1. Lineage (NCBI taxonomy): Eukaryota > Metazoa > Chordata > Mammalia > Chiroptera > Noctilionidae > Noctilio > Noctilio leporinus. Next base: position 10,277 of record PVIW01002758.1, on the reverse strand, counting down.
GTTTCGGGGGAGGAGGGGAGGCACCGAAGACAAAGACCTGCTGCGACCCTACCAGGCCCTGACCAGCGGGGCTGTCGCATTCCGTTTTCTCACTGCAGTTCTGCGAGAGTTGTATTTTCTTACGCTAACAAACACAGATCTAGACTTTCTCATTTTTATTGCTTTTGACTACTTATAAAATAAAATCTACTAGAAAACATACGAGGTAAGATGCTATTAAACATAAAATTAATTTCTTACCCCTTAACCTAAGTTTTCCTTTTTAGCATTTCCAGACTGTGCACACATACACAGCCATACACGGTGGCCAGCACACAGCACAATTATAAGGAGAATAAACCAAGCATCCCAAACACACGTGGTGACGGGAGGCACAGACGTGCGTGTGCGTGTGCGTGAAGGGGCCGGGCGGCTGTTCCGTGAGCCAGAGCACGCACGTCTGGTGGAGGACGGACCCCACTACCCAGCCCAGGCCAGTTCCCGCAGCCAGTCCTGCCAGATCTTCAAGAGGAATACCACACCTGCGTGTTCACAGAAAGCCACCTAACTTTTAAAGTCACCCAAACATCCAGAAACACGGTGCAGACGTGTCAGGCCACATGTCAACAGCGTCCTCAGCCTCTAGGGAGCCCTTGCAGCTGGGCCTGGCCGCCCATCATCAGGCCCCGGCCAGGCGGGGCCAGCAGGGGCACAACGCAGGCCTGGGGGCCCTTATCTCTGGAGCGCAGGGGCGTCCGCACGTTCAGGACAAACCCGCTCACGAGTGGCAGTTCTGCGATCAGACACTTCGCTGTCCTCCCAGCTGAATAAAACCTAGGCTGTTCTCTCACCTCCACATTTTAAACTTGAAATCTTTTAAACTCACTTCCCGTGTTAACACCATACATGTTCTGGTTGGAGGACTGTATTCCAGCCCCTAACATGCTAAAGAAGAGGCGACAGTCACAGCAAATGATACATCCCGTCTGGTAACTTAAGCTTCATGCAGGAGCTCAGTGAAGTGTCGCCAAGCTGCTACCTCCACACCCCTTACACGGCTACCCGCCCCCAGGGCGACCACCAGCCGCCGTGCACTGACCCTCCTTCCTTCTCCCTTCCCTTCACGCTCTAATTTCTAAAAATCTAAAAACTTTCAAAATGTTTATAGGTATCTTTTCTGCTAGGAACTGTACTTTCACTACTTAAAAATTGAAAAACTGTACCTGCCCTCGTAAATTTAACTTCCATTAACAAGAGACCTTTCACATGCAAGCAACTTTGAAAATGGAATCCTTTCAGGTCAGGCCCAGATTTAAAGGCACTTCCTTTGAAGTCTTGGTTTGGGTATGGGCGCTCTGCATCCATGTTTGGGTGCTCAGAACACAGCTGGGTCACACAAGACCTGTGCACAGAAAGAACCCGGTGCCCTGGGTGGACACCCACTGTCACTGCCAGGAGAGGAAATGGATGAGAAAGAACTTGTCTGTGGAGCAGCAGCTCAGGGTAACGCTGGCTCCTCGCTAAGTAAAAAATTATATAACTGATAACATTTAGCCCCAGGCCCTTTCTGCTTCCAGGAATTGCCCGGCAATTCTGCAGCTTCCTGACGGTAGTCCTATTGGAGGGAGGAAGAAAGGAAGGCAGAGAAAACCGACGTGAGAGAGAAACACCCTTCGCTGCCTCTCACACTGCTGCACCAGGCGGTGCCCTGAGGGGAATCAAACCAGCGATTGTCACTTCGCAGGAGATTGTCACTTCGCAGGACGATGCCCACCCGCTGAGCCGCCTTGGCCAGGGCTATGTACTTGATCTTATCATTTTATTTATGTTTCACTTGGTTGATTGTCACTCTTCAAATAGTCTATGGAACAAGGCAAAGCAGTGGCAGCTGAGAGGAAGCCGGGATGGGCGGTGCTGCCTGGCACACACGCGCCTCCTGGGCAGGGAAACACGGGATGGGATGTGGAGAGACAGCAGCAAGGATCATCAGCCTGACGTAAAAACAATGGTGGTATTGTCGTTCCACATAGGACAATGAAAATCACTAAAATGTTCATACGCCTTCAGCAGAGTAAACTCGAACTATCTTATGTGTCCACTACAGAACACAGGAGCAAAAACGCTAATGCGAATGTACAAGAGAAATAGTTGCACTGTTAATAATCCTTTTCCATAACACAACCTGAACATTAATTATTTAAAAATTAGGCTTAAAAAAAACCCAGCTCTTCCATGCAAGATGTGAACTTCTTCAGAATTATAAACACTTCCACAGGCACTTTTCCACTCTAGATGGTTTGGGATTTCACTATTCCCAATGTGATTTTAATGAAACTCTTACTTATTTCCCTAGCGGGGTGCACTGCACATTAAAAACTTATTCATATGGTCCTGGCTGCTGGCACAGTGGATGGGGCGCCGGCCTGAGAACCCAAAGGTGGCTGGTTCGATTCCCAGCCAGGGCACAGAACCAGGTTGCAAGCCAGGTCTCCAGCCAGGTCTGTAGCTGGAGGCAGGTGAAAGGCAACCATACATGGACATTTCTCTCCCTCTCTGCTTCTGTCCTTTCCTCTCTGTCTAAAAATAGTAAAACCTTTTAAAAAAAACAAAACCAAAAAAACCTAACTCATATATATGAATGCAGTATCTTACCTAAATAAGTCTTCATTTAAAAGTTAAACAGGGGATTAAGATTCCCCGTGTGAAATCCCTGGCTCAGCTGCCCTCTGCCTTGCCCACTACCAAGAACCCGCGACCGCACAGGGCACACGGGCTCCCTGCGGGCACATGTACCAGCTGACACCACTTCCTCCTAAATCTTATTCCTTCCGCGTTAGCTCTAATTTGGAAAAAAAAGTCATTTTACTTGTTTGTTGTTTTACATATTTCAAAATTTGAGATTTCAAGTATCACAGTAAGTAAGCATTATCGTTTATAAAATTTGATTCTTCAAAATCGTATCAAGAAAAGCCCAGATTTCAACATTAAAGAATATAAAATAAAAATAGTTCACAAATGGTGAAAGTTAAAAAAAGAAAAAACCCCTTTGAAACCAAATAAACATGAAGTCAAACCCGAGTTCCAAACACTGGAAATGCCTTTGAAACCACACTGAGCACTACCGCACGGTGTGGCACCCCACTCCCCGCGGAGCCCACACCAGCCTCCCGGGCACGTGTGCCCAGCGGCCCGCCTACCTTGTACCCGGGCCCCAGCTGATGGACCGCGAAGATCTGGGCGGGGTTGAGCGCTTCGCTGAACACGTACACGGCGCCCAGCTGACCGCAGAAGACCCTGTTGGCGTCCGCAGTTTCCGAAGACCCGAGAAAGCACTTGTCGTAGCTCTGGTTTACAGAAGTCGTAAAAAATACGCATGTCACTGCCTAATGACAAAGTATTTAAGGATGCCTTCCTTCTCGGTGGTAACAGTAATCACAGAAGGAAGCACCAATTAAGCTTTTATGGAGTATTTAATAAAAACCAGCTAGAGACTTTTAGGAAAAATAAATCACTTAAATGTTTTATATCTACAGGCAAGCTAAACAAACAATAACCATTTACTCCATAATCACTTGACCACTCTCCAAATTTTACAGTTAGAGGCAGAACGGCTTGTAGGTGCCTACAGCAGCAGAACTGATTTTAAAACTCTAGTGAATTATTCTTACCTGCATCCACAGAGATGCACTGGAATCAGGGATAACTAGTCAAATTTTATCCATAAATACACAGGGCATAATTTTTAAAACCCACCTGCTCTCCCCAGCACGCGCCCTCCTGAGCGGAGGCAGAACTTGGCACGCGCGCTGGAGGACCCCGACAGGCACCTGCGGCAGGTGCCCCTAGGACTCCGCTGGTGGTCTCGTACTTCCCACACCCCAGCTGTGTGGGGCCCGCCCTTCCAGGCAGGCACCCGTGCCACGTCCTCACAGGTTACTCCACACGTGTGAGGGAGTCAAAGACAGAAATTCCTCACTAATCCTCCATCCGGAAGTAAAAGTATAACCTTAAGAACTGGCTTCATGACGAACATGAACAATGCGGTGGGGTTGCAGGGAGGAGCATGATAAGGAGAATAAATAGTGATTAAACAAAAACAAAAACAAAAAAAACCAGAAAAACCTGGGCCCTGGCTGGTGGCTCAGTGGATAAGGCAACCCAAAGGTCGCTGGTTCGATTCCCAGCCAGGGCACATAACCAGGTCTTGGGCCAGGTCCTCAGCTGGAGGCAGGTGAAAGGCAACTATACATGGATGCTTCTCTCCCTTTTTTCCTCCCTCCTTGCCCTTCTCTCTAAAGATAATGATTAAAATCTTAAAAAAAAAAGAACAAAGAAATAAAGAAAATTTTTCAAAACTCTGGACACTGTAGCCTGACTGCGGTTTCTAAACTCCAGGTCAGGGCCCCTCACCAGCCGCTCCTAACGCCCCAGACGCTTTCAGGCCTCAGCCGTGTCCGCCAGGCCCGCGCGCCGGACCCCAGCTGCCACTTGGCTGCCTCTCCCGGCCTCTGGGTTGTCCCAGGAACCGCCAGCCTTGCCGCACAGCCTCTACCCGCGCGTGAACGGGCCACTCCCCACAAACCAGCACGGCTCCCCCCGCAGCTCCTACAGAATCGTTCCCGTGACGTCCGTCTTCTCCCTTCCGGTCACCCGCACTCCTGTCCTGTCCCTGCCTAATTCTCCTCCGTGACTCTTGTCACCACTATCTAACGCACAGCAGTGACTACACATTACATGGGCTGGCCAAAAGGTTCACTTGGTTTTTCCATATGATGGCTCTAATAGTGCTTAACTGTCTTTAACTTTATTCAAAACAATTTGCTATATTGTACTGTGACAGCTGTGATATCAGCATGCATTTTTCAAATACTTATCAAAAGTGGTGAATTTCTGTGTAGCCATTTTAATACTGAAGATGGAAGAAAATACTATTTCCTGCATGTGACGCTTTACTGTGTCCAGAAAGGTAAAATCGCAACTGAAAATACAAGAAAGGTGTGTGCAGTGTGTGCAGAGGGGCTGTGACGGATCAGGTGCGTCAGAGGTGATCTGTGGAGTTTCGTGTAGAGACCTCCCGTGGGACGGGGCCCCCCGTCAGGTGGAGCGGCTGGAGTTGACAGCCATCCCACTGAGACATGTATTGAGAACAAGCAGCATGCTAGCATGCCGGAGACGGCCAACACACTCAAAACATGCAAATCAATGGCGTTACCAGTGAAAATAAAACATGCGCCTTTTGTTTTATGGAGAAAACCATGTGGACTTTTGGCCAACCCAGTATTTATTCCTTCTGTCTAAGGTCGTCCTTTTAAATTGAAATAAGGTAAGACACGTTTTTAATGCCTGAAGTTCTGGAAAAAGGGATCACTGCCCTGATGTTTCTGACCTTGTGGTTAACAAGTCAACCACGCAACTTCCCTCTCCTGTGGCCCTGACGAGCCTGGTGGCCATTGTACTGCACGTGAGAGCAAGTGGCTTTCTTGCAGAGCAGCGCACGGTCGTGCTGCGAACGCGCATGTGGCGGGGCACTCACGTCATTTGTGTTGACATGCCATGCCATGTCCCCGTAGGACACCAGCTGCCCGTTCACGTAGCACCGGATCTCGCTGTTCCTCCACCGGTTGTAGATGTGCACCGTGCTGATCATGTACCACTGGCATGGAGGACAGAATGAAAGGCGTCAACAGGTCAGTCTCCGTTCGAGGAGAAACAATCACAACGTCCATCCTATGCTGCAAAGCACGCGCAGGAAGGAAGTGACCCCCATTTCCTCCCCTCCCCCCGGTCCCCACTTGGCAGGTGGCAGACGAGGCTCATCAAGAATAAGCCGTGACTGAGACACAGCCAAAAGCTCTTCAATCGTGGCACATCTTCCATGAAACCAAGACCCCAAAACTGGAAACGCAATGACATTTGCGTTCCTTCGCTCAACCACATCTGCACTGCGCCGGGCGCTGCAGGCACCCGGATCTGACCAGCCGGGCTGTACGTGGCCCAACTCCTCCGAATTGACGGCCCGGTAAACACCCACAGAGAACAGGACAGATGAGAGCGAATAACCCAACTGGAGGGCATGGTCAACAGAGATGTGTCAAAGGGCCATTGAATATTTATAGTAAAGCTTAGAGAGAACGGAAACACAATTTAGACCTAAACATCCAGGAATAAGATCTGAGCATCAAATAAATTTAAGAAAAACCTCATGTAAGTTTACATATATAAGAACCCAATTTTATCTGTATCACCCCGTTACTGAGTTTGGAATTTTTCAAACAAAATACAACACAGGAAGATGCACTCCTCGCAATTTTTAGTAAAGTTTTTAGTAATTAAAATTTCTAAATAGACTAGATGTAAACAGATGTCTATAAATACAAAAAATTTTTTTGCTACTGAAAGACATTGTTAAGATACGTACTATTGCTGTCTTATTATTTTTATTAACATACCTAATGTGAAAAAGCACTCAGTGAACAAATACATACTAAGTTCTTACTGCTACGGTAAGATAATTCAGTATACAGGGCAGGGCAAACCTTAAATTCAAATGGACATAAATTAAATTCCCAGTTTACGAAACTTACGACTCCTGGCAAATTATTTAGTCTCTCTGCCCCTATTTCCATGTGTAATAAGGGGGAACAATAATGCCTATTTTTTTTGAATGACTGTAAATATTATGCATAATGGACAATGTACTAAAACTATGAGGAATAGCTTCTACTACATATTTGGCACCCGTAGTCAGATACCATTAATTATATTTCTATTTTTCATCTACTTTTCTGCATGATAAAAAAATTTTCTGCTAAAACTGACATTATTTACTTGGCAGTCATTCATTCACTGAAAAATTCACCGGACCCTACTTCATGCCACACACCTGCGAACGCGAGTATAAAAGCAGGGTAACAGCTGTGTCTGGTAGCACAGTGGATAAGGTACCGGCCTGCGAACCCAAAGGTCACAAGTTCGATTCCCAGCCAGGGCACATAAGCAGGTTGCAAGCCAGGTCTCCAGTTAGGTCTGTGGCTGGAGGCAGGTGAAAAGCAACCATACATTGATGTTTCTCTCCCTCTCTGCCTCTCTCCCTTCCCCTCCTTCTAAAAATAATGAAATAAAAAATCTTAAAAAAAAAAAAAAAGGGCAGGGTGACAGCACACAAGACTGAAGGAGGTCTAATTGGAGAAAATAAACTCGGAAACAATGATAAAACAAAGGAGCTTATTACCTAAAATACAGAGGTGGGACCAAAAACCAAGTAATGACAACCTGAGTGCAGGGGGAAGGAAAGACAAACAGAGAAGGAAGGCTTGGCAGAAGAACCCGGTGAAAGAGGAAACGGAACTTCCGCCCAAGCGGGAGGAGCTCAGCCCTGACCAGGAGGCGCCAAGTGGAGGGTCCCGGCTCCGTCCGGTCAGGGCCCAGGCCCGGGCTGTGGGTGTGGCCCCGTCAAGGTGAGTGTTCAGACGGCAGGGACGGTGAACTGTGTCACTGCCCACAGAACGACTCACAGGTACCCACCTTGCGAGGCTGAAAATCGTACTTCACACAGTGCTGAAAACCTTTCCCTTTGGACTTCAGCGATGTGACTATCAGACAGTTGCCCACAAAATGAGCAGAGTAGCCGACCCCTTTGCTGGTACGAAAACTGGAAAGAAAACCAGGAGCAGCATAAGGTCCTCTGATACAAACACCTCTCCATCTCAGGGTTATCGTACAAACAACCTGTTATAAAACGTGCTTATTTTCCTATACAGCAGACAGGTATTACATGTCCCAAATGAAAATTAAGCATGAAAGGTTTAGAAAACTGAAAGAGCTTCAACTGAAAAACAAAAACAAAAACAAAAAAACCCAGAAGATCATAGAGCCATTTAAATTTTCCATTTAAAATATCACAAACACATAAAAACAAAAAGTCTACCTACCAAGTCAATTATATCTACCGTTAAGGAATACCTGGAATTTCGTAAACACCAAAAATCGTTTCTACAGTTCGTTTCCAAAAACAACTTGTTCCCTGATTCTACTGTATCTTTGAAAATAACTTACAAATCTAAAAAAAATGTTTGAGCCGAGCTTGAAAATTAACGCAGGGGATCTAGCAAAGCAGTAGGTTTAATCTGACTCAAAGAATTACGTGAAACAGCTACTTTCTCCTAGAGTCCTCCTGTGAGTCACCGACCAACAGTTCATCTTCCGGGCTGCAGTCTCCCACCTGCTCGTGTTGAAGATACTGTGAAGCAAATCCTGACTGTGCTCACAGGACAAGGGGGTGAAGGGCGAAGTGACTGAGAATGGGGGGCAGTGTGGCCAGGAGCCAGCACCCGGCTCCCACCCCCAGCTACCTGCCCAGCAGGCACCAGAGGCCTGCACCCCGGCTCTCCAGCTGGAGCTGCAACATGAGTAGTGAGGCGACCACAAAAAGTAAATAAATAAAACTTCATAAATTGAACAGTTTAAGCTACATATTAATATGTCACATTTAATGGAACACGTTTCGATACCATGCTAAATATTTACAAAACTGAAATACTTGAGGACGCACGTCCTAACTTAAATATATTCCTCACCAATAAAGATAAGGCTTGTCCTTGTCAACATTAATGTTGTTTAGCGGATCCATTCGAAACCAGGTGTTCAGGGTGAAGCCGTTCTGATAAGGCCACTTGGCGATGGGAGGCAACGCGATGGCCTGCAGGCATGACAGAGACAAAGGTATCAGTTAAAGACACCCAGGCGGCAGCCAAGGTCAGGCCTGCACGTGCGGAGAAAGACGGCGAAGAAACTCATCCGGGAAATAGGAAAACACGCTTGTCCTAAGGAACAGCGAGGGACAGTCTCCGCTGACCGCAGAAGCCCCGCACTTCCAAGGCTCCGTCCCTGGTGGCCTGACCTCGGCCCAGAGCTTTCCTCTCCTGTGGCTACTCAGCTTTTCCGAAACAATGAATTTGATTAAAAGAAGGTTGGACCTTTAAATCCTAAAACAATGGTGTGAGTGAATGTTAATGGGATCAATTCGGAAGAAATTTAAGTATGAAAGAGAGGACGGTTCTAATAGTGAAACTAAGGAGGGACAGCCTGAGATGATTAAGAATCTCATCCACTAAAATTTATCATCAAGAAAGACTCAGATCCACTCGTAATGAGAAAAGGAACATCGTAGTAATCAGATGATAATAGCGATAAAGAAAATCTAGCCATTCCACGGAAAAAAGGAGAAAGTGATTTGAGTTGATGTCCACAAACATCCGAGTAGATTTATTTATCCTCTGATGACATAGCCTGGTTCCACCACATGAAAGATCTGTACCCACCCATCATGACGTCACAACTGACCCTCCTGAGCCACAGGCCCGCGGCCGCCGCCACCAACAGCCAAGGACGGAGCCAGGGCCTGTCAGTCGGGCCCTGGGCAACACGCTGCGGGACACCCGCCAGGACAACACCCGCCAGGGCAACACCCGCCGGGACAACACCCCCCGAGGCAACGCCACTCAGGGTAAGGAGGGAAGCAGCCACTACCCGTCAGCTGCAACAGGAATGTTTCAAGAGCAGATGCTAAATATGTGGAAGAAGCCTGAGAAAAGACTACACAGTTAACCAACCGGAAAAGACACCCAGAAGCTGGGGAAGGCGCTGGCTCCGAACACAAACAAGGGAACTCAGGGAACAAGGAACTGCTCTCAGTCACGACTGTGCTGGTGGTCGGTCATCAATCTATTCAAAACTCACCACACAATACTTTTTAAATTAGTAAACTTTATTGTATGTAAATTATTTTAATAGAGCTGACTTGAAAACACACAAATAAAAATAACCATGTGTTTTAAACTTACCGCAGCACTGCAACCGGGAAAATTGAAGAAAGTATCAGGACCATGTCTTTGTGGCATCTGATTAAGAACTGATAACAACTTTACTGCATGTCTTGGCTGAAGAAACAAGGAAAAGAAATGGCATTAGTATAAACTGAGCAAAAATGCCTAACATCACATGTTAGCCACTGAACTGGCTTTCTAACTAGAGAGAAAATTAATTTTAAGTGATTTACATAAATCTTTAGGACAAGTGGTTTCCATGCCCATTCCAGTGGATGGCTCTCTCGAGGTGGGCCTGCAGCACTGAGCTCCCACCCCTACGTGCACTCAGCTCCCACCCCTACGTGCACTGAGATCCCACCCCCACGTGCACTCAGCTTCCACCCCCACGTGCACTCAGCTCCCACCCCCATGTGCACTCAGCTCCCACCCCTAGGTGCACTCAGCTCCCACCCCCATGTGCACTCAGCTCCC